>JAHHUM010000815.1:0-42270 GCA_036173005.1 Crenichthys baileyi
ATGTCGGGTTCCCTCGGGAGGTGTTCCAGGCACGTCCCACCGGGAGGAGGCCCAGGGGACGGTCCAGGACACGCTGGAGGGACTATGTTTCTCGGCTGGCCAGGAAACGCCTTTGGCTCCCCCTGGAGGAGCTGGAGGAGGTGTCTGGGGAGAGGGACGTCTGGGTGTCTCTGCTGAGTCTGCTGCCCCCGCAACCTGGCCCCGGATAAAGCGGAAGACAATGAGTACGAGTACGAGTCATGACAAAAACAGCTGAAACTGTGCCTGACACTTACATGCCAGGCCCAGACGTTCCAGAGCCTGCAGCTGCTTCTTCTTGTAGGAATTTTAATAAACATTTCAGTAACCCATTTGGATCCCAGTTATGAAATAGATATAACCAAATGAAATATTGTATATATTATTCCACTTTTAATTATAAACTTGATTCATTCACAGTTAAAAAACAGTAATATGATGTAGCAATTGTAGCATGCCAACAAATCCTACATACTGTACGCATTTTAATATACAATGTTGTTGATAATGCTGCTAAATATTTCTGTGAAACACGTTTTAATGTTAGATAGTATAATTACACTGAGTGCTTTGAAGGCCCACCAAAGAAGAAAATATGGAGGAGGTAACAGGATTCCTGGGAGCCCACAGTGTTTGAGAAGATGTTGGAGGCGCTAAATAACAGAGCACCAACACCAGCTCCCTGCTCGGAGGATGAACATTTCCCTCTCTCTCTGCTTCCTCTCCTGCAAAAGGTGCCCCCTCAGTCAAAAGACTTTGTAAAATTTCAAATTCACAAATTACTAAATGAAAATAGCACCGTTATGCTTAATGTGGAACCATTGGAGCTTATTCAGTAGTTTTTGATTATTCAAAATAGATGGCGTCTTTTGCAAGGGAGGGAACAGACTTTGTCATGTGTCCTTCCCTCTTCCACCGCACTTCCTCCGAGCAAGGTCCTATCAATTCCTGTTGTACATATTTGAAATAGTTTTAAAATATGTTCGTTTGGTTTTTAATTGTTGTTTTGGTTGTACATAAAATAGTTTTTATTAAATCTTTTATTTCTAAAGATTTGATCTGCTACTTCAAGCACACCATACTTATCTTTCACATTATGTTAATTAGTTAAAAAGTTGGTTTTGGAGACTGTAAATATTTACCTTTTATAAAATATTATTTTGTTCATATAAGAACAAAAACATATACCACAAAAGAAGCATAGACAAGAGTCAAAAAGTTGTTGGCAGTGTGCTTACTTCCTTTCACCCTATAAAACAAGGGTGCCAGAGGTGGGGGGTGCCTTTAATCTGACATGCTTCCCATCCAGGGCACCACAGCAGAGAGGGAAGTTTACTTCCTTTCACCCTATGCTGTAATTAGGGCCAAACTTGAATGTGCATGTAGTTAACTTGTGATTAACCTGAAGCCAGATGCAGCAAGAGTCCAAGCAGCAATTTTCTGCAAACAAAAGGGAGACAGGTGAATGGCACAAAGCTATAAAAATATAGATACTAGGCTCTAGGCTCTTAGTTTAATAGATGGCTCTTAAAAGGGCTGTTGTGTGTCAGTCCTGTGGAGGACATGACTACTCCATGGGCTGCCATGGCAGTGCTCCCTCTACAGAAGTAGGCCATGAATGCTTCTGTTGCATCTCTGGCTGAATTGTTCACCCCCATCCGCCTTACACCTGGAAGTGGTTCTTCGTTTGCGCCAACTCCCCTCAGTGCAGGTACATGCACGTCTGCAGAGGCCCTCATGAAGTTGTGGAGAACACAAGTGGCCTTCACACATTTCTCTGCAACTTTTGGGTGGATTTCAAGCTCAAAGCGAAACATTTACCACTATGCAGACCAAATTCCAAATGCATCCTCCACCACCAGCCAAGTCCGGGAGAGACGGTAGTTGAAGACACGATGCTCTGGGGTGAGGACGCGGCATTCAGGGAAGGGCCGCATCAAATTTCTACGCAGTGGGAACGCCTCATCTGCCACAATGACTCTGTGATCAGCTCAAGGTAGGTGCTGTTCAGGAGGCAGATTGAGTTTGCCCTCACGCAGAGCCTGACCAAAGGTGGAGTTGGCCAACATCCCCCCGGACTTGTTCGGCCATATCCCCCAACATCTATAACCCGAAAACTGTAATGGAAATCCCCAACAGCGAGAAGGACAATGGAGTGGTCTCCCTAGTAGTTAAAACAAAGGTAGCCAGAGGTCGGGGGGTGCCTTTAACCTGACATGCTTCCCATCCAGGGCACCACAGCAGAGAGGGATGTTCTCACCACTCTGCAAACTCCTCCGCAATGGATCTCCAGTCTTCCGCTCCTGGCACATCCATGAACTCTTCCACTAGGCAGTCCAAGATAGCAGTGGAAATACCCACACAGAAGCTGCTTGCAATGGTCCGGTATGATTCACTGGTGGCAAGAAAACTGCATAAATAAAAATACAACTGTAAACATCCAACTTGTTTACTAAAGTTTCATAAAAAAAAAGTAAAAACTGAATATCTGTTTCAAGAATATATATTTTGCTCTTAAAAATAAATACATTTGATTAACAGTTAATGTTTTGTGTAAAATGTATAGCCCTATTGTTGACAGATGCACCTGAACAGCATAAAATATGTTTTGACACAGTATTGTGATGTTACATACAAGAATAAGTACATTTTAAAAGGATAAATATAATCAGAATCAGCTTTATAGCCAAATTTCTGCACACAAAGGAATTTGACTCCGGTACACTTTGCTCTTAGTGAAGAATCATAATTTTTTTTTAATAATTGAAAAAAGGGTAGCTCCTCCCTACACACGTCTGTCAACACTTTGCTCATGCCAACTTGAGGCCTTTTTGACGCTCAAATCAAGTTTGGTCTGAACAAGTTTTCTTGTCATAATGGGGTTTTCTTAGACTCTGAGATATACAACCACGAGGACAAAGACAGTGTTTTAACAGTTTATTTAGAAATACGGATAAAAGTTGGACTGGAACCAGGACTGGAGCTGGCGGACGAATGCGGGGTCTCTCTGAAAGAGAAAGACAAAAGCTGCTAAATGGAGAAAATGTGAATGTGTTCTTTAGATGCTGACTTACAGGGGTGGGGTTCTTGGCAAGACCGGGGGGAAATAAGTCCTTCTCCACGGTGGCTTGAGGCTGACAGGCTGTGAACAGTTTTCAGAGGATGAAGTGCTTAGTTTCTTCTCTTCCAGGAAACTCCACTATGGTTGGAGAGTTTTAACATTCGAGGGTGGACAGGCAGGTTGATGGGTGGTTCTCAGGTGGCTTCTGAGAAGCTGGGCTTGGAGTTGGAAGTGGAGAGGAGGCTTGGGGCTGAGGTGTCGAGGCTGGAGTTCCCAAACTCTTCTGAACATGACACGAGTGAAAACGGAGACCAGAAAGGTACCACGACTTCCTTCAGCGAATTGTGATCTGCAAGGCAGGGGGAGAAAACCAAGGAGATCAGAGAAACTGCTCGGAAGCAGGACTGCAGAGAAGCAGAGGTCTAGCTGTTACCACACCAAGTGAGAAAACAAGCTGACGCCTCCTTCTGGGTTTCCACTCCATAAGTAGCCCAACTGATTGCTCTCAAATGAGCAACACCTGTGCAGCAGCACCTGCCTATCACACCCTGCATAGAGAGAACACAGCACACAAAAACACAGCCTGCATGCAGCCTGCACACAACCTGTACACAAACCACCATGGATATGACATTTCTATTGTGTATTGTAGTGGGCACTCCCTTGTGTTTTGAACAATATATGAACTGAAGGAAAACATAATGGTACACTATGTCAGCTGATCATGCTCAAGTTAGTGTCTGGTTCAAGATTCCTTATTGAGACTAAACCAAAAACCTGTTTCACAGTTTTTAGGTAGTCCAGAATGCATTTCATAAATTTTTGTGAAAAATCTAGAATATTTCAATCAAACTGAAAGGGAATATTCTACACCGTATAAAGAGTCTATTTAAAACACACTTTGAGATTTACAAAATTCTCCTGTGACATCGGTTAAAAGTTGGAATGAGACCCAACAAGCGTGGCTGATCAAAGGTTGGATAACTCTGATCCTAAAGGGGCCCAGACAGGAGCTACCCGATCCAACTGCTGACCAGTAACATGCTTCTGAACTAGAAATTCCTGTTAGGCATCTCAGCAGCAAGAATGAATAAATTCACGAGCAGGACCCAGAAAGAAATTGGTTCACCTGGGACAGCAATTATGCAGGAACTACCACAGTCTAATGGTGTATGCAATTATTTGTAATTTGTAGAAATGTACAGCACAACAAAGGTGCTGCAAAACTGAAAGTGTAAATATGCACATGGAACCCCAACCCAAAGGTCCTGGGATATACATACAGCAGGTGTGAAGCCAGTATAACTATAGTGATGATTTTACACCTGAGATTTTTGTCTCGAAGTTTCATCATAGTTCCAGTCAAATCTGGGGACCACCACTAAAATAACTGAAAGTTTGCTTGCTATTATCTTCATCTCCATACCCTGCCATGATCTACAACTTTACCAAGTGTTCAGAAACCACATAAACCCCTTTAGCAAATTTTTCAAAACCACAGTAATAATAATGTGATTCTTTTTGTGGTTTTAGTGTAAAAATATGATCACACAAACAAAACAATTTGTTGGATTATTATTTTTTCTAAAACTGCACATTTTATCTGACACATAGAAGATCTCATAAGTGCAGACATTTATATAATTGATGGCTTTGTTCTTCTTATCAGTCCTTATGAATCCTTAGAGTAAATTAAATCATTTACAGCCTAATATTGAAACAAGTGAAGTGTATTTAGGGAACCTTATGCTTTATTATTTACAAGAGTGTTAGGATGACAGCTTTCACAGGCAAAAATTAAAGGCTATAGGACCCAAAAAGCCTCCAACACATTATCAACATGACAAGATTCATCTTTTCCAAACACTTCCTGTTAGTTGTGCGTTTATATCTGAATCTTAGTTCTGATTCTAAAATTAGAAGCTGTTATAATAACAGCATTGTCACATTCAGATTATGAATAAATTATTCAGATACATGCAAATGTACTGTGAAAATATTTTTCAGTCTCACTGGCATGTCTAATTAAAAATCAAAACAATAGTGCCATGATTAAAAAACATCCTTACTTTCATTAATGTATAAAAAAACCTTTTAAAATCTTTTTTCAGTAGTTTTCTATCTGACATAGCACACAATCATGTCGAGGAACCACTGTGAAAACACTTATCTTGAAGCATCAATCGTCATTCAACATGTGTTTGTCAGTAATGATGGGGCCATGTCTTGGAAACTAGCGGGGAGATACCACCAGTAGCAGAGGAGGAGAGAAAATGGCAACAGACAAACAGTTTGAAAGGGCAAGTGATGAGATCTGATTTTTCCCCTTTCTTTAAGAAAAAAAAACAGGTGCAAGGCAAGTACTGCTGTCCTGAAAGAGGGAAGGAACACTGGCTAAAAATGACAACAGCATTTCCTCATCTCTTATCTTTCTCTGCCTTCTTTCACCCACAGATAGCACTCTGTAGTCATGAATTTTTTATTTTCACACTTCTGAAAGAGAAGGGCGCTGTTTCTTCTTCGACTCCTCTGCATACTAATGAGAATCTCTTTGCTGTTTGAGCAAAAGAAAGATTCTTGTGAAGTCGATAGATATGATGTGGAATTGAGAGTGAGGGATGAAGTAAGGAAGTGATGGCAGGGAAGCACCATCAGCAAAATCACATTTTTCTCTATGATTGCACAACCTTGCAGCTATGACCTCACTTCATTATAACAGCAGGGCAAAGTTAAGGTCTTCCCTGTTTGGCGTAGTGCAAGACTTTTCAAAGACAAATTTACAGTGTAAAAATTAACCTGGTTTTGCGGACTATGAGCTTTAAGATTCATGCACAGAATCACTGAACCCCCATTTTGTAATGTTAACAGTCAGGACAGACAAGTGTTTCCCCCACAATTACACAGAAGGAGAAAACTTTATACTGTATGTCAAAACATTCTTTATAAAATCCCAGAATAGTTTAAATATGCATGACATACACAATTATAACACAACTTAACTGCAACTATAAAAGTGCAATTTCCTATCTTTGTCATTTTGTTTAAAACATCTAACATGACAAGTCTAATTGTTTGCCCTTCCTAAAGGGATAGCTTGGTATATTTTAAGTATAAATCAGTGACCTGTAGTGAGATTCAATAGTTCTGAGAAACTGGTTGTCGAAATCAGGTGTATTGTAGATAAAATAGGTTTTGGGTGCATGTCGGAAGTGGATGATTGGGTCAAAGATCGGGATAAAAGCCTTGCCAGACGTAATCTGGGGAGGATGAAAAACATCCTGCAAAAGACTTTGAAAACCCTTTCCATAATGTTTTGACAGATTGCTATAAATATTTTAGGTGAACGCACGTTTGCTTGATCAGGGGGGATAAATGGTCGAGGGTTTCAATATCTATTTAGTTTTTTTAATTTTATATCAGAGAGCAAATTAGAACATTTTCAGTTTAAAGTAGCAAGAGCCATAAGAACATATAGAATAGAATAGAATAGAATAGAATAGAATAGAATAGAATAGAATAGAATAGAATAGAATAGAATAGTTTAATTGCATTGAAACCTTTCATCCATCCATTCCTTTTCTATACCCGCTTCATCCGTACAGGGTCGCGGGGGAGCCGATGCTTATCTCCAGCGGTCTATGGGCGAGAGGCGGAGAACATTGCAGTCCATCGCAGGGCAACACAGAGACCCAAAGGACAAACAACCATGCACACACCCATTCATACCCAAAGGCAATTTAGCGACACCAGTTAACCTAACAGTCATGTTTTTGGACTGTGGGAGGAAGCCAGAGTACCCGGATAGAACCCACGCATGCACAGAGAAAAGATACAAACTTCATGCAGAGAGACGCCAGCAGTCGAACCCAGGACCCTCTGTGCAACCGCACTGAAAACAATTCAATTAAATTTTGCTGGCATTACTCCACATAACAAAATTGTAAAGTTAGTAAAGTTAGTTTATAAAAAATTTAATACTGACAATTGTCAATAAAATATATGAAATAAAACTAGTGAAAATGAGTGTTGATTACGTAAAACATAAAAGTAGTCAAACATTTATCATTTTTAGTTAACATTTTTGGTTAAAAATTAAAGGTTCTGCACTGATAGCTTTAAATGGTAAAATTGTAAATAGCCTGTGTTTCATAAAGTTTGAAGACTCCAAAGTGCTTTAAACTACAACCATTCATCCACTAGTAGCGTTTTCCAAAGATAGAACTGTCATTCTTGAACCACTTTGGTTTGTGTGCTTTCAAACTGTTTTACTGAGCACCGACACTCGTTTCCACCAGTTTGGAGAACCAAGTTTGACTCATGAACAGTGGGCATTACACAGCTCAGGGGGAAAGGGAGACAGCGGAGCCTTACAATCAGTGCCACAAACATTATACAACAATGTACAATGTTTTCAATGCTTTACAATGTTCAGCATCCCCGAGTGTAATGGAAAAGAGTAGTTATACAATGTGTGTTTATTGTGTTTCTGCAAACACAAATAATCTTTACATGGTACGTTCTTCATCTTCACCGCCGTACTTGTTGCTTCCATTGTCTGAGACTTTGACCCACTTCAACCCGCCCCTGTGTGATGTCACGGTTCGCGCAGAAGAACCAAGTATTCTGCGGTGCCCAAGTTGAACTAGAGCTTGTGCTTTGAAATCTCTTTTCATTGGTGGAAACACGCGTCACCAGTTAAAAATCGGAAAAGGGCTACGAACTTCGTTGGTGGAAAAGGGGTACCATTTATACACACATTCACACACTGACAGTGATAAGCTACATTTTTGCCACAGCAGCCCTGGGGCAGAACCTTCTGTCCACTATCAACAGGCAAGGTGGGTGAAGTGCCAAAGGACACTCAATGTGGGGGTTCAAACCCCCACATTGAGTGGGGGTTTGAACCGGCAACCCCCCGGGAAAATGGGCGATTAAAGGATTTGTGTCAACAATGAGATCTTATCTCAGCACTTTATATGGAAAGTAGAAAAAAATCTCTGAATTAAGAAAACTGTGTGATTTAAAGGACATCATGAAATAAATTGTCAAAAGTTTGGAAAATAATCTGCAGAAATCAGTACAAAATAGAAAAAACACATATAGGTAAAGATGTAGGATTTAACGTTTAACTTTATAGTAAATGTCTTCTAATAAAAATCTAAAAGTTCAATCCCCACTGAGAATAAAACTTGAAATTCAGGTGCTTAATGACCAACTTTGGTTTTCTCCTGATCTCACACTGTGCTCTGCAGTATGCCCTTTCTTTGATGACCACCTTTTTCTATATTCATAGATTTAGAAAAGCTCAGCAACAAAACAGAAAGTGAAAATATGCAGCAGAGATCTGTGAGTGGAGTCTTATCAAGACAAAAAAGTTTCATTTGTAAATGGCCTGCCCTTGTATAGCACTTTATCAAATCCCCAGAGACCCCAAAGCACTTTACACTACAATCAGTCATCCACACATGCATACACTGACAGTGGTAGACTACATTGTAGCCACAGCTACCCTGGGATAGACTGATAAAAGTGAGCCAGCCATACAACCGGCACCACAGTGCCCTCTGACCACCATCAGCAGGCAAGGGGGGTGAAGTGTTTTGCCCAAGAACACGACGAATGAGACTGACAGAGCAGGGGTTCAAACTGGCAACCCCCTGTTTACAAGACGACCCCCGCCACTGCCACCACCGTCACCCCTTTGTATCCCCCCATTTGTATCATTTTTATTTTGATTATGATACATTTCTGGTCTTGAACTGTAGCTGAACATGTTGGTTTATTAGGCTGTATAATGTATCTATCTAAAATCCTTGTAAGATTTTTGTCTTAAATGCTGTGATTCAATTACAATCAGGCTGTAATAAACATTTTTCTTCATTTATTTCTATGTACTGTGTAATTCTGTATTTCCCCTCAAAATTGCCTACTTTTATTTTGTTTTTTACTCTTTTTATCTGGATCTGCTCCTTCCCTTTCAATGCTTGCTGTGCAGATTGTTGGTCTTTATCCCGGTTTGCATGTGTTTCATAAAACATCCAAGGACATCCTGTATGTGTCCAAGGACAAGACCGGCATGGAGCTGCCGAGTCTTAAAGCTGTTTCCTTCTCTTAATTAAACCATGGACTCCAGCAGGCCTAACTTATTAAAGACACAGAGTGTGCTACACCAACCTACACACTGACACACATAAACACGTCCATACGTGCACATACATCAGCTGATCAACTCCCACACTTTCTTTAAGCTCACAGCTTCCCATCCTTAAGCTACCAATGACTTAATGCATCTCAATATTTCACCTTCCACAGCTGCTTAGTGACCCACTTGCAGAGAAATAAATTATTTCCTGGGATCTTCTAGTAGTTGCATGAAACTATCGAAGAAGGTTATGCAGGAAGATTATAAAAATAGCTTTATAAAATCTATGCTTTATTTACTAGGTACAGTGCACACAGCTAGAAAGAAGGTAGAAGATATTTAAAGGGGAAAACATTTATACACTTGAATTTAAAAATGTTTTATTTCTTAAGCGGGAAAAATGCTTAATCATCCAGAAAACAGGTATTAAATATGTTAGATTATCTTAGAAGGTTATTCAATAAAGCTGTGTCTTTATTGTTGGTTTAAAGGTGTCAAGAGATCTAATACAGGCAAAAGTCCAGAGACAGCAGAAGCCATTTTAATTTTTTATCTTTAGGAGTGACCACATGATGCTTAAGCACAGTTTGTTTCTAGGTAATGCATGATATAGATTGTTAAACCAGATGATGTCATTTAAAAGCATATATGCATCTATGCGACATTCTGGCTGACACTCCAAGCCAGCAGGTGGCGGTAATGCACCACATCATTTTATGCCAACCGCCAGAAAACGACAAAGACGAAGCTATGCAGGGTCCTTGAACGTGGGTTTCTAATGGAACTTTTCCACTGGCTCTATTTAGGTGGCCCAGCTCCACTCCACTCAGTTTCAGTCTACTTGGTACAGTACCAGTTGTGTTTCCACTGACCCACTGACGGTTGGAGCTGACTACGTGCAGTGCTGCTCTTAAAGTTACTGTTAAGTCACAACAAGCTTCTGCTGGCAACAACTTAATGCTCACCCTCTACCGATGATCCACATGGCTCTGTCTTTCAGTGTTTGACCCTTTCTCTCTCCTAGACATGGGTACTGACTGAGCTTTTATTGTAACTAACTCTATGTGCTCTCTTCAGACTCTAAACTTGGAAACTGGATCAGAGTTTATCTGTTCCTTCTTTCTAGGTGAAACGACTAAAGGAGCTACATCCATTAACATTTACCTTTTCCTTCCCATAGAAAGTACTCCTGGATCAGTGCTTTGTTCTCTTTGTGTCTCTGCTCTGTTCTCTCTAACCCCCAGTCGGTCGTGGCAGATGGCCGCTCACACTGAGCCTGGTTCTGCTGGAGGTTTCTTCCTGTTAAAAGGGAGTTTTTCCTATCCACTGTTGCTACATGCATGCTCAGTATGAGGGATTGCTGCAAAGTCAATGCCAGTGACTGTCCACTGTCTCTACATGCTCATCGGGGAGGAGTGAATGCTGCAAGTCACTGACTGGATGCAATCTGCTGGGTTCCCTTAGATAGAAAAACTTTTTATCCAATTTGAATAAATAACAGAATCTGACTGCACTGTTCAATGATTAAGATTAATTGGAATGTATGTACCTGACTTTTGTGAAGTGCCTTGAGACGACATGTGTTGTGAATTGGCGCTATATAAATAAACTGAATTGTTAATAGCTGTTAAGTTACTAGCTTGGGAGCTCACGCTTGCTTACAGTACAATGACTTCGTGGTGCACAGATGAGTTTGGCTTTGTCAAAAATAAGTAAAGTGGGATATGAAAATCCAACATTTAAAGATGAATTGACAGAAGCATATGCTTTCCTTTTAACTTCCGTAGGATGTAAGGACAGTCTGCCTTATATGTTCGGAATCAGCTGGACTTATAAAGAGTGGAAATCTAAAGAGATATTATGAAACCAAACACAAGAACTTCAACCAAAGCTTTCCACCTGGGTCTGACAGTAGGACAAGAATGATAAACGAACTGAGGGGACAGCATTAGCGAGCTGCACGGCTGATAACATGGTCTCTTACAGCACAACAGAGAGCATAAGAGTCTTCACTGCAAGTACAGTATGTTAGGAAAACACAAAAGCCTTTCACTGACTGGGTAATGATCAAAGAGTGCATGGAAGCTGTGGCTGAAACACTTTTTGAAGTAAAAGTAGGCCATAAACATAAGAAAAAGGTTAAGCAAATTGCCATGTCTTCCACAAGCACAACAAGGATAGCAGAACTGTTCTACCAAGATGTACAGACCCAGCTCGACTGTACCATTCACAGTGCGTTAAATATTGGTACTTAAATTGGATTGCAGTTTTCTGTTTAGTAAATGATTCCATGTGCGTCTGAATAATTGATCAGTAGTATAAACACAAAAACTCTAGTGTTAATTAAATGTTAAATAAAGATGAAAGAAAATATATTTGTCAGTTGATTTAAAATGTTCGGACCCCAAAGTGTTTGGATGATGGAGGTAGTGGACCTCCTCTATTTTAGTTGGGGACCCCTGTGCTACATGTATCTGTTCAAAAAACGATACTAATATATAAACAACATGGGAAAGTCCAGCCATCATACAATTCCAGTAGGAGAGAGGTTCTAAATCTCAGACATGAATGTGTTTGGTGCTAATGTTTCGTGCGAAATGTTCTAATCAACCCCAGATCAAAAGCAGGAGAAGCTTGCTGAGAAGCTTGCTCAAGCTGATAAGCGAGTGTCATTATCCACAGCAAAATAAGTTTTGTATCGACAGGGGATGAAAGGCCACTCAGAGAAGAAGAGGCCACTACTCCAAAAAAAACATAAAAACCCAGGCAATGAGAAGGCTGATTTTATGTTTCAACTTTCCAGTACTAATAGGCTTTTGGCTTTCTATGATATTGCATTTGAAGCATAGGCAACACAGCGGAATGATGTTTCTTTGACAGCTAGAAGGTCAATGACCTTAATCTAACTTTGGGTCTTTCTCTATAGAATGATCTCAATGCGCATGTTTGTTTTCTTCACCTCTTCCAAAAACATGCATGTTAGGTTATTTTGGGACCTAATTTCCTCAGAGGTGAGGGTGTTTTCGCTTGGCTGTTTGTTTTGTGTTGTTATCTCTATGGCCTATTCAAACACATGAATAGGAAATCACGATGAGAAACATATACAGTATATAATTATCTATCGAGAGATTGCGATTAAGTTATTTCAAGGTTTAGTTTGATAAAAGTTTATAATATGACTTTTGAAAGTGTCAGAAAGAGTAAATGTAATATGTTATTAGCAATTGCCACCCTTTTCATGAATGCCTGTTTCAATAATTTTGGGTTCTGTTAAGCAGCTAACTATAATAAAATAAATATGAGGCTACAAAGTGATGCAGCTGTTAACACTATGCCTCTCGGCAAAAAGAAGTTGACTGGCAACATGTTTAGAGCATCAAATCTCATCTTTTAACCCCTGGAGAGGCACAAGCCCACCCATTACCCTGAAAAAGAATGTCATGATCTTGAGGTGTTTGAGTTTATTCATGGATCAGTTTCCTCCCTGTTGTTTTTGTTTTCTAGTTGCTGCTATTTTAGTTCATTCATTGGAGTTTAGGTTCTTAGTTCATTCTTGTGTTTAGATATTTCGCTTACTTCCCGTTCATCTACGTTAATTAGCCTCCCTCCTTCAGTTGCTCTGCATTCTTCCTGCCACCAGCTGCTCCACGTTTCATCTGATTAGCTCTTCTAGTTCATTGGTCATTTCTCCATTCTGCCTCAGTATTTAAACTCTAGCTTTCATTGATCACCACTGGGTCCTACTGTTTGCTTACCTGCTCCATCCCGGTCCCTCTGCCTATGTTCTGTGTCCAGCTTTTCCTTGTAGGTTTACCATTTCTGCCATCATTAGAACTTTTCTACTCACAATGTGGCTCCCACTCTCCTGTTTGCACATTGGTCCTGCGAAACACCACTGCTTTATGACAATAAGTGGGTAAGACAACGGATGGAGAGATGGATAAAACAAAATGGAAAACATGCTCCTTGTTTATTTCAATGTGCTACCCAACCCCCATAACTCCCACCTACCCCCAAACTCTCTCCCACCGCAAACTTCAGCCCCCTTTTTGCTCAACTGTGGTGTCAGAAGATACGGGAAAACATTCTGAGAAGGAAAAATTAAGCATTTTATTCTATGAATAATTAGAGCTGAATCCTGCAATATTAATGTAATCAATTACTTTTCAGAGCACTTTTGAAAAGAGTAGCTTGTTCAAAAAAAAGCTTCCAGAGAGCCATTAGAACAAAAACAGTGTTTTATTGCCTGCCACCAACCTTCAAGGTCTAATAAAGTGTATAAGGCTTTAGGGTATTTTGGGGTATATTTTACTCAATTTTATTTGTGACGCAAAGCTACTGTGTGGAGCTTTTTTGCAGCTGTAAACATGACCTTCAAATGTGTGCCTAATGGCATTCAGAAATAACTGATACAAAGCACAGCCGCATCCTGATAATGTCTACCAGATACTTAAATTTACTTCATCTTATTTATAACATTTCCATTTACAACAAGCTGAAGATTTCCGCTGATACAACTAAATTTATATTTAGGATTGCACAGTTTTGACACCAAGTGGTCCCATCATGATGGCAATAAAGTTTATAAAGTTTATAAAGTGTCTCACGGTTCTCATTACCTGCAGCTTGAGCAATAATGCAGGACAGTTTGCATGTGATTTTATATCATTCAGGAAGCTTCAGTTCTTACAAATGAAAGCAATAAAAAGCTGGTAACACTGACCCTCCATTGGTTGCTCCTCCATGAGATTAGTGAGGATGAATAAATCTGCACCACTCACTACAAACTGAAACTAAGGGATAGCTTAATAGTTTGGATCAATCTTTTCCTAAGATTTTACCATTTTCAGTTTTTGACTTGCTATTGCTTAACAAAGTTTAGTGGCTAAATAATTTGTACAGCCCCAATCCTAAAAAAGAGACGCCACCATATAAAAATATTTAAAATAGACAATAGTCAAAGGCAAATCTTTATAGTAATTAGATAGATAGATAGATAGATAGATAGATAGATAGATAGATAGATAGATAGATAGATAGATAGACAGACAGACAGACAGACAGACAGACAGACAGACAGATAGATAGGCAGGCAGACAGACAGACAGTAGATAGATAGATAGATAGATAGATAGATAGATAGATAGATAGATAGATAGATAGATAGATAGATAGATAGATAGATAGATAGATAGATAGATAGACAGACAGACAGACAGACAGACAGACAGACAGACAGACAGACAGACAGACAGACAGACAGACAGACGATAGATAGATAGATAGACAGACAGACAGACAGACAGACAGACAGTAGATAGATAGATAGATAGATAGATAGATAGATAGATAGATAGATAGATAGATAGATAGATAGATAGATAGATAGATAGATAGATAGATAGATAGATAGATAGATAGATAGATAGATAGATAGATAGATAGATAGATAGATAGATAGATAGATAGATAGATAAGGTCACACAGGAGACAAGGGATGACGCTACAGGGGAAACCAACAGACACAGAAGGATGAATCATATGTTTACTGAAAACAAAAATAGCCATTGAGCTTCAGGAGAGGATTGAATGAGGCGGCTGTTTATTTTTTTATGTGTGTTTGTGTCAGGGAGGCGCTGGAGGAGACAACAGCATTTGCCTCATGATGAGGCCATTCAGATTAGGGTGAAGTGAGAAGGCAGCTCAGATCTTATACAGCAGCACTGTGTGTGTCACATTGGATCTGAGGGCAGGAAGTTAAAAGGGGAAAAAGCTGGACAGTCATATTTAACAGCATCTCCGTCCAGCTGTTATAGAACCGTAGAATGGGTCAGGCACCATATTTTTTTTCCTGGAAGGAGTTACAGGTTCTGTAATAATCAGAATCAGAATCAGAATCAGAATCAGAATCAGCTTTATTGCCAAGTTTGTACATACAAACAAGGAATTTGACTCCGGTACACTTTGCTCTTTGGTTTTTGTTTTTGCACTACAGATATACAATTTTTTAAAATGTACAAATAAACATATATAAAAAAAAGGTGCATTTGCAACAACTGTTCCCTGTTGTTTGTATTTTTTTGAATGTTCAACAGAAAAAACGCCTGAGGGAAGAAATGTCTCTGTGGCGGCTGGTTTTGTGAACAGCGCTCTGTAGCGTCGGCCTGAAGCAGAACTCAAAAACAGTTTATGTGCAGGGTGTGTGGGGTCTGCAGAGATTTTAGCAGCTCTTTTCCGACCCTAACCTGTATAAGTCCTGGATGGGGGGAAGGTCAGCCCTGATGATTCTCTCTGCAGTCCCATTTTTCGTTGCAGTCTGGACCTGTCCGTTTTGTGGTGAACCCAACCACACGGAGAGGATGAAGACAGGACAGACAAAATATGGCAGTGTAGAAGATGACCAGCAGCTCCGGGGAAGGTTGTACTTCTTAAGTTGCCTCGGAAAGTACAGTCTCTGCTGGGCCTTTTTCCGAACAGTGTCTATGTGTGAAGACCATCTCAGGTCCTCAGAGATGGGGGTTCCTAAAACCTGAAGTGATCCACAGCCCGCACGGTGTTTTTAGGATGGTGAGGGGGGGTATGGAGGGGGTTTTTTTCCGAAAGTCCCCCACCATCTCCACAGTCTTGGGGGGTTTAGCTCCAGGCAGTTTCTGACTACACCAGTGTACAAGCCGATCCACCTCCAGTCTGTATGCAGACTCATCAGCCCCGGATCAGTCCAAAGACAGTGGTGTCATCTGCAAACTTCAGAAGTTTCACGGACGAGTCTGCTGAGGTGCAGTCATTTGTGTACAGGGAGAAGAGGAGTGGGGATAGAACACACCCTGGGGGCACCAGTACTTATTGATCTGGTTCGGAGAAGATGCTCCCCAGTCTCACCTGCTGCTGTCGGTCCGTCAGGAAGCTGTTGATCCACTGACCGGTGGAGGCTGGGACGTTGAGCTGAGTGAGCTTCTGGTGGAGGATGTCTGGTATGATGGTGTTTAAGGCCGAGCTGAAGTCTACAAACAGGATCCTGGCGTAGGTCCCTGGGCGGTCGAGGTTTGGGGGATGAAGTTAGACCTAAGTAAACAGCATCATCTGCCCACCTGTTTTGCTCGGTAAGCAAACTGCAGGGCGTCCCGTAGAGGGCCTGTGATGTCTTTTGGTGCTTCAAAAAACCCAGCCGCTCAAAGGGTTCATGACCACAGACGTCGGGGCTACAGGCCTGTAGTCATTTAATCCTAGGATGGTGGGTTTCTTGGGCACTGGGTCATGGTGGATTTTTGAAGCAGGAGGGGACCTCACACTTCTCCAGTGACTTTTTGAGATCCGGGGAAGATCAGAGCGAGTTGATTTGCACAGGCTTTCAGGCATGATGGGGAGACGTTATCAGGGCCTCCAGCTTTCTTTGTTTTCATGCGCTGAAAGAGCCCGTTTTTACATCTTCCCCCGGATTTTTTTAGTGCAGGCAGAGGATCTGAAGGTAGGGGGGGTTTTGGGGTTCTTTGCTGGTCAAAACCTGTTCCTGAATAGGATGTGGAGGATTTTTTTTTTGGGGTGTGAATGGCTTCTGTCTTTTCTGCAGTAGAAGCCATTCAGACGGGTGGGCCGGCGAGGACTTTGTTCAGGAAGGGTGGTGGGGGGCTTCTGTAGGCGCCCAGGTTTCTCAGACCAGTCCATACAGCCGAAGGGTCAACCAGTAAAAGGGTTTTTTTTTCAGCTTCTCAACATAGCTTCTCTTGGCTGCTTTGATCTCCTTTTTTGAAAAGTCTTTTCCTGGCCTGCCGAAACCGGGCCCCCCAAATCTCCACTGCTGTGAGCTTCTTCCTTGTCCCCTGCGCAGATTCCTGAGGTGTGGTGTGAACCATGGTTTTGGGTTGTTCCCAAAAAGGTGCAAAAGGTTTTTGGTCTGCACACACATGCCCTCACAGAAACTATTTTAGATGTCCCCACATCAGTTAGTTCGTTTAAATCAGTGGCTGAGGTTTCAAAAACGTCCAGTCTGTGCATTAAAAAGCAGGCCTGTAGTATCTGCTTCGAACCCTCAGTCCCCTTTTTTAAACAGTGTGAACCGGGGGTTTGGAAGCTCTTATTTTCTGTCTGTAATTTGGGGGATGAGGTGGATAAGGAAATGATCCAAAAAAGTCCCAGAACCCCCTTGGGAACAGCATGGTATGAGTCCTTAAAAGCTGTGTAACAGTGGTCCAGTGTGTTTTTGTCTCTGGGGGCCAAAATATGCTGTCTGTATTTTGGGAGCTCATTTGAGAGAATTCGCGCTGTTAAAATCTCCCGAGTATTATGATGAAAGAGTAGGGGGGTTTTTTTCCCTCCCGTCTGTAATCAGCTCAGCAAAAAGGTTTTCCGCCGGCAGAAGTGCAACCATGCGGAGGAAAATATGAGCCGATTTTTTATGAACGGGGGGAAAACTCTCTCGGTGGAAAAACGGTTTTTTTAAAATTTTTGGGAAAAATGACTCCAGATCCGGACTACATTTTTCCCCCCAGCAACTTTTATGTCTCTGCCCCCACCTTTTCTTTTTATATAAAAGATTCCCCCCCCTCGCTTTTTTTCCCTGATAGCTCCGCGCTGCAATCCGCTCTGAGCAGCTGGAAGTCCGGTATCAGCAGTACGCGGTCCGGGGTGTTTTCACTCAGCCATGTCTCGGTGAAGCAGAGAACCGCTGATCTGCGATGTAATCAAGGTATAAATAAAAGTCAAGACATGTAAATACATAATAATTACAATGGTACTCATACTTGTAGGAGGCATCCAGTATAGATGCCCAAGCCAACTCAACTGGCTCCTCTCGATGTGGAGGAGCAGCAGCTCTACTCCGGGCTCCTCCTGGATGGCCGAGCTCCTCCGCCTATCTCTAAGGGAGTGCCCGGCCACCCTATGGAGGAAGCTAATTTCTGCTGCTTGTATCCCGGATCTCGTTCTTTCGGTCATGACCCAAAGTTCATGGCCATAGGTGAGGATAGGAACGTAGATCGACCGGTAAATAGCTTTGCTTTTCGGCTCAGCTCTCTCTACACCACACTGAACCGGCACAGCGTCCCCGTTACAGCGGCAGCCACACTGATCCGTCTGTCGATCTCCTACTCCATTCTCCCCTCACTCGTGAACACGACCCCAAGATACTTGAACTCCTCCACTTGTGGCAAGAGCTCCCTCCAACCTGAAGAGGACAAACCACTTTTTTCCATTCGAGAACCATGACCTCGGACTTGGAGGAGCTGATCTTCATCCCAGCCGCTTCACACTCGGCTGCGAACAGCCCCAGTGCATGCTGTAGGTCTTTGCTCGAGGGGGCCAGCAGGACCACGTCATCTGCAAAAAGAAGAGACAAAATCCACTCGTCCCAAAACCAGACCCCCTCCGGCCCTTGGCTGCGCCTAGAAATCCTGTCGATAAAAGTTATGAACAGGACCAGTGATGATGGGCAGCCCTGCTGTAGTCCAACATGTACCGGGAACAGGTCCTACTTAGTGCCGGCAATGCAGACCAAACTCCTGGTCCGCTTGTAGAGAGATTGGATGGCCCGAAATAAAGGGCCCCCAGGTCCGTACTCCTGGAGCACCCCCCACAGGGCAACATGAGGGACATAGTTGAATGCCTCCAGGTCCGCAAAACACATGTGGACCGGTTGGGCAAACTCCCATTAACCCTCGAGTACCCTGTAGAGGGTGTAGAGCTGGTCCAGTGTTCATCGGCCGTACTCTCCTCTCCGATACCCTGGCATAGGCCTTACCAGGGAGGCTGAGGAGTGTGATCCCCCTATAGTTGGAACACCACCTCCGTTCACCCTTCTTAAGATGGGGGCCCACCATCCCAGCCCGGCCAGTCCCGGGGGCACTGTCCCCGACCCCCCCGCAATGTTGAAGAGGCGTGTCAAACCCATGACCGCCCATAACATCCAGAGACTTGAGGTACTCAGGGTGGATCTCATTCACCTCTGAAGCCCTGCCATTGTGGAGTTTTTTTCACCACCTCGGTGACTTCACGCCTGGGTGGTGAAGGGGTCCAACCCCCTTGTCCCCAGCCTCTGCTTCCACCAGGGAATACTTTGACGGGAGGTTTTGAGGAGATTCCTCAAAGTCCTTCCCCCGCCCGATAATGCCCCCCAGTCGAGGGGTCAGCGGGTTCCCACCCACTGTAAACATTTGTTTGGCGAAGCACTCCCTTCCCCCTGAGGCCCCAGAGGGGTTTGCCAGAATCGCTCAAGGCCAACGTTTATTTCCTTCCCCAAAGGGCCCTCGCGGGAAACTCCCCCCGGGCCCCCGGGGGTTTTTCCCTCGGCGACCCCCCGGGGCCCAAACGGCCAAATTGGCCCCCGGTACCTGACAGCCACCTTTTTTGGAGCCCCCCAAAACCCCAACCACAGCGATAGGAACTCCGGTTTCCACCACGGGGTTTCGGGGAAATTCCCGCGCGAAAAGGCCCCCCAGCCCTTTAAAGGCCACAGGTAGGGGCCAGCAGCTTTCAAACAATAGATGCAAAAAACATGGTCCATTTTAAATCTATGTCTAAAACCCTTTCCCCGGAAAACTGGTTCCCAAAACTCTCCAGGAGGTGGGAGTTAAATACATCCTTGGGGAGGGCTCCGCCCGCGTTCCCAAAACAGGAAACCCCCACTTTTTGCACTTAGGGGCCCGCCCCAAACCTGTCCGGCCCTTTTTCCCTTTTTCAGCGGAAACCAACCCCACCACCAGGTGGGGGGGTCAGTTTGGGAAAATCAGCCCCCTCTCTTTTACCGGGGTGTCTAAAACATTTCGGCCGAAGGTCTGAAGACACGAAGCAAAAGGGGGGAAAAGGACCTCTTGCCTAGGGTGTCCTTTGGGGCCCCCAAATGCCCCTGCATTTAAACCCCCTTTTGCTTGGGAAAAATGGGTTCAAATTTTTGCCCCAATCCGTGACTAGACAGAAGTCCCCCAAAAAGGGAAAAACCAAATCGGATTTTAAATCCCGGGGAAAAGCCATTCCTTCCGATTTTTCTCCCAGGTGTCACTGTGTTTCCCACATGGGTGTTTTAAAGTCCCCCAGCAGAAAACCCCCAAATCCCCAGGAGGGGGGGACTTTTGAGCACCCCCCCCAGGAACTTTTGAAAAAGGTGGGTACTTTCCCCACTACTGCCCTTAGGCCAAAAAGACAGTCAGAGACCTGCCCCTGACCCGAAGGCGCAGGAAAAAAAGGGCCCCTTTTCCCACTGGGGGTCCCTGAGCGAATTACAAAAGGGAATTAAAAAAAAAAAAAAGGGAAATAGAAAAAGTAGAAATTGTTTTAAAACAACCCGATTTTGGCCCCAATAAGCCCCCCTCTTTGGAATCAACTTTGGTTTTTTAAAATTTTTTTTTTTTTCCCTGCCCAAAACTTGGGTGCTGGAATTTTAAAAAGGGAAACGTTTTCCCTTTGGGTTTCCCGCTGCTTCAAAAACATGCAGTATATCCTCCACCACTTAATGGGTTACTCTTTCAGAGTGATGAATTCAGTCCCCCATTCTGTTATCCTTTAAGTTTTATCGTTATGCCTTGGGAACTTTTCTCTTTGGAGCTTAATGTGCTCAACCATCTAGCCCTTTCACTACCACCTCAAAATTACTCAAACTCCTTTTTTTACAAGAGGCTAGCAAGTTTCTGACCCAAAACATTCGATAACTGGGCAACAACAGGTATCTGGAGTTGAGTGCAGTCATCTACTCTGATAATGATCATACCAAAATGCTTTGAAGGAGACCCATTACTGTTTATTGGATAAGTAAAACGCTAATTTAATTGTCCTTGGTATTTTGTATTTGATTATGACATCAAAAGACAAATGAACACAGTAAGCTCTGCAACTTGTTTTTATTTTTTCTTTGAAACAAGTTTGGAGAGAACCATCTGTACTAGTTGCATTGTATGCATCCGAGTTGTATCCGTATTATAATGAAAAATAAACACATCTTTCCATCCTTGACACAGTGATTTGGGTGTGTGTTGTTGTTTTTATAATGCTGCATAGATTTTATCACCAGTGACATGTCTCGATTTCATAGTTTTTTGTGATGAACAAAGATGCAATGAAGCTTGTATTTATGTAATTTTAAAAACATCAAATATGCCATTTCTAATGCCTTACCAGAAAAAATCCTTACCCATTTTTTCACCCAAAAGTTTAACTGTATTTTAATGTGTTTTCCTGTTATAGACCAACACAAAGTACTGTATCAATGTGAACTGAAAGGAAAAGTGTTTTCAGCCTGTTGTGGCAGGGTTTTTTTCCAGGTGGCCATGATCTGTGGGAGTTTATGTTTTTTTCATTTGTGTATTTGATTGGACTGTTTAAGTTTGTCTATCATTGGCACTTATGGTGTTCCATATCTGGTTCATTTCTCGTGTTGAGTTTCTAAGTTCATTCTTTTGTTCTATTCTGTATGTATTTTGGTTTAGACTTTTATTTTTCTTAACCCTTTTCCTTTGGTTAGTAGATCCTTTTCATTTTTAAATTGCCCCTGTTTATTAGTCAAGTCTCCTCAGCTGCTTCTTTTTTTTCTCCCGACTCAGCTGCCGTTCTGTTGATTGTACAATACGATGTTTCATGTCACTAATCACACCTCCACTTTATTTAAACTTTCTGGTTTTCGTGCCAGAATTTTCTGTTGCTCTCACCCCTGTTCTGTTCCGACTTTCATCATTGTCAACTCAGTTCTTTATTGTTTATTATCTTCTCAACACAATGCCTTATACAATGTGCATTTGACCTATATGACACACTATTGGCCCTGTTTTTAGCTCGATCCATCTTTCCATCAACTCTGTCCCCAGAGTTTTACCATGAGAGATGGTATAGTAATTTACAGCCACACATGGTATTTTTTGGCCATAAAGTTCAACTTTGGTCTAATCTGATACGAGCACCTTCTTTTGTGTGTTTGCTGTGCTCACTAGAAGGCAAACTTTATACAGAACTTTTTAATGTTTTTTTCCCCAACAATGGCTTTATGTCACTGTTCGAAGAAGGCCAGATTTTTGGCGTGTATGGCTTATAGTTGTTCTTAGAACAGATTCACACTCCTGAGCTGTAAATTTCTGCAGCTCCTCCAGAGTTATAATGGGCCTCTTAGCTGATTTGGTGTAAAAATCTAAGCCACAAATCTAAGCCACAGTAGCAATGCACAGAAAAGTTGAAGACCATTACTTTAACTGACAGATAATGAGACTCTGTATAATCAGAATAATACATGCAAATCAAGAGTTTTATTTTATTTATTATGCGCTATTCATTCCATACCGTGAGAGTTTAAAATAATGATGCAATTATGTGAAAGCTCACCACTCTCAATCATTTATTTGACAGAGAAATGGAGATAGAGGAAGATTTGGCGTCAGTCACACAGGCAAAAATCTGGAGATGAACAAATCAAGAAGGCAAATTGGAGGAGATTATTTGGAGGGAACGGGGGGAGAAAAGGAGGGGCTGGGTTGATGTGCTAAGTATACCAGTATGTTCAGCTAAGAGTAATAGTATATGAAGGTCTGATATGAGGCAATGGACCCTGATGTAATGCGATCACATGGTGATGAAAGGACACCACAGGCATGGGTTGGCTGGTGTCACCTTAGATTAAAACTGCCAGACAGAGGCAACAAATCATGTAACCATCAAAATAAAGAAATTATTCCAAACAAACCTCTTAACAGCCAGCACTCTTCTGTGAATTTTAGTTTTGTCTGTTGCTCTCTGCAGGCCTTACTGCGATTGCTTTAATCACAGATATATCATTTAATTGTCCATACCTCTCCCTGGTTAGTTCATGGCATCAGATTCAGTACTCAGATGGGGGATATATTGAGACTTTTTTGCTGTGCCTCAAAGAGTTCCCAAAAATAACAAAAAGATTTGACTCATATGTATTCCTCTCCTGCAGTTTTGTGCCATATCTCTCTCTCTGCTGGTCCTTTTTCCTGCTAAAACAAAACCTCATGTGAAAAACCTTCCAATCTGAGTGAGAGTCTACATTGCATGTCTGTGTCGGAAAGAACCGGCCTAGCTCATAGCATTAATACACGGTTGGAGTAGCATTACGAGTATAAAAGTGTATGTGAAAGGATCATCACAACCAGCTTTTCCTGTGCTTCCAATCTTGGATCCAGCTCAGGAACACAAGGACTTTGTGTTCACAGAACAGGAAGAAGGTGAAATCTGGGAAGACATGATTAGCCTTTGCTTATATAAATAGCCTTTGTCATTTGAGTACTGTTTTGTCAGAGTATTACTATGCATGTGGTGCTCAGTGGCTCAGTGCCTCGCCTCATATAACCTTTAAGGCCAAACAAAGAAGAACAATTGTTCTTGATATTAAATACTAGCCCCATAACAGTTTTTATATATATTCTAAAAGCTCTAAATGATTTATAAGTCTGTTTCATCCACAGGCCTTTCGACAACTGGGCCTGAGGATATCATGTTCTGGGCCTGAGGATATCATATTCTGGCTGCAAACATCACAGCCAGAATATTCAGTGGAGCTGCAAATGATGAATAACTTAAATAAGGTTTGATCTTGTCACTCCCTTTTTCAAAATTTAAAGTTACTTAGCTCTCTGTTATAAATGGAGCTTGATTTTTATAAATGGAGTTTGAAAAAAACATTAATGCATTAGAGACAGTAGCATAATTTCACCTTTCATCATGCTGCAATCATTGCCCCTCCTTGCTGGTAATATTTTGTACTGCCAACTTCTTGCCAATAGTATTGTATTTTTACACAATACATAGAGTCCAGAGTCTGGATCCTCTGGACGCTCTTCTCTCCGGGGTTTAGTTCTGGAGACTGTGACAGAATGTTAATTTTGAGTCAGGGAATCTTTTTAATGCTATTTTGGCCATATGCTTTCAATCCTGGTGCTCCTTAAAGACGCCACAATGTTCCTTTTTCTTGTATTTTATGACGCCATGCATTTTAACAAGGTACAGAACCTTTGGAAGAAAGCAGGCCGACAGCATTATAGATTCCCTGTGGATTTGTACTTAACAGTGGCCATGATGTGCTTTTCTAAATTTTCTTTTTCTTTAAGTGTATTCATACTATTTTTAGTACAGTTGAACTATAGTATTTCTGACAAATATACAGTTTTCACAATAGCCTCGTAGGGGGCACTAATGGCTTGTAACTTCTATACTCAGAAAGAGAGAAGAAGAGAGGTCAAAATAAGGAACAAAGTGGTTTCTCACCAGGACATCAATACAGTTTTTTTGTCCATGTGGTTCCTGATGATAATCCAAGTAGTGAAATCAGCAGATATTCATGTCTTACACAGTGAGCATCATTGATGTTTTTCTTCTTCTGATTATGATTGGAATTGCCTTTCTCTTCTGTGCGTTCGGTGCCATCCTTTGACAGCTAGTGTTATTGTTGCGGCTGGAGTGCACAATAAGCCTGCTCATAAAATCTGGGCTTCAGGTGGACATCCACAGAAAGTCCTAAAGCCATGAGAACCAGGTGTGACTAAAAGGCAGATCAGGGAAACTGAGGAAAAGTGACTAATGAACAGAATAAACACAGGGAGCTGAACCAGAACATTAAATGATTTACTAAATAAGTCTCAATCAAATACACAAACAGCACAAACCAAGAAAGAATGCAGAAACTTAACACACTGATATAGAAAGATCTTAAAAGCAAATCTAAGTAAGAACCAAAACACAAACACACATCGATCATGACACAGTGTGAGATTCTGCTATTGTGATAAAATATAAATTTATTTTAAAGCTTTTCGCACATCTCTACCAAGGATGGCAATAATTGTGAAGCAATTGCAATACTTTAGGGAGGAGGGGAATGTTTTTGTTTTTTTAAGGAACTGGGATTTTTTCTTTGTTGTCTAATACTGGCATACTAATAATGAATAAAGAGGAAAAAAACATTTAGAGATGAAATTTGACAGTAAAGTATCTTGACATTTCCCAGCTTTGTTTTGCCCTCTCTCCTTTTCACATTGAGCACAGCTCCCATCAGCAGGCAACCACAACATCAAGGTTTGACCTCCTGAATCTTCTCCACTCTCAAACCACACGAAGCTACAACTCACAAACACCCGCAGTGTGACAATCAGATCAACACACTGAGTTTGTGCTGGTGTCTTGTGAAAATTCACAGTTTTATGAAGCGCACACACAATGTCACACACACTAATTAACAGCTGAATGTTTCAGTGTAATTAGAGCAGATTCAGGGAACTGTGTCGCATAGGAATATTTTACCAAAGAGACCTAACTGATTGATATACAGTCAAACAGAGCAGTGGGAATGTGTCACAGTTGGTTGATATCCTTGCCCTGAATCTGAAAGAGTAAAAACATCCAGACAAACTCACTATTGCTAAAAAATCAGTCCACTGGCAGATATTAAAGATTAAATAAAGGTGTAAGCCTAAAAACATTTCATCCCCTTTACCTTAAACAGTCAAATCTAAATTCCAGGCTCAACAACCACATGCTTTCTGGAATGAGATGGTTGAGTTCCTTTCTTTTTGTTTGAAACACATTTTTATGAATAAAACATGCACAGTAAAAAGCATTTGCCCCTAGCAGTTTCTTCCGTTTTTTTCTTTAAAAAAGCAGTTGAAGTTGTGGTTAGAATAATTGTTCTGCTGCATAAATGCACAAAGAGGTCCCAGACCATCAAACTAACAAAACTGTTAGTTTGACTATAGATATGATGAGCCTCTCATAGTTTTACACCAGATGTAATGGAGCACACTTTGGCTTTGTCAGCTTACAAAATGCTCATTTAAAATCTTAGCTATGGTCGGATGTTTGTTTTTTGGCAGACTTCGCAGTTCTTTGTGTCCATTTTGGTCTGCAGTGGTTTTGGCTCTGGGACTCTTCCACTGATGCCATTTCTGCTCAGTCTCTTTCTAACTATTGAATCATGAACACTAAGCTTAACTAGAGCAACTGAGGGCTTTGTAACCCTTTTATTGATGTCAAATTATTTATTTCTCAACTGTTTCTTTAGATCAGGTCATGATATAATATTTTTGAATTCACATAGCCTACTTCATGCTGTCTGACAGATTATATTTAAGTGAATTCTTGATAATACAGATCTGGGAGTGAGGCAAGTGAAATTAAACTCAGCTTTCCAAAGGAGAAATGTGATCACAGTTAGTTGAGTTGTCTTACAGGGTGGGAGGACTTTATTTTACATATTACCAGGCTGGTTTGGATACCTTTTTGTATTAACTTTGATAGTAAAATTCTTGTTAATGGTCTTAAACATTTAAGTGTTACAAAAATGGAAAAGCAGAAGAAATCTGAAGGGGTCAATTTTTTATTTTTTTATGGCACTGGCAAGTAGTATAGGGACATAATTATTAAGAGTTTAGATTGAGATTGTTTTAATATTGAAAGGAGATTGCACAGGAGATCCATGTGTATTAAATATTTAATTGAAGACAGCAAGAATAATTTATATTTAATAATTAAATGTATATGCCAGTTATGATTTATTTGACTCATTTCATTTATCTTGGGTATTCTTTCAGACCAGGCCAGCACGAAGATAAAAAGTATTGTGTTACTCTTCTAGGACAAAAAGCTTTTGTAACATTTGGATGGATTCTGCAATGACTAAGTGTAAACTATGGCAGATGAATAAAATGGTTATATAACAGCTGAAATAGTTGTCTTCTGCATTCCTGACTTTGAAACAAAACAAAAAAATAACAATTTTGTATCAGGCATACACAGTTACAGTATCTTTATGTAATTTGTGAGGACAACTTTATCTTTTTGAATCCAGGGAACATTTTGCTCAGGTGACCAGGTTCTGCATTAAGAGTGAAAAAAGAGGTAGGACTCACACTTGCTTGTATTAGCATGACCTACCAACAGAGCGTAAACATGTTCTATTTTGCTGATGCCCAAATAAATTTTTTCAATTTCCCTAGACTGACTGCTGTTTAACATTTAAACCTGAAACAAGGTATCTAAGTGTTTTTGACCCAAAGCCACTGGACGCACAGAAGGTTGGATGGGCAAACAGACACAGACAGGCAGATTGATGACACCATTGAGACCATATGCTGCATGTATTGTATAAAAGACAAAATGTTTTTTCTCACTGTCTGAGATTAAATTAGGCAAAACTTTTTCTGTATTAGGTCAGGGAGCATTACATGAAGTATTTTAAAGATCAATTATTCTACTTGCCAGAATAATTAGGGTCACATGTAAGCTGTAAATCAGATGCTAAGATTACTATCTTAATGTAAAAAGGAGATAAGCCCAGATGATAATTCATCACATTTGATTTAACTGCAGGCACACCTGTGAATGCATTTTAAGGCAACAACTAAAACACTCTGCTTCTTTGTGTGACATCCTGGAAAATTTAAAAGAAATCCTGCAAGATATCAGGAAAAGAACAGTGTACCTCAACAAGTCTGATAACGCCACGGGATTGTGCAGCCATCAACAAGATGGGTTCTGTGTACCAGAGATGAATGTGTTTTGGTATGAAATGTCTGTAGCAACCGCAGAACAGGTGTCATTTACAGTGAAACAGGTCCAGTACCGACATTGGACCACTCAGAGAGGAAAAAGCTATTACTCCAAAAGCAACATAAGAAAGTTTATACCTTGATTTTTGAAAACATGTTTTGTGCTCTATTGAAACTAAAATTTAACTATTTGGCACATCCCAATTCATTAGTGAACTATTTGCAACTTGGGTCCAAATGGGTGTTCCAAATGGACAGTTGGCCAAAATCCAAGCAAACTGCCTTGAGAAGTTTGTGGAGGGATACCCCAAACATTTGACCCAAGTAACACAGTTTAAAAGCCAGTTCCACCAACTCGTGTGACAGTGTTATGAAGGTTTAGTGTCAATCTACACTGACGATGTGGTTATAACTGCAAGACTCCACAGCAGGCTAAAAATGTGTTAGACCGGCAAATGGTGAGAATCTACCTATTCTTTAGATAGAACCCAAACTGCCCACATTTGTTTCACAATCAAGCACTAACTTACTTTTTGTTATTGATCAGAATAATTTAAGCAAATGCAAAATACATTTGAACACTGCTCTTTATTATTAAGGGCCAAAGATTTGGTATAGATTGCCTCTAGTAATGCAAAAGCTGACTGAACCATTGGGGAAATAGTGGCCTAAACAAAGACAAATCGAGGACGTTCAGTGTCAATGTACGCAGATGATGTTGTCAGAGCTCTCTCCTCTCTTCGAGGTCACTAATGGGGCTGTTAAGGTTACACAAATCACTGGCACTATGCATTTGGTTCAATATTTAGGTTTTTGTCACTTGATGATGTGACTTGATTATGTGACATTAACGGTCCTGTTAGCGAACTTATTAGTGTGGTTGTTCTGACTACAATTTTTAACACTGCCACAATGATCAGTACTGAAGAAACAACAGAAGAAATCCAGGCAAGCATTTACGATGTTGGTGTCCTGGGTGACTGAGAATCTGCAACGTTTTACTGTTATTATTTAACACCAGCAAGAAAACCTTCCGTTTTTATTAGTGTGACACTGTTTTGTGTTCTCTCCATTATCAGATAAATTATATATGCACAACAGTAAGATTCTCTTTTTACTGCATAGTTGTCAGAGCAAAATATGCAAGGTTTTCTGAATATTTCTGTAAGATGTTAAAATATGGGGTATGGGCACAGTTAGCGACAAAGCTGCTCTGATCCCATTAAGAAGCCAGCCTGTAATACATTTTGCAAAGCCTGATCTGACCAGGGATGAAAAAATTTGACAACTACTGATGGTGGAAATCCTCCGACCCTGAAACCACAATGAAGTGACAGTTTCTCTCCCCACTCATCTCACAGCGTAAGTGCCCCACTGCCCCCGCCTTTCCCAGTAAGTGAGTAGTTTATGTATCCCACTGAGAGCTACAGAATGATAAAGTAATAGTCATAAGTAATGCAAGAAGCCATTAGAGCCATCTTAAAGTGTCGCAACACATCATGACAAGCCAGAGATGAATCAGGTCCCACCAAAGAGGAGAGGGGTTGTGCTGGTCGATGACTGCCTGTAATTTAAACAAAATTATATGGATTGAAAGCAACAACAGGCGGGGACATAAGGCCTTTGGTGGCTCATTGGTTTAAACCTCAGACTGAGAAGGATTGCATGTAGAAAATGCAAATATAAAGCCTTTTGTGAAGCTGAGGCTAAATGATTATCTTTGGTTCTATATTCTGACAAATTCTCTCTCACTAAAAACTCCTGCATCATATTTGACTTTACCTTTGCTGCTCTTTTGAACTAACTCTTCATACTTAGTGTTACTCAGCTAATGTCTTCTTAAGTGACAGCCCCTCTGAGAAACTGCTTTGCAACATAATTGCTTTTTTTGCATTTAAATAAGCCCCTTTGAAGACCGTAATCTGAATGCAAAGAGATAGACTGGAAGATCTGTCTTATGGTTGCAGGATTTTTATTTTATGTTTTATTTTTTGCTACACACACAGTCTTTCTGTCCTCGTCTCGGCTCAGGTTTAGAGGTGCTGCAGGGCTCTTTTTCTATTAAGGATCTCATTCGTTTTAGGCCTGTGTCACAGCTAAGCCAACATCAAAGGTGTTGGAGGAAACACTTTTACTGTTCTAGCCCTTCATCCTCTCAAGTGCTGGTTTACAGCATTGGCAGAATGAAAACAAAATTACTCCCCTGATATTTTTTTCTGAAGAAAGTTTGCAATCATCAGCGTACACACAATATCGCAATATCTAGTGGCTGTGGTGTATATCCTAAGATTTGTAATGTTAGTGCATTTCCAGTCTGCTGCTGTTAAGCTGAGTAATTGTTATACAGTAAATGCAGAAGTATTAATACCCCCAGAACTTCTCCATATTTTGTCACCGCTGTCAGCACCAACTTGTATGTATTTTTATTGGAATAAGTTGAAGTTGAACGAAACAGATACGTGATATTTTTAATGAAAAAATACATGAATGTTGTGATATGCATTTGTTTTTAGCACTACTCGGTCATTGTGGTACCAACTTCTGCTGAAATTACAACTGCAGGTTTTATAGGGTATCTGTCTACCAGCATTAAGTATCTAGAGACTTAAATGTTCCCCATTCTGTTGCTTAATAGAATCGGTGGAGAATAAGGTTAAACTTTGTTCTAAAGCATTTTCTTGTAGGTTTGGCTGCTTGTTTTGAGCCGTTGTCCAGCTAGGCGCGAACCTCTGTCCCAGTCTTAGGTCTTATACATCACTGAACAGGTTTCCTTCTAGAATTACCATGTGTATTGCTCCATTTATTATCTGATCCACTGTCATAATTTTCCTTTTACTGCTGAAGAAAAGCAACCTCACAGCATGATGCTGCCACCATGTTCCATTGTAGGGATGGTGTCTCCCAAACGTTGTGTTTTGCATGTAAGCCAAAAAATTAATTGGAACAGAGCACCTTTTTCCAGATGTTTGTCATGTCCCTGTCGTGTTTCTTTCAACAGTTCAACAGTCTTGCCTCTCATATATAAAAGTCGGTTTGAAGGAGTAAACTAATAATTGTTGTCCTATTCACAGAAGGCCCCACCTCAGCTTGGGATCTCTGAAGCTCTCCCAGAGACACCATGAACCTTTTGGTAGGTTTAGCATGTCGTTTCTTGGTGGGTCTGTAACAGTGCCATACTCTTTTAATTTTAAGATGATGGTCAGAACAGAGATTCACAAGATGTTTAGGCTTATTGTTTTAAATTGCACACACATGGTATCTATTTACAAATAGAAGGCAGGTGGTGGCATCGGGGTTTATTTAAGGCTATCAGAGTAAAAGGGGCTAATGCAAATTAAGATCATACTTTACAGATTTTTCCTTCCATATCAGTTATAAATCCTTCTGTGTTGAGAAGTCATAAAAAAGCCTAATAAAATATCATGAAGATTGTGGGTATGACGTGTCAAAATCTTCAAGGGGGTTGAATACTTTGCAAGGCATTGTAGCTGTTTAAAAGGAGCCTAATATTAACTCCCAGTACACTTTATAAGCCCACAGAGGTTAAAGGCTTGTGCTTGTAGTTTTGCTCTGAATAGCCTTGGGTGGTGGTTGTGGTTTCCAGATGTTTTTGTTTAAATGGAATTATGCTCCAGCTTTATTTTTGAGGTATTTTTCCTTTTAACAACATATATTACAGAGGTGAGTTATCTACACTGGCAGATCATTTTATCTCCTTCTAGTCTGTTACGTCTCCACTGAGTACTGATACAAATAAAATATGTTTTACAAACTGGCAAATAATTGTTTTGATTTGATGAAAACAGCAAAGAGATTATTATTTGTGATTATGTTTACAGTGACTTGAAAGTCAGTACATGTCTCAAAAAATGTATAAATTATGAAAGAATTTTTGTCACTCATTTCAGAAAAGGGAAACTCATATATATTATAGATTCATTGCACATAGTGTAAAATATTTCAAGCCTTTTTTTCTTTTAAATTTTTTTATTTTGAGGATTATGGCTTACAGATAATGAAAACCCAAAATACAGATTTGAGCATTGTGAAAAAGTTAAATATTGAAATATGTTTATCAACACTCTTCGCTCATACACACTCTGTTGCTTCCCACAAGCATGAACTAAGCACTGCACTGCTGCAGGTGAGGAGTAACCATGATAAACTGCAGGGGAGCTCAGTCAGAGCCCACATGTGGAGGCTAGAGCTGAAGGTCAAGCATTTGAAATGGTTCAGCTGCCAGAGGAAAAAAATCTGTTTTAACCAAGGTTAGAAATAAGCAGCAAAGGAGCAGCAGAGAAGAGTTTAGAGTGACCGTAATAAATTCCCTAAAGCCATTTTGTAAGCTGCATCCTTATATTTTTGCTTTTCACTCTATACTAGGTTGCCTGTGTGATAGATTTTTGAACTGCTTCATAAGCTAATTTTGTACCTCTACAGTGCCACACAGAGAAATATGATGTCAACTGTTTTTCTGCTCTTGTTTTTAGGTAAAGCTACATCAGTATGCACCATATTGCCAATAGTATTGGGTCAGTTTACACATACACGTGAACTTGAATAACCACTCATTCGTAACCCAGGGAGTTTAAGAGGTTGGCCCACCCTTTGCAGCTATAACAGCTTTAGCTCTTCTGGGAGGGCTTTCCACAAGGGGTAGGAGTAGGAATTTATGATTATTCTTACAGAAGCACATTTGTGTGATCAGAGACTGGTGTTAGGCTAGAAAGCCAGTCTGTGATCTAATTCATCACTGGATTGCACTGATGTTGGAACAGGAAGGGACCATCCTAAAACTGGTCCCGCAACAGGGAGAGTATGAAGTTTTCCAAATTGTCTCGGTATGCAGAAGAACTAAGTTAGTTCCTTTCACAAGAACTGAGCTCATATCCTATGTGCATCTCTCTGCATTAAACTTTACAGTTGACACTATGAAGTCAGACAGAAGACAGAAGGAAATAATTTGTCACTCCAGAGAACATGACTGCCCTGCTCAAGAGTGCAGTGGCAACATGCTTGTCCGACGCTTTGCTTTGTGCTTGCTAAAGTAAGGCATAGGTACAGCTTCATTGGAACTCCATTCAATGAAGCTCTGTATGCACTGTTCTAGAGTTAATCAGAAGACCAGATGAAGTTTGGAGGTCTATAGCTATTTATGCTACAGAAAATTAGCAACCTATGGCCACTGTGTTCCTCATCATCCACTGAAAGTGATTTTACATAGCCTAGCGCTTCATGGCCGCATTGCTTTCATTCCCAATCATTTCCACTTTGTCACAATACCACAAACACTTGATAGTGGAATATTTATACATATTCCTTATTTGTAGTGAGGAAATTTCCGAACCAGATTTATTGCACAGGTGGCTTACTAGCACAGTACCACTATAAAATACAGGGTTCACCGGGCTCCTGAAGGTGACCTATTTTTTCACAAATACTTGCACTAGCAGTCTGCCTAGGTCCTGTATTGTATATACTGTACATGTGGCCGTGGGAGTGATTGGAACATTTGAGTTTAATAAATTGAATGGGTGAGTGAATAATTTTGGTAGTAACATGTGTATTATGTTTCTTACATGTGAACACATCTCTATGTCTGAGTCTGCAAACAATTAAAAATAATGAAAACAAAAAGAAGAAATGTGCTGCCTCACTATTTGTCATTTTTAGAATGTCTTATAAAGCATCCCTGCTGGCAAAATAATCTATATTCAAAAGAACAAACCCTAGGTCTTGTCAGACACTAAAGCGCTTTTCATTTGTTTTACTTGGAATATTTGTTTTTTTATTGCAGGGTCTCTGTAAAAGCATTCACACCTGCCATGTTTGGTCCACTTTAAATGGACCAGAGGTCGTTTCCCCTCTTGGTCCGGACCTTTTGTGCAGGTGTGAATACATTCAAGTGAACCCTGGTTCGGACCAAACAACCAGACGCACGTCCTCTTTTTGAGGTGGTCTCGGTTCGCTTCCAAACGGAAATATGAACCGGCCCTCAACCACAGGAAAGATATGCCCTTTTTGGACTTCATAAGCCACTGTAGTGATAGTTGTGAATACTGAGTGTTGTACTGAAGTCTTTTGCTTAGCAACGCTGCTTCCAGCACACTGTGGGTCAGGGCACCAGACCACATTGTCTCCTTCGGCTTACAGCACGCATTCACATTCGATGTTGTTCCAAAATTAGAAATAGAACATCGCGAAACCTACATTGAATGAGCTGGTACAATAACTACACAAATATGCAAAACAGAAATGCAGCAGCTATTGCTTTTCCGGTTCTGCGCTCTGTCCCGCCCTGGTCATTTCTGTCAAATGGGAGCAATGATTGACACCCGCGTGGCTTTGTTGACAAGTTATAGTTTACATGGAAAAAGTACAATTCGAAAGCAAACTGCACCAAACTAAAAACAATGAAGTCAACTTTTGGGCCTGACCAAACAAGCGGACCAGAGGACTTTCCTGGTGTAAATACACACTTTCTCAAAGGTTGTGACAAGCTGTGACGGACTTGGAAAACTTTAAAAGAGGCTGTTACAGAAACTGTTGTCCTGCACTCGATTTTGTCACGTGAACAAATGTTGATGCTTTTGCTGGTGAAAACAAAGCTTAATGAAAGTTGAATTTTCCTATGCAGCATGAGGGCCTAAGCTGCATGATTCAAGTGTGTGCATCCATGCATGTAATTATATACATGTAAGCAAAAGCACAGAGTTAAATATATAAATGGTTCTGCCTGCAATTTCCTTCATTAACTGAAGGTTACTTTGTGTGTAGTGTGTCACGGGCTCAGCGGTCTCTTTTAAAGTGAATTATTCAGATTTGCTCCCCCTCTTAGTTCCAAGCCAGTGGTACATGTTAATATGAGATTAGTCCCACTTTACCCTTCAGATCTTTATATGCACATGCTCCTATCACGCATCACAGTAAACAGTCCCCTGCAAGCAGAAGTCTGAATAAATCAAGATGGCTTGATGATGAAGTTGTTTAAGCCAACAATAACAACCTGCCACATTCAGACATTCAAAGAATGTTCAAGAAACAGGAAGGCGTTTTGCAAATTGAGGGGTAAAGGTCAGTTTAGAACCTGTAAAATCAGAACCACCAAGAAGACTTTCTGTATTTCAGTGTGTGGGTGAAACTCTGGAACATTCTGAATGTGGAGCTATGGCAGTGTCTGAATATTAAACATTTCAAAAGAAGGTAAAAGAAAATGGTTAAGATGAATATGCAAAGTTTAATATTATAATAACCATTGAATCACTTATGGTAAATATGAACCATACTAAGAAATGTAATTTCATGTATGTGCAAACATATGGCTATATAAACATTGTAAAAATCTGGAAAAATGAGGTGTAGGGGATTTATGGGAATTATGTAAAATTGTTATTGCTAATACACTTATGTAAGCAGAAACAGGTGGAGATAATATAGTATATAGAAAAGGAGTGGGACAAAATTAGTCTATACTTCTGCTCACGTCTTGAATATGTATATATTTGTATGTTATGTCATTAACTTCTATGTATATATATATATATATATATATATATATATATTATATATATATATATATATATATATATATATATATATATACTAAATATTACTTGTTCAATAACGTGCCAAGTTGATGCACGAGTGAATTAATTGTTGTTGTTCCACGCAGGTTGTTATGATTCTGCACTGTGCAGGTAAGCCTCTGTTAGCAGCTTTTACACTTAAAGTGATTTAGGTTAACTAACTTGGTTTTAAAGAATTTAGCGGTTTTGTCACAAATAGTTTTCTGTCGTGTTGTCAACTTTTCTGAAATTGTCTCAATCTGAAAATTACAGAAAAACTTGGGGAAAAAAACATGGAATTTGTTGTTTATTCAAGTTTAAATTTGAAAACTACAACACAGAATAGTGTGTTTTAAGGGACATGTTTGATACATTGAATTGAAAAATATTTGCACCCTTATAGACTTTTTTGGTTTTAGATTTTCTTGTCACCCTTAAATGTTTCAGATCATTGAAAAGATTTTGATTTCATACAGATGTTAACTAGAGACAATACATAAAACTGTTTTGAAATTATCATTTCATTTGTTGAAAGAAAAAAGATATCCAGTGGGAGCCCAGATGGTGCTGGGCTGTTTTATTGCCTTACAATCAAGCTCACCTTGGTTATGCAGCAGAACAATGACCCAAAGCACACCAAAGGGTCCACCTCTAGATGGTAAAAAACCAAACAAAATCAACGTTTGGAAGTGGACTAGTCAACGTCCGGACTTAAATCGAAATTAGATATTGTGAAAGAACTTTAAACAGGCCATTCATGCTCTACACCCCTCCAATGGGACTGGATTAAAGCAATTTTGCAAAGAGGAATTGGCCAAAATTCCTCCACAGAGATGTAAAGGAGTCAATGGGAGGCCCAACCAGAAATTAGATTTTAAACAGGGGCCAGGTTGATTTGGATGGCTTTGTTTTCTAACTAAACGAAATTATTACTTCAGAACTCCTGTTAGTACTTGCTACGATTATCTTTGTCTGGTAATAAAATTTGTTTGATAATCTCAAACATTCATGTGTGACAAAATATGTACAACCTAAGAACTGCAACTGGAAAAGAACAAGTGTTTCTAATTTGGGTTCAGAAAAGAAACAGAGAACAAAAATTCACAGATTTATCCAACATGACCTTTTTATAAAGGTGATGATGCTGCTTGAACAAATGTTGGCTGGCTCAGCTGATCTTAACAGTTCGAAATGTCAATGTGGCGGAAACGATTTGAATTGAAGTTATGTTTTTGCACAGCCCGGATCTACCCTGAGGGTAGCCAAGGATGACGCCAAACAGAACGGTCTGATATGGAAGCCAGTTGCGGTCTATTTTATATCAGTGGCCTCTGAAAGGTTACATTTTTATTTCACAAATACAGCTGGCACCTCTAGTTTTCTCTTTAGAGTTTGAAGATGTGATCTTTCTTCTACATGAGCCAAGGGATGTTTATATCTAAGGTAAAAAAAAGTAAATGATGCAAAGAAAAACGGTGCCGCCTCCTGTTCACTCCTTTGTTGAATCATGTTTGATGTCTACATAACCCTTAAAAAGGAACAGGAATGGAGTGGCATGCCCGTGTTTGGAGACTGCACATAGCAGCGAGAGCCTGAGCCCAAAATAAGAGCAAGCCACAGACTGACACACAGAGCGAGGATAAACAGTGAGAGCTGTGCTGCAGTGTTGTGGGGTTTTACCTTGAATGAAGACGTAGAGTGCAGCTCCGTGGCGTTGTGTTTGTATGTTACATATCATTATCAGAGCACTGGTAGCATATTCTGTATGTATTATCACATAATTACTGATCCCTGCTCTAATTATGGTGCAGCAGGGATACATTCAATTCTCAGATCCTTCCCTATCTAAAATCTCTCTATACAACTTTTTTTGTCAGTCACACACTGGAACACAAGGACTTTTATTTTCTTCCTTAGAAAAATCAGATGTGCTCCCTGTGCACCTGTCAATCATCTCTGTTCTTCATCGTTTGTCTGCTTTGCATCGACTCATCTGCACAGAAAATGTCTGGAAGGTGAGGCTAGAAAAGCAAGCATTTATTTTTGAAATCAGAGTTTACGTTTCTGTTGGAACAACCTCATAAAAAATTGTTGTCAATCAAAATGACATTTACTCAGCTGATTCATATGACAAGCGGGGGGCTAAACCTAATTTACGTACAAACACCACAAAGCAGGATTTAATCAAAATGCAGAGTGGTTGCAAAGTTCATCTAGTCTGCTGAAGCTTTTAGGGTGAACTGCAGGAGATTGGGCAGTCAGTGTTTGTCACATTTCATTTAATTTACTTCTGAAAATGCTGAGAAAGAGAACTAAAGACACTTGGGGTTTAAATACCAAAGGGCTAATCAGTGGACAGCTGGACGATAAATGCTTCTCTGCCAAGAACCAATATGCTGCCTTATTTTTAAGCGCCATTTTAATTTTCTTTGTGTTTGGAGAGTTCCAGAACAAGAGGCTTACACCCAGAACATTGCACAGAAAAGCTTTTTATGAAAAACCCATCTGTATTTAGAATTTTGAAAACATTTAGATGTTCATTCATATGCACATAACTTAGAAAATTGTTAGGATGTGCATGTGCCTGAAAGGCAACAGTGTAGCACAAAGGAATCAAAGCTTGCTGCCATAATCCTACTGTGCACAGAATTATAAGAATAGAATTAAAGAAGTCAGCACAATTAACTGGTTTCTGCACCTCCATTAGGATTTAACACACATTTGGATAGAAAACAATGTATTTTTCAGTGTCAACGTCAAAGCATACACTTCCATGCAAAAGTAACCTTACCACTTGAAGCAGATCATTTTACATTAAATTTAAAACACACATTTCACTGTATTTTATCCGGATATTATTGGACAGATCAACACAAAGTGGTGTATAATTGTAAAATAAATAGAAAATGATAAATGAAGCAACGCCTGCAAGCCAATTCAGACATCCAACTCCAGCTGACCTGCCACTTCACATGTGATCCCACTTCACAATTATGCCCTACTTTGCGTTGCTTTATTGCATAAAAACGTTGGCGGTTGTAACATGACAAAAAGTAAAAAATTACAAGGGGGGTGAATACTTTGTAAGGCACTTCAATTTAAACTCTAGATTACATTTTTGAATAGTTTAAACATCTGTTAATAATCATTCTTTTGGGTATCGCATCATAATTACATTCATGCTGTGTCTCTTTGGATCTAAATATCCCAAATATCAATGAGTCAGCTAGAGAAGATGTTCCTATTTTAGGCTTTCGCTAATCTTAGATTTATGGTTTTAATTGGCTCGTTAAAACCAGTTTTAGTCTCTTCATCATGCTTAAGTTAACAACAGCTATGAAACTGTCAATATAACCAGGGGGGCTAATGTATTTAACTACAGACAAGCAGTTGGATGGCAGTTTAAAAACTGCTCCACAGCAAGTGCTCCGTCTACACTGAGAACAAATAAGCATTAATAGCACTTATTACAAGTCAAAAATGATCATTCTGCAGAAAGGAAGCACTGCCATCTAGAATATTAAAAAGAGAGATGAATGTATATAAATTACTGCTGGATCATCAGTCCACATCTGAATAGTCTAAATAAACCTACACAGAAAGTAAAATTTTCTGTGCAGTGTGCTTATTTAAATACAACAAGGTGAGAAGTTCAGCTCATAGAGGATTACCTCTGAGACGCTCAGTTGCTTTCTGTGGGTTTGAGGGAATCAGCTGAGCTTTCAGCACCTCACAAATCCACCCCACAATTGCCCCAGTCCTGTCAGGGTTCCAGCCAAGCAGGCACAGCCAATTCAATCCAGGACAGACAAAGAGGACAGTATCCCAGATTCAGTATTACCCTCTTTCTGCCATGTGGCCATATCTGGCCTTACAGGGCAGCTTTCATACTGAACAGAATTTAAAGGGGAAAATGACTACAGTAAAAATATAAAAATGTATTGAATTGATTGTTTGAAGTTGCTTGTTCAGTCAGAGCATTGTATGAATTCAAATAAACTATACAACTGGTCGTTTATTACAGATTTCTAAAATATTCTATATTTGTTAAATAATCAGGCTTAGAGAAAATCAAAAATTTGTTAATTTAACTCTTGCTAGGGTCTCTCTCTCTCTCTCTCTCTTCTCTCTCTCAAAACTTAACCTTTTGCGCCATCTAGTGTCTTGAACCTGACATAGCTATGTGATAAACGCAGAAACAAACATGACCACTAGAAGGCATCATTTGTACTCAACTGCAAAGCAGTTCGAGTACCTAGTCTGTTATTTCTGGTTAAATAAAGTATCAAAATAAACTAAACAAAAAAGAATAAATGCAGATGTTTATTAGACAGACTGGCCTGAGTAGGCTTTTTATTAAAATTCAGTTTTTGGTCAGATACTGTATCTCTACTTTTTGACCATAACACATATTGTCATTAACCAACCCTAGATTACAACACACACTGAACAGAACTTTCACTGTCAGAGCTTTCAGAACCAATCCCTCATAATGTAACCATTATTATGATAAGTATATTTGACGATTTTCTAGAAGATAGTTTTTATTTTTATAACCATTTTGAGTCTCTGAGTTATAGATAATTTAAAAGTCCAAAAGACCAAACCAAATGTACTTTAAGATTTATTACGGTAAAAAAAAAGTTCAGGGTCTATAGCTTACCTTTAAAAAGATGTCTCCCCTTTGACAAATTAAGTATTTGTCTAAGTTAACAGTTTAATTATGGAAGTGGTTGCCTCCCAAAAATAATGTCTGTCAAACTATTTCTTATTTTACCTGAGGCTGGGATAACAGTTGAATATGATATGAAATGAGAACATTTTAGGAGAAGCTTAAATCTTTATTGTATTAGGTTTTTTGGAGTTAATAATAAAACAAAAACTTGATATCAGTGAAGGGAAACTCTAAAAACATGTTTTTTTGTTTTTTTTTTTCTTTGAACTCGTATAACATGTATAAAGTAGAAACAGGCTGCAAATCTGATCAACCCAAATTAAATGCCATCTTATGTTTAATATGAAAATATGAGCTGGTTGTAACCTTTGTGCTCCTTGGCACCAAAATGTAACTTTTCATTATGTGTCCCTTTTTTGTAAAAAGCAGATTAAATAACAAGTAGAGCAGCCAGTAAAGAAGGTAGCCTTATAAAACGTGTTATCATTGATTTCAAGTTTTAAATTTTGTCAAACATTTAATCTGAAAATCTGACTCTCTTCAAATTCCCTTGTAGTTTAATACTTCCGACCCTTATATACTCAGGATGGTTATTATTAATAAAACACAAAATAACACAAAATTAAAGCCAAGTGTGATGTAAAGATCAGGAGTGTTTTTATTTATTCTGAAACTAACAGTTTCCGAATAAAGCAGTAAAAAGGCTGATGAAAACAGTGTATGAACACAACAAACAAATATCCTTATAAATGATTAAAAAAAGAGGATCTCTTTATTTATTGCTGTGTTTTGTGACAGCTACAAATATGACTGTACTACACTAAAAGTAGAAAAGACAAATATAAAATGTGGTTTAATTACTGAATGTTACAACTGTTGTAATAAATGGACAATGATAGACATTGAAAGTTAAACTGATTTTATTGACAGAGTTCAAAATAGAACATTACAGGTTTATGAAAAAAAAAGAATAAACAAAATCCATCACTTTCATTAGGTTTGTTTATGATCGTTTCTTTATTGTTTTGTGAACATTGAATGCAGAGCACTGTTTTTGTGTTTTTTTAGATTGTCTTACTGTTTACAACAAGGCTTTCAACATGTTAAGTTTTCAATAACAGCTTTGGTGCTAAATCTTTTCAAAAAACATAAAAGTCAATAAAACAAAAGCATATTTTTTCATTCCCCAAGTCTTCTGTTTCCCTTTTGCATAATTTGTGTTTCGGTGGTGTGAATTTGAGAACACATTAAATAAGGTCGTTTCTGAGCAACAATCATTATTTAAAGCTTTGAGATGAATTTAAAACCGGCTGTGCTTTTTTGGCCAGGGATCTGGTGGAAAAGTGTTTCCCAAAAAGCGACAGTAAGTCAGGCAACACAAGAAAGGGGCCCCCAAAATTTTGGGGCAATTTGAAAAAATTCCCCTTCCCCCCAAGTTTCATTTTTAACATTTAGAAAATAAGTGTCCATGTTTGTCCCGGAGTTTTACCTTTTCTTTGTTTTGAAACAAAGTATTTTGGGGCAGGTATCTCTTGGATTTCTTTTCTCCTGCCTTCCTCAGTCCTGAGCTTGGTTTTTAGTTGGGTCTGTCAAAGGTTCGTTAGGGGGTTTTTTCTCTTTTGGGTTTGAGCCCCATTCGGCACGGTTTTTCCTGATGTTGCTCCGAATTTAGGTGTGTTTGCAGGATCTGGACCCCCCCCTTTTGTGTTTCAGCCTTTAAAACCCTCTCCTCACCAGCTTCTTTTCCCCCTTTTCTGCTTGGGAGCTCTCTTTCCCAAACCTTTAGCCAAAAGATTATTGTTAGACACTAGAAAAATTTAATGTTGAATGTGCGGAATCATATATGGGAGAGGGTGCACGATATATTTTACATTAACCCTTGGTTGGGAGCCATTTTTTAAAAATCAGTATCAGTCCCATAAGCAAAACTGGGGCCCAAAAATAATAAAACCAAAAATTTTTTGGGCCATTTTTGTTGGGCCCTTCTGTAAAGGTTTCGGGGGGGGGAGGGGGGTTGGCCATCTAGTAAATTTTTTTGGGGTTTATGTTTCAGTGAAGGATTCCCAAAACCCCCAAATTTTATGGGTGTTTTAAAAAAAAGGGGAGAGAACCAGGTCAGAGGTGTGGCGTTTTTTTCACGGGAGGGTAGGGAAATATATACAGACAGACCAAAAATTGGAAAACACCTTTTCATTTAAAGGGTTGTCCCTTTTTTGCATGACTATGAATATTTTTAGCTTCACCCCCTGAAGGCCCTTTAAAAAATAGGGAATTTAACACATGTGGGGAAATTTTATACTGAAAAAAGAGTGTGAAAAACTGGGAAAAAATGTCTTATA
>JAHHUM010000816.1:0-41605 GCA_036173005.1 Crenichthys baileyi
CATTTGAGCATTCACTATAGATGCACTCAGTGAACACACATATGAGTGTGGTTCCAGGTTCTTGCTCTGCTTTTAAATGGCTGCAGCACTGCCCAAATGAAGTGCAGCCACTACTGTTTTACAATGGCTGATTTAACTTCTCCCTCTGACAGGTGCTCTTTGTCAACAGGTTATTTCACCTCTCCTAAATAGGTTGGGCTGCATATTTTTCAGTGTGCAATTACCATGCTAGAAAGATGCATTCAGATCAGATGGGGGATGCTCTTCTGGAAAGGAAGGCATTTGAATGTTCTGAAATAGTAAAAAAAAACCTAATTATTAGAAGTGTGAGTTTTTATAGTTGTTTTTAATAATTACTTTGCCTCAGATCTCTGCTGCGAAAGTGCTTTTAATTACAAATAATGTTTTTTAACATTTGTTTGCTCTCTGGGTATACTTGTACACTGGATGACATTGAGACTAGCTGAATTTGATGTATTTTGCATCTTTATCGGCTGCCTAATCTGAGCCTCTAGATGTCATCTGTAATCAGGTTTTGTAGGTTGACAAGAGCATCAGATGCATGACTCCTCCTTTTTGACTGTGCTGCTGTGTCTGTTGATCAGTCCAAGACGAGCTTTTTTGGAAAAGTCGAAGGAGAGAGGTTTGATACTGCACTGAATTCAGTATGTAATCTCATCTGAGCGGCTGTCATATCAGACAGGGCTGTTGTGCTGACATGCCACGCTCTCCCAGAGTGGCAAATTAAATCGCTGCAATTAGATTGACGTGTGTGTGTGTGAAGCTTGAAGTCTGGAGCCTCGCTAATCATTTCTGGACAGTGTGCATTTTGTGTTTGTGATCTGATTTAATCCATGTGAGAGTGTGCTGATTGGCTATTCAGACTTTAACACCGTTAGAGTTTAGAAATAATCCTTTTGAAAGCCAGTTGTACCAAATTTAAACCTACCTTCAAAAGACTAAAATCAACATGAAGCATGAGCACTGCTCTGCTTAATGTTCAAGAGGAAGGCAGGAGTTGGGGAAACTGCATAGTAGCCAAATAAACTATTTTCTTACCCTGAATTTTATTGAATTATTATTATGTAACAGAAAAATAATGGAAAATTACTTTTCTACCTAAGTTAGAGTCTTTGTGTACATTTATGACCACATGGTTCCACTTTGTTGGTCAGTTAACCCACTATTGACTACTTTGGCTGTTTTTCTTGTGACTGTCTTGTTTTAAACGGCAATATTTTGCTCCGAAATGTGTATGCTACATTTTTTTAACAGTGTCTTTAACATTTAACCAGAGAATTTCTGAACTAAAACTCCTCAATGGCTATTGGAGATCTGTCATATTTCACAAGAGTTGATTAGGAGACATATAAAATCTTTGGAAAACAGCACAGTTATACATTTTATTATATGTGAGATTATGCATTTTTATGGTTTATTGCTGCAATTTATCAAACACTTATATACAAATTGAAATAAAGAAAAACATTCAGTGGTTAAGTACATAAATCTATAGTGGTTCGTTTTTGGGTATGAAAGTAGGTGGAGTTGAAGTGGCTATGCATAGGTTTAGAAATTAACGTCTAATGCTTCTCTAAATTCTAATTGAAAAATATGGCTCAGTTGTCTCAGCCTCCTCAGGCCTCATATTTGATTGATTTACTTTGGCTCTCACTCTAATATCCCTCGATGTATCATTTATTTTTTTTATCCTTTCCACTATCTTGCCAAGAAACTGCTCTGGCAGGGACAGAGTGCCAGCTGATACATGCTCCTTTGCAGGGCACTTTGATGGGGCGATTATCATAATGGTGAAAATGGAGACACATTGGAGACACAAATGGAAGTTAGGAAGGCTGATTACGCTGAGAGGGGACAAAATCATGATTATACGCCAGAAATTTTTTTCCATGTGGTCCTAGTAACAATTCATGTATTGAGTCTAGCAGGGTTTGTAGTTGCTGTAATGTACCAAACAGATGCTAAGAAGATTATTTGTATGCATGGCTCTGTGTAACCATGGCAGCATGACTCTTTAGATGCATTAACAGAACATGGAAGGACTCTGCTTATGTTTCAGAACACACAGTGCTGATTGTTCTGTCCCATCTACTGATGGCAATGTTCTTTCTTGAATTATGAATCGCATCATTCAGTATTTGCATTGACTAAGGCATCATGGAGAAAAAAGAATAAAAGGAGTACAAAATAGAAAAGTCAATATGTGGTTGAAAACGGCTAATAATATACAGTGTAATAAGTCTACCAGCAGAAAAAATCATGATATATGGTCAAAACCCTGAAACTAGAAAACTAACTTTGGGTTTATTTTACATTCAGCATGAGTTTATAGCATGTCACATGTCAGCAGTCCCGCAGCTTGCCTGCTGTGTTTTTCCCATTTCAGTGAGCTCCGTTAATTTCTGAACCATACCTTCTTTATCTTCTGCTGCACCTTCATTGACAGTGCTACTACATCAGTGTTTCAAACAATGCACACAGCTCCACATACTCCTTGAAGCTGGCTCTGCTCTTCTTTGCCTTATAAATTAAACAATGTTATTCAGTAAACAGATATCTTCAAACAGCTCTGTCTCAGTGGTTGTCACCTACTCTTCGAGAAACCTTTTAAATATGCATCCTTTTCCTGTATAACGAAAAATAAACACAGCAAGACCCAAAAATGTTTGTTTTGCTTCAAAGCTATCTGAACTTAATGCACTCTGGAGGTGCACACTTTAGTTTTACTTGAGGCTAAATATAATGAAAATGAGGAGTAGAACGTGTGATTCAGGTACCATTTGTCCAGTTTGAAGAGATCAAATGGTGCAGTATTATTTTAAAGAGATGTTTCTGTCTGAGTCTGTTCCAGGAAGTAACTAGTAGTCTGTACAGTGTTAATCATTTAGATTTAGACTCAACTTTTGTAACACGTATCCACCATTATCAATCATACATTTTGGCCTTGCTTCCAAAAAAGTTTATAACTCAGGGATAATTATTTGCAAATACAATATTTTAACCCTATATTTCAATTGGTACACAAATCATATATGCATTGTCAAATTAATTTTTATTTAAAATTTTGAATTGTTTTGGTTCTTTTTAAATGCCTATTGTTTCTACAGCATTTAGTGAGTGTTTTAAAACTATGGACATCAGATTGTTGCAGATTGTAAAGTTGCAAGCATTAAAGTGAAATAACACTTGTTGATGCGCCTCGAGCTCTGATAGGTCTCTTGATTCTCTCAGAGCTGTGATTATGGATGATGATGTTGCTTTAAGAACTGTTTGGTAAGAAATTGTGACTATTTTCCCAGAGTAGATTGTTTTACTCTCTCTTTGTCTCCAAAAAGTAGCTTATCTGACTCTCTGGTGTTGGGAATGTATATTATGATTTTAAGCTTGATATTAATCCTGCTGTTTGCCCCAAAAGTCAGAGCTTGGATCTAGCAATGACATCACACCCAAGTTGACTGCCTTTTAGTTTCAAGTCAGAAAATCAGTGCGACTTGCTAATTGTAATGGTGCTAACTACTGTTATAGATAAAAGCTAATATAGATTAAATTCCATCTATTCTATGCATTGAAACAGTAAAGGAACACTTTTAAAATTAAAGTTTTTACAGGATTGGGTGTGCCTCTGGTTCAGTGTGATACCAACCATCAGAAGTGCAAATAAGTTTATTCCTGCAACCTTAACACACCTACAATAAATGTGTGGCGGCTTAATTTAAATTCGAGGTTAGCCAGAACCTCACACTTTCTAAATTGGAGGGTGTTTTAGTTGATTTTGAACTTGTAAATTCCAACGTCTAAGTACAAATTAACCTCACTTGGATGATTCCAGGCTGCATTTACTACTTTTGCCACAACTGAAAGGTTTTTAATTGATCACTCAATGTCACCATTGGCTATATTGTTTTATATTAATGACACAGCCTTCTGTTGTGTTTGTATTTACATCATACAGTGTCCTCATGTTTTTGGAAATGCAGTTTGAGCCCCCTGCAGGAGACTGTTTATTTGAAAGTGGCTCTGTGGGTTCCTAGTTGCTTTTCTTTGGATGGTTTCCAAGGCCTTTGGGCCCCTTTAGTCAGATACAGTGATTTATCAGACTGCCTGCAATTAGTCCCCTCTAAAACCCAGCTGAAAATAAAGATAGGCAAATCAAGGCTGAGCTCAGAGTGAACGTAAGCGATCTACTGAAACTCTAATATTAGTTGGTAAATATTATATTGAAATGCATTCTTTTTGAATGTCTAAAAGCACAATTTCTAGACCTTTAATAGAAAGGCATATATTTTCAGCAACAATTATGTATTTTCTACACATGATAGTTTTCAGCTGAAAGACATATCAAACACTATGAACCCAAAACCTTGAAGGACCTGCTCTGTTAAAGTTGATTCATCACCTTTCAAAGTGTATGGCCCCTCTGTTGGCTACATAGGAGCAATGAGGCAATCAGGAAGTTCAACAGATTGATGGTGGACCACTTTAACTGTGATGGACCTGCCGAGGCTTGCTGGCGCCTTGGGTCCTGGCTGGTCCAGCAGGTAGTTGGGTTCTTGGCTGCTGGCGGTGGGCTTACTTTGCTTGGTTTGATAGGGTTCTCCCAAACTTCTACCACCCAGGGGGTGGCCGCTCTGTGGGTACTCACCCCTGGCATTTTTGGGGATCTCCGGGGGGTCCTTGGCCTCTGTTGATGTCTCCTGCACCTCAATGTTAATGCACTAGAGACATTTTGGGTTTAATTGGGAGTCGTCTCTGAAGTCAGCAAGCAGTGGGGTCTCGCACACACCAGCCACAACCCCAATTTTATTGCACTCTAGACATATACACCTGCATTCATAGCAGCATCGCGATTACCACAGACAAACATGCAAATACCTGGGGGGTTATCGTGTGGTCCTCTTTTGTTCCCGCCCTGGTGCCTGTGTTGGTTTGGCGGAGACTAGAGGTGTGGGGATGGCCTGGGGATCTCTGCCCCCATTACAGAGGGGCCTGCTGGGGGCTCCCCCCCTTGGTGTAGTGTTGTTTGTTTGGGTACATGGTCCACATCCTGAAGTGGTGGGCCCCTGGGATGTGCTGGGCTAGGTGTGGGCTACAGTGACTACGCTGGTGTCTGGTGGGCATTCCTCCTTCTTGTATAACTTTATTTATTTAACTGTTATTGAGGTTGATTTGAGCCAGTTAGCTCTTCTGAAATGAGAGATTATTACTTCTGATCAAATACAAAATTGCTTAGTGACCTTTTGCTGATAGATATTAATTAGAGTAATATAGCCACATTACCTTACAGCAGAAAAATCACTTCAAACAAGAGGTTGTATAATCAGAAACGATACATCCACAAGGTAGGCACAAAATTATGCATTGTCGGTGTGAAAAGTTTTGTAAAGTCAGGTATGAAAAGACCAAAACTGCAAAATGGAGCAAAGTAAAATGAGTGGTATCTTTTAAAATTTCGAAGGTTTTATCAACAAATGGGTTGATTGACTTAATTTCTCTGCTATGTAAACTGATTTATTCTTCCTCTAAAATATAGAAAAAACTACTCCAGGTTTTACTGTGCAGTGGGATAAAAACTAAGATAATGTTTAAAGAAAGGTTCCTTTTAAAACGTTCATCTCATTTCTGCTTCCTCTTCCATTTTTTATATTTTTGGCTGCTCTCAAGGAGACTGAAAGACAGTTGGTATTCCACTCTCTCACAAAAGCCTGAGTTGACTGATAGACGTGACATTTCTCAGTCAGTTTCTCACTATCTTTTTAATGTTCTGTTCACTAACCCAACTTAATCCTGCTCCCTCTAAATCTACTTTCTTCTCACCCACAGTTGCTCTGTTTGTGCTCTCCATCAAAAGTCATCTGAACTACAGTCTCCTCCTCTGCACATTTTAAACAGTGTTGAGTTTTTTTTTTTCAAATAGCAAACAACTAGATTTTGCTAACATCACACACACATAGCCTCTTTTTTAACCCTATTTCTGTGTTGTCAGGTACCATTAGTACTAACAAGCCATTGATTGGCCTTTTGATTCATAATAGGTTGCTGGAAACCACTAGTAGCAGGACAGCATAATTACTGTGAATCCCTACATCTGTATCCATCAGATTCATTGTATGATGTGTTAGTAGCGTAGTTTACATATTAATCACATTTCTAATATTTTATCAGTGTCATGTTTTGAGATTGCTGCTAAAATAAAAAACAGTATAACCCCGCCTTTTCTGTTTTCCCATGGGTGAATTTAAGCAGTCCATCTTTGAAATCTGATTCTTCTTATGTGCTTAATGCAATACATGAAAGCTCTTTTACTTCCAATGTCAGTTAAACTTCTAATAGGCACATGTTTCGTTTAAAGAACAGCAGCATATATTCTGTATGCACATCATGCTGAATGTAAATGGTAAAAGGACTGAACTTATACAGCGCTTTTCCAGTCATACAGATCGCTCAAAGCGCTTTACACTAGAGCCACATTCACCCAATCGCACTCACTAACCCTCACACATTCATACACCGATACGCAGATCGGTAGGCAACTTGAGGTTAAGTGTCTTGCACATGTCTTGGCACATCAACATATGGCAGGAGGAAGCTGGAATCAAACCCACAACCTTCTGATTGCAAGACGACTACTCTTCCTACTGAGCCACAGTCGCCTTTGTGCTGACTAAATTAAGTTACACGAGAGTGTTGCCTCTGAACAGTCCCCTGGGGTATTAAGTACCATACTGTGTACATTCAAAGAAAAAGAGAACAAGTGAAGCCATAAAATTATGAAACAAACTGCAGCTTAGAGTTGTGCAACCTCACTGAATGTACTGTGACAGCCAGGATTCTAATGGCTTTTAATTTGATGTTTAATACATACAGTTGGGGAAAATATACTCCATTAAAAACTAAACAACAAAACTTTGCCTTGTTTTACTCAATAAAAAGATATCCACGAAATGTGTTTTCTAGCTGTGGAAAAACCTATGACACCCTCTGTGTCAAAAGCTAGTCTTATCCCAAAAGCTAGTCTTTTGTTCCAATGTCTAGATGCTTCTTGTATCAATCTACCAGTTTCTAACATCACTTTGAAGAAAGTTTGCCTCGTTCCGTTTATAAAATCTTGTAAGATGTTTGATGGGTTTATTGTATGTAGAGCCTTTTTCAAGTCTCCCCACAGAATCTCAAAAATATAAAGATCTGGGCTTTCACTCAGGCCCGACATCCCGTTTTTTAATACTTAGCTAATCCATGTTTTATTTACCGGTATGTTTTGGGTCACTGTTATGTTGCACAATCCATTTCTTTCTTAGCTTCAGTTTCTTCACAGATTGTTTTACATTGTTCTCGAGCTCTCTTGAGACTGCTGTAGATCCTATGAACACATTATGGTTATTTTTTGGAAACGACCTTTTGGTCTGCTCTCAGGGTGAACTTCTTTGATGGCCAAACCTGGGCATGCTGGCAGTTGTTTTAAAAGTCTTCCACTAGTGGACTGTTTTAGTACTGTGGAATGGGCGCTACAGCCGTCTTTCTGAAGGTCTCAGACAGCTCTTTCAACCTCATCATAGTCACTTCAACAGTCAGTAGCACACTGAACTGTTGCTTAAACAGGTGAAATCTCCCTCAAAATGCTAAGCAAATATCTCCTAATCATGTGCACCTCATATGATATGTGTAATTTTAGTCATTTTAAGTTGGAATAAATGTAGCAGTGTTTTTTTTCTAAACCAGCAATGCATTACTAATGCATGACATTAAACCATGCATTACTATTACACTTCACAGAAAGTTTTCATAATTAAGCCAGTCTTTGGTTTATATTTGGTTTATACATTTTGTCCAATGTTGCTTGCATATTCTTACTCCGATTTGTTTTTTTGCATGTGTATCATAAATTTTGTATGCTAAAACCCGGATAAAAACAAACTTTGATGTTCTAATGTCATCAAATGACAAATTTGATGACATACAGGGCATGAAACTGGACAAAATGTAATTATCTGCAGAAACCTGATGTGGATATCTGCAGCAGGTCCCACAAAAAGCAGCTGCTTGTAAAATGGACAGTAACAGCAAACATTACATTTCAATAACAACATGACTATAATAACCGTAGTACATAAAAAAATGGCTTGACCTACAATGAAGAACATTGTGTACCTCCATGTTCATTAAATAAGAAATATTCAAACGTTCAATCTAAAGCAGTCTGGTGGCCATGCATCAGCTTTAGTGAAACATCCCTTTTCTGAAACTACTAATAAATTAGTTGCAAAAGTGTCAGAACACCTATAAAACACAGTTTGTTGTTTATTAGGCAAAAATAACAATGATTTAGCTTTTATTTAGTTTAATAATTCAATTCTTATTGAATTTTTGAGGATATTCAATTGTTAATTGTTCAGGGCCATCACTTATGTTTCTGTGCACATTTTTGAAACGTATTAACTAAATATTTATTTTAACAGCATACTCAAACTGAGGACCTACAGTAATGATGGTAATCATGTGCACCTAAGATGCTACACTGTACTGCATTAAATGCCTGTGAACTCAAAATGTGGAACACGTTTTATTTTTTAGTGTTGGTTATATTTCAAAAAAACGATTTGAAATGCTTTATTTTATTCTGCTGTCAAATATTTTCTTATGGTAACACCTCTGTTTATGGGTGCATCATAGAGGCATACAAGAGTAGTGTAATGTGGGAGTATATATATATTGCTTCTAAATGTATACCTCCAGGAGTATATACTGTGTCTAAATTATTTTTTAAATGAATGTTTAAGCAAAATGAAACAAATAAGATTGGAATGTAACTTTTTTGTAGCATTTATTGGCTTTAGAAAGGCTGTATTAAGGAGAATTCACGATTGGGCTACAGCATTTAAATTCTGCTGTGCTTCTGTGTTTTGATCCGATTTAATAAATACATAGTAAGGCACTCCAGTTGCTCATATTTTGAAAACGATCTTTTACTGAGCTTCCATTTTTAGCTCAGGTTCACAGAAATAAAGAGTCTAAGAACAAGGAAACTGAAGGAGCGCACAATGATGGATTGATCTGCTCCCTGTATCCTTGAAGTCAATCAATCTTTTAAGCTCTGGTGCTGTTTTCAAAAGGAATTTTCCACACTCTAGTTTGCCTCAAGCTAGAGAGAACTACTTCTGGGTTAGGATAACCAGAGGTCTTTAGATATTTGATCGTACCTCATTCTTCAGTTTTTACTTTCACTACCTCTCTTTTAAGATGGAAATAAGACTGATACAGAAAGTAAATTCAGATGCATCTAAAAATATTTTTATATTCTTTCCTCTGCAAAAGTAGTGTAGGCATGATGGTATTACTCATGAAATCCTAACATCCAGCTCACTACACAAAGCTATGCTTAATGACCTCAACAGATGGTCTTCTGTCGACTAGCTTCTCACTTATGAGATGCTCTTCTGTCAGGGAAACACATGGATGCTCAGACAGTGGAGTATGAGTTTTATGAGAGTAGCAGTATTATAGCAAAAACTTTGTGAGGCTAATATATTTGGTTTTGTATGTTGTAAACGGCAGTTGCTGTACTGCAGGTTTACTTGTGTTTCTAAGAGTTAGGACTGTCAGACTCAAAGCCAACAAAGCATTGATGGACCATGATATCCTCTTATTATCCATGACATGTGATGCAAGATGTCAGAGTGTGTTTGTCCCAGCGTGCAATGAGATCATGCGATACTGTAGAGCTTAGTCTGTTTAAACTTTGCTGTGGCTTACCCTGATGCGAGCTGTGCATCGATTAAAATCTTCAAACCTCAGTTAATTGAAGCATGCTGATGGAGATCTGTGGTCTAAAACTTAGGCCTTACATAGAGGGCATATATCATAATTTTTTACAAAATTTTCATTTTAATTGTGTTTAGGCTTGTTGCTCATGATCGTTTAATTCATTTCCATGTCCAAAATAGAGAAATATTTAGAAAAGCCTTAAAGAATAAAAGAAAGCACAAGGCAGCCGAAAACACAGCCTAAACTTTCTAAAGAGTGATGGCCTTATGGCATTCTGGAATTCCTAAAACCAGAACACAATGGCCATCCAAGACAAAAGTAGCGATAGGAAAGTCTGAAAGGCAGTAGCTTAGAGGTTTATCAAACCAACACCATAGCCAGGGGGAAAAGTACTTCACCACTGAGGTGATAAAAACATGTTGAAATTCAGTATTCAGATACACAATTAATGCACTGATTCTTTTACCTCCATGGTTACTTGATACACATGTCCTTGTGCCAACATGTTCCTACCAACATCTGTGTACAGTAATGTAGCTTTCACATATATATTCAAAAGGTACTGAAAGGACACAGTCTGTCTGCAACTAGTTTCGTCACATCAATATGTCGTTCAGACCTAAAAAGTCACTTCAAGTAAATGCTACACATGGAGAATGGAATGGAAGTTAAAATACTCAGTTGGTATAAGTACTCAAATGTCCTCTCCTTCATTTGACTCAGACACAGAGGAAGACATGGGTCATTGCTACAGCTAAATATTCTGTGTAAACAAGCACAATGTTGGGAAACGGGTATCTGACATGTTTAATAAAGTGATACATGGATATCAGCTGATTTTTCTTTTTCTGACATAGGATAGACAAAAGTAAAAACCACTGTTAAATAATGCATTTTCTTACATGATAATCTCTCCAATGTCTCCATCAGTCCCCTTAATGGTCTGGCTGCTCAATACCTGCTCCAGCCATCTGTCCTAACCTTAGAATGAACTGTGTTGTCATTCTCCAAAAGCCTTTGTTTGTTCATTCCCCTAAAACCAAGATTCCAGTTGTTTTATAGTTTCATGACTAAAAGTGTTTCCAATGAGGGACAGCTTTTGGTGTATTAGGAGAAATTCTGCCTTTTTTTGGCAGAAAAGTGCACTTTTAAATTACATACCCACTTCAGAAAATAATGGTAAGATAAATTAAGTATTTATTTGTGTTTCTTATTCTTCTTCTTGGTTTTTTGGCTGTAACATAAAATGACATTTGGCCTTTACAAATGCGTAATATTGGTCTAATTTATCAGCTGACTATAACATTTCTTAGTGTTGCTTGTTTGAAGACCAGATATGGGCCAGATAATTTATGTCCTGTTTTTTTTCTTATGTTAACTGACCTATGAGAGTGAGTATTATTAAAAAATACACAAAATACTCCAAATATGGAGAAATGTACAAAAATACATTTTCTGTTTCTTCTTATGATAAAGTCTTATCACACATACACACACACACATGCAATGTGAATACAGTTCCAACAACCTAAGAGAGTCTGCATGCTGCTTGATTCAGAATGAGTTATGAGAATTTTGTGATTTTTTTTTTTGTTTTTTTTTTTTTTGTTTTTGTTTTGCACGAAGACATGGTTACCATATGTATATTCAGTGAGCTCTTCTAAAGTCCTTCCTGATAAGAGCCACAGACTTTCATGTGCCAGGTTGCAGAATGGTTGCATCAGTTCAATCCAGCCATCTAACGTAGGCTTGCCTGTTCTCAGGAATGTGCATGAAGGTTTTTCATCACCTCCCTCAATTAACCAGGTCAGTTTCCACTCTGTTGCATGTCTAAATCTGTAGTTTGAGCCTCCAAGCGGTTGGATTCTGCCTGTTTAAGCAGTTCATTATTATTAAACCTTCAAACTATAATTTGCCCTTCAACTCTTTTACATTAGCTCATTAAGGATGATTATTTGTCCTTTGTACTGGGCGGTTTCCGTGAGCTTCAGCTGCATTTGCATAACATTTTGTGATATCAGAAGAAAAATGGTCCAAGTAAGGCCATCAGGATGAAATAAACACCTCCTGGTGTTTCTCATTTAGTTTGAAATAATCAATTTTAATTGAGATTCATAAAAACAGACACATTGTACACGGTGGCTGTTAACAGACAGGAAATACATCTCGCGGCAATCCAGAACCAAATACTAAATGCTCGCAACAATCAGTGTGTCACTCCTCTCTTCTGCTCTGCTCGTTGATTCCTAAATAACTTGACTTTCATGTGGCTGTGACTGATATGTTTCAGCACTTGATTCATTATCTCTGAGAGCGGATAGGTCTCATCTGGGCTCCACCAAGCAATTTATTTATCTTCTAGCATCACCGCTATAATTAGGGAAACTCAGAGTGTCAGGGACTTCATTTTTTTCCCAATTTTTCCTCACACAGCCCGTCAAATTAGGGCTGAAACAAAATTTTAAAAAAATCGGGGTTTAAATTTTTTGGGTTTTTTGTTCACCTGAGTTTTCCCCTTTTTTTAAAAAGTTAATGAAAAATGCCCTTTTTTATAAATTTAAAAATCCTAAACATTTTTTTAAAACGCAACTGAAAAATAGTTTGAGGGGATTCCTTAAAAACGTTAGGGGTTATTCCGACTTTGAAACACTTAACAAAACATATCACAAAAGCACCAAAGGGCTTAACAGTTTAAATAAGTTAAAAACAAAAATTTTTTACAGTATTTAATAAAATAAGAATGAAATAAAAACACACAGTACACAAGTTACATTTTATATAAAAAGCAGCATAAAGATCAACAAAAAGCAAATAATTTAAAAAATGCTAAAAAATTTTTATAAAAGGGGGCAAAAACCCCGGGGGAAAAATGGATTTTTTCAGATTTGGGAATTTTTTAAAAAAAGACAAAAAAAGACCCCTAAATTTAACAATTTTTGGATTGAAATAAATTTGCATAAATGTAATCTGTTTTTAAAAAGTCGGAAGGAGACTACAACACTTTGCTAAGGAGAGCTGAAGCCTGGGTTGAGCCCATAAAAAAGCATGTTTTGCTTAAACATATTGAATATTATCTTTTTTGAGGGTTTATAGAACATCTGGAAAATGTGTAACAGCTTTAAAAATGTATCAAATAATTTTAAGGTCCCTTTGTATTAGTAAGATGTCAGTTTTATAAAAAAGAGAAAAAAAACCCCACTTAATTTAGACTTTTGTTATTGTTTGCGCTGGTTTCTATGTTACTGTTAATCCTTTAAATGCATGATTACTCAAATTCAAACACTCTGCCTAAAATGTCCTTCCTTTGTTGCATTTTGCAGGTGGACTAAGAGGAGCTTCTATTGTTGACTCGCTGGACACGCTATATATTATGGGACTGATGGAAGAATATAATGATGCCAAGGATTGGGTGCAGACTAGTTTGGACCTAAACTCGGTGAGCTGTTTTTCTGTCTTTTCAGAGATTTAATATTGTTGCTTGTTTGTTTTAAATCTATACAAGAAAATAAAAAAAGATTACTGTATGAAGATATAAATAATAGGGATACTTTCTTTAAAACTGGTGCTATTTGCTAAACTCTTGAACTGCATCACAGTTATTAACATTTCTGTGACAAGAGCAATGCTTATTTTTCCAAGTCTCCTACATAATCAAAAAATCAATGTTTGTTTCTCAACTGTTTAATATCCTTTGACTTTTAGACAGAACTTGTCCTATTTTCTTTCCTGCTATATTTATTAAATTTTTTTGGGAACAATAAACTAGGCTATAGGGATTACATTTGTAATTAAATGAGGGGCCATTTATAATGTATAAGTTATAAGGTTAACAGAATTTATTAAAATAAAGGTGCAGTAAAGTGTGCAATTTTATCGGTCACATTTTCCTGTACTTTTTTTCAGTTTTTTAAGACATTGAGAGTTTTTTTTATCATAGATTTAAATATATTGCCAAAGTCAGTACTAATAGATGGGCTTCTCTAAAGCCCAAATTTTGTAGAGTTTTAGTGTTTCTGCATTAAAATCATAAGAAGAAATACGTCACCGTCTGTAGGTTAATTATTTAAAAGCTAATACATGGAACATGCTTAGTGTAAGAAATTGGGTTCAAAGGCTGAACTTCTTTTTTATCAAGGTTTAAAAATAAATGAAAAAAGACTTAGTCCGACTGTAACATATTTAGGACAATACAATGAAGTATAGCAGCCTCAATAATAGTGGAAAGAAGCTATTATGCTTTCCATTTGTTCTTGATTAACAAATGATATAAATGTTTACATCTAGCTAAGATTTATATTTATATAAACTCACAGCAATGATCCAAGACGCTTTAGCAACTATACCCACTTTGGGTGAAGGTATTAAAAACATTCATATAAATGATATAAAACTGTTGTGTAGTTTACCACTGATAGCTGTGTTTCGGAGTTATTTGAATCACCGACTGGACATTTTAAGCACTATGCATCACTAATGCCCTTATTTTTTTAAAAGACATAAGAAATCAGTAGACACTTTAGAATCTTAAAAACATGAGCTTTACTTTAATATTAGGTTTCTGAATAGTGACAGGATCAGAAAATGTGAAGAGAAAATAATTGTCACCATCTGCTTGTGCATTTGGTCAACCTTTACATTTCCGATATGAGGTTCCAGGTTTTTTTTTGTTTTTTAAAAGGTACATGTCAACAAAAATCTGACAACACCGATTTACGTTTAACTCACCTGGATAAATGCAATTAATTAAAAAAAGCAAAAACTAAATATATATTTAGTTTATATATATATATATATATATATATATATATATATATATATATATACTGTGTGTGTGTGTATATATATATATACATATATAAGCCACTTCACTGGACCGCAGTGTGTCACTCCAAACAATGCCACCTTCTGGCCAATCCGTGTAAGTGCACAAACATGTTTGCCAGCCCACGTGGCTGGCTGTCAACCTGAAATACAGAGCACCTCAACAATATCTTTCCAGCTCTGCTATAGTATGAGATCAATTAACAACTAAGGTCTAATATAACTGTTAAAATTTCAAGGTAAATATTTTACATTGGGAGGATATTACCAATTATTCCAGAATTGGAGATTATGCTTTGCTGGCTATTTTTTTACAGACGTTTGTACAATTACTGTGACTATTTAACCTTAGAAAATTTACATTACCACATACTGTTTCTGTGGCAGCAAACACGTTTTTGGTTATCAGGCTCCAGGTGTTGTGAACAAAACAATATCTTTTCAGATTTTGCAGACATGTCATAAAGCTGAAGTTTTTTTCTGATGATTAATACATTAAGTAGCTCCTAACATTATTCCCATTAGTAGACAAAATCACAAACAGGCATATCACATGTGCACATGATTAGAACATCAGTCCCTAACATTTTGATGGCAGTTTGACCTGGTTTAACCTCAGACATTTAGTGTGGTACAGCCACTGTGGTACAGCCAATTCCACTGTACAGAAAACAACTGCCAACATGCTCAAATCAGGACATTCAGGCAAGTGACAAATTTTTTCTGAAAGCAGGCTGCAAGATGTTTAACAAAAACACAAAGACTGGACGGAAGTCTGCCTCAGAGAATGTAGAAAAGCATGAGGACTTTTGGAATAATGTTCTTTGGACAGATGAACCAGCAGACAGGGTCATCATAAACCAAATACAGCATTGCAGGAAAATAATCTCATACCAACTGTGAAGCATAGAACTGGAAGTGTCATGGTTTGGGATGCTTTGCTGCAGCAGGACTCTGCCAGCTCACCATGTAGAATCCGCCATTAACTTTAGAAAGTGCATGTGGAAAATATGAGATGGTCTCTAAAGAATATTAAAGCGGAAGCAAATCTGGATTGTGCAACCTCACAATGTCCCAAAACATACCAGTACATCTACAAGGTATGGCTGAGGATTAAGAAATGGAATGTCTGGGCTTAGTCAAAGCTCACATCTTGATCTCATTGAGATAACGTGAGGGGGCCTTAAAAATGGCATCTCACACCTGAAATAGAACGTTCCTTGAAAACAACTGAACATTGAATTGGTTGTCCAAATTCTTTCAAATGATTAAATATCAAAGTCTAAAAGCAGGTTGTCCTCCATTTAGGAAGTAAAATCCTGAGTGAAGCTGTAATACTTCAGTCATGAAAGATTATATACATTTGCAATTAGTTTTCATAAATGCACTTTTTTGATAACTATTATCATAGTATTTTAAAGTTTATTTAAACAGTTTTTTTGATGTGACAGACTTACTATCCCTCACTACAAAAACATAATGAACTTTTATGAGTGGCCCTGATGGTTGCTCTATTGAGTGTTTATTCAGCTGTGTCTGTCCTCTTACCACAGCATTGTTTCTACTGCTTCTGACAGTTTCCCAAAGTTTAGGACACTTCAGCAGAAATCTAAAACAGCTCCCTGTGTGGTCACCGGCCATGCCGCATTAACGACTGATGGGATTCTGTGAGTCGCTGAAAGGCCTTTATGAGGCAGAAAATGTGATAAATACCACAAAGAGTGTGGAAGAGGGGTTTAAAGGATGTTTTAGATAGTAACGCTGTGGGAGAGAGGAGGAGAGTAGAGGCCATGACACTTTCAATGAGAGAGTTTCTAGAGACTGGGTCGGTAGCAGAAGAGTGGTGTCTGCACTGATATTAAGTGGAGGCCTGAGAAAGTGCCAACCAAGGCCGGTTTTGTGTGGTTCTCTGTAGCCAGTCAACTGCATTGGCCAATTTGTCTGGGGTTTTTGAAAGTTTAGTAAATGAGAGAGGTCATGTCTGGGCCGTGGTCACGGAATGCAATAAAATGTGGCAGTGGTGTGTAATTATGTAAAACATGGAGACAAAAGTATTTTTAAAAGCAATATTCTAAATCCAGGGCAATAATTCAGTCAGTTTACTTTATGGTATAGCAATGACCTCCTAACTTTAGGTTGTACTGGGTGAGAAAATATTCCTTACATGCAACTGAAAAAACTTGTATTTATATCTTGATGTTCGTTTCTACTTACCATGAGCCAGTTACCGGTATCAAAGTATATAAAGGTTATAAACAGTTATTGTTTGGGCACACCATTTCAACAGTTAAGTCCTTTTAACAGGATGTACAGAAAGTGCTGGAGTTTCTCCAGTTGTATGAAGCAGAGTAGTGCATCACCCCCCTCCCCCACCTGTTAGTATGCTCTGTGGCTGAAAGAAGGCTGCAATTGTTTTCCCTGGCTTTACATTCAATTCAGCTTATTTATAAAGCACCAGTTCACAGCGAATTTCAATTCAAAGCACTTGACAAGGGAAACCATTATACTGAGATATATTATGCAATCAGACCAGCCATATAGATTAACTGACATACATTTGATTTCATTGCTAGATATAATTGAATTCTGTCACATCTAATTCAATATGCCTATTGGTAAAATGTTTTTCTAAAATTAATCTCTTATCACTTATCCTAAATTTTTGTGTATCAACATGAAGTGAAACTCTGATAATTTTTCTCAAGGTTATTAAACAGTGAGCATCTCATTCCTAATCTCTACAAAAAGATGTCCTGATTGTAGGGGACACGTGCTGCAGTCCAGATGCTGACTCTAGTAATAAATTGTTTGGTAAATTATGACTCCATGATTTGTTTCCAAATCTTTATTTCACTGTGGACAGGTTCTAGTTTATCGTCTGAGCTAAACCACAATGACACTGTTTTGGTGCCTTTTTGGTCATTAAGGGATGTGCAGTACATGTTAGTTTCTCCCACATATCAAAGCATTTTGCATTTTATTTCTTCTCATGAAGCATACAGATGGTTATAAATGCATAGCAGAAGGCGGATGTGGAAAGCCATGATGCACACACACAGAGTTTATGGTTCATCTTTGAGAAAACTGATGACTGTTAACTTGTGACCAGAAGCTAGTAAGTGGTATCTGCAACACTTACAGCTGAAACAGCCACTAACTACCACAGTGTCACCAATCATAAAGACAGATTTACAGTTCACAGTGAACCCCGCCACGGGTGGCATCTGCCATCCGTCAGACTCCCCCCGTTGTTCCTTCATCACTGCAGGAAGGACTTTACTTTCTCGGCTCTGGGGGAGTCGGATGCAACTTACTGGTGACAGTTTGAATTAGATTTCTAAATATGTATGTACCCTAAGGCAACTGTTATACATGTTCTAGGTTAGGGGCTGCTTAGGGCCCAGAAAGATGTGATTACTTGTCGGATTATTTTAAGAACCTATGACGACATCTTCAGACATTTGCTAAAAATGAGCTACTGCTGTTTTGTCTCAGAATGGATGAGCCAGTTTTACTGCGTGTCATACAAACCCATCAGCAAATCTACTATTCACAGTTTACTGGTCAACTGGATAGTAGACAAGTGCAACACCTCACATATTCTGTCAAGCATGTTTACCTCTGTCCAAAGATTCTCTGGATCTTTGCGCAGATGCCACAACACGCTGGTTTATTACACCAACAGTCAAACACTACTGGCTCATCAAGCTTCCCAAGAGCACACAAGATGGCTATCTATTAATTTTAACTCAGTAGCACTTACAGAGAAGGACTAAAAAGATGTAAACTAAAAAGTAGACAGTTAATGTTCTTACTGATTTATATGTTATATTTATATGTTACATTTATATGTCATATCAATGTTGAATCATATCAAACTATAAAATGCATTAATTATGCATTTTATAGTTTACTTAGGTTACTTTACTAGGGGTAAAACCCCAATTGAATAGTTCTAGGAACTGATACATTTCATATTTCTGTGGAACATTAAACACTTTTACACTGCGGTAACCGAATTCAGTGTGCTAATGTATTTGTGCTTTTAGGCACATTCTGATAAGGGTTATTTGTTGCTAATACTAATCACAGTCAGTTAAGATCAGGTATTTGGCAACAATTTGATGGATTAAATTGAATAAAACTGATTTATATGCATAAAACCTCAGTAGCTTTAAGATGGAGTAAAATAAAGCAATACCTTTTACTAATGTAGTTGTACATTGTTTACATTTGTATTGTGATTATGTTCCACTTAATGTACTCACAAGTGGTTCAGGAGGCCGCAGAATCAATTGTTATTGAAACCAACAGATATTTTATTCCAACTGGAATGTTTTGTAGTTTTGTCATTTGTTTCTAAAGATTTAACATTCTGGAACTATACAGCTCAGTCTTCATTGACGTATGAATTTTTGGCACCTGTTGTTTTTCATGCAGACCAGTTCAAGTGGTAGGTTACCATATGACTAATCTAATCTGTATTGGAATTCTTTTTGGGAAAAGGGCATTTTTTATTTAATTTTTTTTTTACTGAAACTATTTCAGGCATGAGAAATAAAAGTATTAATACTCAGTATTTAAGTCTATTGCACTGAAGTCATATACCGTAGCATAATGAAGGATAAAGCGACAGAGGAACATTCACATGGAGGGATTTTCATGTAGACTTTTCTTCCTAATTACATTTCAGTGTCACTGGATGCAATGAGCCAGACCGCAGAGCTCGATTCATCTGTTCAGGCTTGTCTGTCATCCAAAGCTCGACACAAACTGACAGCCAGTCTATAACTTGTTAGCGGTGAAACAAGGAGATGACAGACAAGGACAGTGTTACAGTAGTACAGATTTGACAGTATTTGCAGCAGGTTTCAGTCTGTCTTTATCTTTCTAATAAGGCTTAGACATCAGCCACTGCTCATTTATCTCTTTTTAACTTAATACGAGTGTTATATCTAACAAAACTGATAGATCTTCCACTTGTAAAACAGTGTTTAGCAAGGCAAAACGACTAATTTAAAATGATCTGGGTGATGAAGTTATTAAATTTGTCTGGATTCATCCTGACCACATGGTTCTAAGATTATCAGCTTGATCCCATTTGTTGAGTTTCAAGGAGAAGTTTGCATACAGACCAGTTCTATCTGTTGGACGACCCTCTTAATAGAACAAAATAAGCTACTGCATGTTTCTGACACATTTCATAACTAGCTATAGTTGCATAAAAACTGAGTAATTGTTTGGGAACATCACTGCAGAGCAGTCTTTTGTTCGATTCATGTTAAGTGCTCAAAAAGTGAGGAGAACAGTTGAGTGTCTAGGTTTTGGTCTGGGTCAGTTGTTGCTCTTTGGGAGCTTTTTAGAGCTGATCTTATTAATAGAGAAAACTTAATGAAGACGCTAAAACTGTGCTGCTTTCCCTTACTTTTCCCTATTCAGGTTTCATTACTCGCTCACATTAAGGCTCAGCTCATCAGGAGCTTTATTTGATCAGGGTCTCACATGCAGTCAAATTACTGCAATCCACCCATTGATATTTGGGGGGTTTCATGTACAGTACTAACCTTTATTCTGTAAGGTGCTATTCAACACTTATTAAAGCTATTTTGCCATTTTATCACTTTAAGCATGTGAATCTTTTGAGCTATAAGAGGAGAATTTGGTGGTCAACTAAGAAATTATTTAAAAGTAATCGATAAAAGAAAAAATTACAAAGGATGGAGAAAATCACACATTAACTGAGTTGTTTGAGGTCATGAATGTTTGAGAAGACACAGTTCACTGAGGTCTTAATCCAATAGCAAGCTGCATGTAAGCGGATCAGAGGAGGAAATTGTAAAAAGCAAGACAAGACTGGAAATATTTTTAGCGAGAAGATTATTTTTTTATCCCTATTTCATATTAAAAAGTGTATTCATTCAGTGACCATGTGTAATAATTGTACAATACTATGACGTTTGCATGCAGTCGTTCAGAGATATTTGGATTAAGGGGCTATTAAGACCAGAATCTTGTCTGCTGTGCATCAAAACCATCTTCATTTTGTTGTAATGATTTAGTATTTGCTTCTAATTTTCATTGGTAGTCATTTAAACTCTATTATCTTAACATTGTTGATTATGTTTAGAGCCCCCCATGATCTGGGACTTTTATTGGGTTTTGGATCTTGTCTTTTGGTTTAAGTTTTTGCTTTAATTGCCAGTTCTTTTTAACTTAGGTTGGTCTTGATGGAATTGTGTTCAGTGAACTTCTTACCCATTCTGCTTTAAAGAGTGCTATTTCTGTGACGTGTATTTAAGTCAACAGTTTAATTTTTAAACTGATTTTTTATTAATTTTATCAGCTCTAGGTTTGGCTTCATGTTGGAAATGCTTATGCTTGACTCTGTTTTTTTTTTTAATTCTGTGCCTTTTTGGTTTTTGAACATTTAATTTTAGTAAGTGTTGTTCTAAATCCCTCAGTCTCCTGTCAGCTGCCTGCATAGGGAACCTCTTTTTACCATCACAAAGGCTCCCATTTACATGAGGCAGCTGAATGCTGGGACAATGTTGGAGTACCCAGAATATTTTTAAAGCTTTGACATTTTCATCATCTTACCCCTTTGTACCAAAGCCTGCAAAAAAGCCAATGCTTTAACAAGCTCATTAGGCTCTGAAGCTCTTGGTATAAGCTTTGGAGCTTAAAGTGTGAAATCCTCTTGTTTCTTTGTTGCTGTAAATATTCAATAAAACAGATAAAATTCAACTTTTTCGTTGAAAATCGGATTTCATTTATATGGCGTTTGGAAAACAGACCTTCTTTTGCTACGTTTTAGTGTTATAATGAGATCCCACGCTATGAAATTTTGCCATGTTAAAATGTAGCTTTACCTGTAGAGGTTTCTCACAAAACACTGACTGCTTTTGGGATAACCTAATCTGACTTAAAGGGGACACATCATTCTTTTACATTTATCCTTTTTACACTTAAATCATTCAGTTGTGGCCTATATAAAGTGGCACTGCAATGCTTTGGTCTGAACTCCTTGTTATTGTAGCTCCACAGGCCCCTCTTTTACCCCTGTTCTGAGGTGCGTCTGAGGGCAACTCGTTATGGTGTGGTCCCTTTAAATGCTATTGAGGGACTTCACACCCCACCCCCCCCTCCAGGACAATGAGAGTTCCACTCCACCCTGTTCGGACATTTTTGTAGTTTGATAACAGAGATATAATTATCTAGTGCCTCAGAAATGTTTTATTCCAAAACTGATTAAAAGATGCCAACCATTGAAGACTTGTCCATCCAGCCGTGGATGTTCGAGCGGGAGTCTGACCTAGAGCGAGAGCAGAAGGCCCGATGCAACTGCTATGAAAACAATGGCCAGCGCGTCATATCAACACACAATAAATTCATGTCTAAAATAAAGTTTGTCTTCATTTTAGCATTATTTGCAGCTTACCGCTTTGCTGTGTCCGTTGTTTCCATTGACAAAGACAGCTGACCCCTTAATCAGATAAAGTCTTTCAGCAAATCCTTGATACTGGCGGATGTTGCTGAAGGCACTCGTCCTTGAAGTGCTTCACGCCTGTACTTGTATAGTGCTTTACTTAGTCCGAGAACTCCAAAGCACTTTACACTATAATCAGTCATCCACCTAATCATGGTAGTCCACATTGATCAAGGACACAAGTGACATGGATGGTGTGGGGGTTCGAACCGGCAACCCACCGGTTAGAGGGGTGACTCCTACCACCTGAGCCACAGTTGCCCCATGGAGGAATTTCCTCACTGATGTGGGAAAATTTCCATTAAAAATAAAATTTAACCAGGTACTTCAAAGAGGTTCTGATGCTGGGGGACGGTGTAATGAATTGTGTGAGTTAATACACTTAAAAACCAAACATTTAGACTCATCCACTCTCAACTTTGGCATAGTTGAGCTTGGACTGCAAAACTGCAGTGAGAAATAAAAATGGCCGATACACAAAATTGGTTAGTCGGAAGTGCATGTTTAGCAGTTCCGCAGTAAATGCTTTGACATAATAGTTAAAAAAAACATAATAAAGGATAGAAAATATCTATGCTGCTCTTGGAGAGACTAAATTTTACTTTTCTGTATTCCTACAGACTCCAAGTACAAAACAAAATGTATTCAAGGGCTAATTAAGGGCTATATGTCCCCTTTAATTAGCATTGAAGAAGCCCTCACCTTAATTAAATAATTTTGGCTGCCCTGTTGGAAAAAGAAAGTGTGACAGAGGGACAGATGAGTTAAAGTTTGAAACCACTGTTAGCCACTGTTGCTGAATAACAATGCCAAGTTGGTATCCCAATTGGTATTTTCATTCATTTTTCAAAGTCCATTTGTTTGGGCTGCACAATATATAAATATAAATATACTGTTGTTGCAATGTCATTGTGCACATTAATTAAATTAGTAATGCGAAGAGTTGTTTGACAGTCAATTTTGGTTGTTCACACCTGGCACAAATGTTGATGCCTACGGTTCTATAAAAGTCCAGACAGTCTTGGAAGTAACATAACAGCGGACAAGACAGAAAGGAGTGAGGAAACCACTGGACCAAAGTTTTATCGCCATTCCTAGATTCAACAATAATATTGCAATAATATGTATAATAATACATATGTATAATGTATTTTCGAAAATTGTGCAGGACTGCTGCACAATCTTTACTGCTAACTTATACGGGCAGAAAAGCATAAAAACAATCTATTTTCTGTGTGTGTCACGTGATGTTAACCTGCAGGGTGTATAATAAATACTGTACATGCTAATGTGTTAAAAGAACATTTGTGCACATCTCCTCGGTAAAACTGAATCTGTGGTGATGTTACAGTTGTTGCTGTAAATAGATTATAGGGTTCCCTTTAGCATTCTACGATTCCCATGAAGCCTCTTTAGCATAACTAGAACCTTTTTTTGGCAATTATTTCTGGTACACTGTGATGAAATATTTTCAGAATACATTCAAGCTTTTATTTCCAAATCTAAGATCAGTAAACATGAAATCTCACTGGTGGTTTTTCAGTCCGCCTGAGGATATGAGTTGTGCTACTATTTTTTTTGGTGAAATTTGTTTATCCTAAAATAAAACAATCATATTTATTGTCAAGAAGGTATAAAGAGGAACTCTAATCTTAAACATGAGTGTCATAGTGTTGCTTCCACTGTAATTTTGCTGCGAGCTAAAGCAGGATTATTGACTGAATTGAATCCTTATCAATGTAATCTGATTAATCCAAAAAACAGAAAAATCGAAAAGCTTGTTTTGCTTCACCTACAAACACTGTGGGAGTTAAAAAAATGAACCAATTTGTTTTGTTCTCCTTTGAGGTTCAGTGATAAATATAATAATGCTCTTAACAATGAATGCACCTTGTAGCACTTAAAACATGCTTACCAATTAAACCATGTTATAAAAACGATTTCCTTTCTCGGAGGGCAAAAATGATGAAATGTCCTTGGTGAAAAGGTTATAGTTAGACCTGCAGCACAACAGTGGGTTTGTTATGTTTGAAATGTAAATAAACATTATGTAGCACTTTTCCAGTCATACCGACCACTTAAAGCACTTGACACTAGAGGCTCATTCACCCTAATGCACATACCTCCATACACTGATCAGTAGATTGAGATTAAGTGCCATCAACATGTGAGAGGGGTCAGCTGGAATCAAACCCACAACCTTCTAGTAGCAAGGCGACTACTCTACCCAATGAGCCACAGTCACTCAAAACCCTCAGTAGTTGGATTTTCATATGTTAAATGGACCGGTGGGGAAGGAAACACTAATAAAACTGGTAAGTCTGGCAGTTTTCAGTAAGAAAAAATCCTGACATGTTCTCTGATTTATTTATTTGTTGCTGTGTATGTTGTCCAAAAGCATCAAGCATGTTTCAACACGAGAGGCAAGCTTTTAAAATAAACACATACTTAAGTTTGTGGTCAAAATTATTTATTTTCATCTTGTGCAGTGCCAGCTGTTTTTCCAGTATATTTAGAAACTGTTTAAAACCTTTCAATAGATGTATTCTGTATTCATATTCGGACACTCCCTGTTTATTGTGCTAATGAATGAATTAATGGCCAAGGACAGCTTTTGACTGCTGTGAAAATTGCTGTAGTGTTCTACTTTTTATTTTTCACAAAATATAAGACATAACTAAAAAAAGCTACAGATATTCCACATGCTGCTAAAATATATAAAATTTATAGTAGTTTTATCTGTAAAATTTATGTTTATACATAAAATTTTTCATGTGCCTTTTTGCCATTCTGATCTTTATAGAAAAACACTGGGGGTCTAACAAACTGATAGTAACAGGCTATTTTTAATGTAAAATTTATTGATATTGCACATTTAAAAAAACACAAAAGTGCTTTACAATCAAGCTTAAACAAAATAAAGAACGGAAACAAAGAAATGCAGCAAAATTAATAAAAACCTTACAGTAAATATGTATATAAAGACAAAATAAAACACAGCAAAAATTCACATCTCCTCAAATCTCATGCTCTCTTGAAATCAAATTTCAAGGTATAAAGATGAGTCTCTAGCAAAGTGTACATAAATTGATACACTAATAATTAGTTGGGATACCTTTGAGGGTAGCAAGCCTGCAGTCAACTGCTTCACAGACATGCTTCTCAGTGCTCGTCGGCTGTAGTTTAAAAACACTGTTACCTTAATAAGACTTATAAGTGAAGCCCCTTTAGTTTCCACACAATTACATGTTTTGTTTCAACCAAAAATATTCCCAGACAGTTTTTGTAAGTTTGTCTCTCTTGTAAGTGATCGAAAAAGTGTAGTAGCCTTCCTACTGCCAGCTGACCAGAAGTGCACAGCAATAGGTAGGGTGGGGAGTGCTGCCCTGCTATACACTGACTTGGGATAATATGAAGGAAAATTTTAGTGGTTTTGAAACTGTAGCTTAAAACCTTGATCTACCTGGACATCAGTAAATGGCCCATTAAAATGTTATTCTCTGACTTTTTTATTAATAATTTTGAAGATAACTTGCTGAATGGACAAATTTGCCCTGTTTTCACAGTAAAAGCAGTAAAAAGAGTCTATCTCTTCAAATTGGGGTGGTAGTTGTATATTATCAGAAGTGAAAAAGGTTGTTGAGATATCTGTTTTAGTCTGACATTTTATTCATTACATTCAGATAAAGTGGAGCAGCAAAGAACGGCCAAGTTTAGTTTTTAACAGTCTAGTTAGACTCTATATATCTTTAATCTTTTTGAAAGATTAAACCCAGTAGGATTTCTTGTTGTTCTTGCAGATTTGCTTTAAAATGAGATGCTGAAGCAAGAGTCCAGAGTTTGTATTTTTAATCCAGACAAACAGCTGTCATTTCAGATTTCTGAATATCTTTCAGACAACGCCATAATGCAGTTTGTGAACTAAATCTGAACAACCCACGACAGGAATGCAGAGAAAAATACTTCCACTGTTTATAGCCAACAATGTTAAGATCTTTTAGGAAGATTTAGATTTTAAAAATATTTTACCATGTAAAACATTTATTAGCCACTTTGAATTCCTGGTGCCTGGTAAATTACATCCTGAGACAGAATGTCAGCACTTATAGCCCTCATATCTCGATCACATTTTTGGGAGACGTTCACTGTTTTTGTTTATCTTTAAATCAAACCTAAGAAATTGTCCCATTTTTACCTTCCAAACGAGCAGTTGTTCTGTAAATGTGCTCCCACATAAGGATGGGATTCAGTGGCGTTAGAAATGGTAACAAGCAGATGTGGAGCCGCGTTGTTGTTTACTTCCACAGAGCTGTTTTTTTGACCCTTCTGACCTCTTGTCTGCTTTAAACGATGCTGCACGTGCTCCCAGTCATACAGGTGTCTGTAGAGAAAATGTGTCATTTACGGCGCCAGGAGATTGTTTCTTCAAAGACATCACACCCCTGAGCTGGGGTTGAGCTGAAGTTCAGTCCTAGGACATGGCTGCAGATGACATTATGCATGGTGGATTGTTGTGCTCACACCATGTTTTTAATTCATGTACTCCTCTGTCAACTTATATCGCAAAGTTTTCTTCTTGAATCTTGCTTGTAGACATTCTTTTAACAATGCCAACAAACAGCTTCAAATGTACAAAACTGTTTGGAACATCTCAGTTTTTAAAAGTGAACATTGCTGCATATACACTCCTCAAAAAAATAAAGGGAACACTCAAACAACACATTCTAGATCTGAATGAATGAAATATTCTCATTGAATACTTTGTTCTGTACAAAGTTGAATGTGCTGACAACAAAATCACACAAAAATCATCACTGGAAATCAAATTTATTAACCAATGGAGGCCTGGATTTGGAGTCATACACAAAATTAAAGTGGAAAAACACATTACAGGCTGATCCAACTTTGATGTAATGTCCTTAAAACAAGTCAAAATGAGGCTCAGTATTGTGTGTGGCCTCCACATGCCTGTATGACCTCCCTACAACTCCTGGGCATGCTCCTGATGAGACGGAGGATGATCACCTGAGGGATCTCCTCCCAGACCTGGACTAAAGCATCCGCCATCTCCTGGACAGTCTGTGGTCCAACGTGACGTTGGTGGATGGAGCCAGACATGATGTCCCAGATGTGCTCAATCGGATTCAGGTCTGGGGAACGGGCGGGCCAGTCCATAGCTTCAATGTCTTCATCTTGCAGGAACTGCTGACACACTCCAGCCACATGAGATCTAGCATTGTCCTGCATTAGGAGGAACCCAGGTCCAACCGCACCAGCATATGGTCTCACAAGAGGTCTGAGGATCTCATCTCGGTACCTAATGGCAGTCAGGCTACCTCTGGCGAGCCCTTGGAGGGCCATGCGGCCCTCCAAAGAAATGCCACCCCACACCATTACTGACCCACTGCCAAACCGGTGATGCTGAAGGATGTTGCAGGCAGCAGATCGCTCTCCACGGTGTCTCCAGACTCTGTCACGTCTGTCACATGTGCTCAGTGTGAACCTGCTTTCATCTGTGAAGAGCACAGGGCACCAGTGGCGAATTTGGCAATCCTGTTGTTCTCTGGCAAATCCCAAGCGTCCTGCACGGTGTTTGGCTGTGAGCACAACCGCCATTTGTGGACGTCGGGCCCTCATACCACCCTCATGGAGTCGGTTTCTAACCGTTTGTGCAGACACATGCACATTTGTGGCCTGCTGGAGTTCATTTTGCAGGGCTCTGGCAGTGCTGCTCCTGTTCCTCCTTCCACAAAGGCAGAGTTAGCGTCCTGTGGGGGTTATTGCCCTCCTACGGCCCCCCCACGTCTCCGGGTGTACCGGGCCTTTCTCCTGGTAGCGCCCCCGGCTCTGGACACTACGCTGACAGACACAGCAACCTTTTACCACAGCTCGCATTGATGTGCCATCCTGGATGAGCTGCACTACCTGAGCCACTTGTGTGGGTTGTAGAGTCCTTCTCATGCTACCACGAGTGTGAAAGCACCACCAACATTCAAAAGTGACCAAAACATCAGCCAGAAAGCATAGGTACTGAGAAGTGGTCTGTGGTCCCCACCTGCAGAACCAGTCCTTTATTAAGTGTGTCTTGCTAATGGCCAAAGATTTCCCCTTGTCTATTCCATTTGTACAACAGCATGTGCAATTAATTGTCAATCAGTGTTGCTTCCTAAGTGTGACAGTTTGTGACAGATTGTGTCGTTTAAGTGTTCCCTTTTTTTTTGAGCAGTGTATATGATTGAAGGTGACACAAAGACAGCAGAAAGTTGCACGAGGCATGATGGTAAAAAATAGTAGCTGGGGCTGTTTTACTGTATGTGCACGCAGCTGCTGATGCAATGGACACAGAATGCAAATCCAGTTTGTTTCTGGAGGGAAACTGAATTTAAATGTTTTTATTTTAATAAACAAATCTTTGGATGTTGACATTGATTTATACCGATTAATGGATAATTGAATTATTTTGGTGTCTTTTTTAAGTCTCACCAGAGATGAGCTATTATACTGCTATAATTATTTCAAAAATGAAGCTTGTTTAGGTTTTCAGTCAAAATCAAGTTTATATATATAAATATTTTTGCAGTTACAAAGATGCCTTTGGGTACGCATCCAAATTAGTACCACATATTGAAGTGGCACATTTGGATTTTTCTAGTGGTGAAAAAATCAGAATTTCATTGGAAAACTTGGATAGGGGTCGCATTTGCCTGCTGTGTGAACGTAGCTGTGTTCAGTCTTTTGACTAAAAGGAAATTTAGTCCTGAACTGTAATTGTTTTAGTTTTAGTCAAGTTTGAGAAGATTAAGACATACTATATTTTAGTTGGTAAACTTTAGTTGGTAGACCCAGATAGAACTGGATGAAATGGATATTTCGCAATACATAAAGACAACAGCCCCTTTCAGATGATTCTTGCAGTCTGTGATCTTCATGTTCTTTATGCCTCAGGAAAGGTCCTGACAGGAATGAGGGGGGTTGAAGTCATCCCACCAATAGAATGCCCCTTATCCACCTCTGGGGGTAGTAACTAACCCTTAACTACTATGAAAGACATACTACAGGATTGCAGAACAAGTGTGCAGATGTGATATAATACAAAGCGAAGACAACTGCAAAAGCAGCAGGAGTTTAAGTTGTGCAGTTATAACAGCATTATTTCCAGAGTCCGTCTGATCTGAGATATATGTTCATCAGCAGAATATGATGCAGATGACATGTTGAGGATAGTGCACAACAACTTTGCTTGTATTCAAAGCACTAAAAGGATTTGATTAGCCCGCTTGAGGATCTTGATATAAACTGAGCCCTTTGGGGATTTCCCCATGGGAATTATTTTAGTATTTCCACATAATGTTCTTTCCTCATGGTACACTCCATTTCATGCACCTGCTGCAAAACACCGCCAAAACATGATGCTGTCACCTCCGTACCTCAGAAGTTGGGTTCACTTTCAGGCTTGCAAGCTTATCCCTTGTCCTTCCAAATGTAACGATGGTCATTATGTCCAAACATCTTCCCAGGATATCTTGCGTGTTTGAGGTGTGCCTCCATTTAACTTCATTGCCATTGCATCATCATCTGGGCTTTCCCAAAGGGATAGGAAACTTTGTTTATACGAACTTCAGAATTTGATTCAAGCACATAAAAATTAAGTAAAAAGTTGTCTCATTATTTTGGCATTTATTAAACAGAAATTAGTTTTTGTAATTGTAACTTAACCTTAAACAGGAAACATTTTGTCTGATTTCAGGTTAAAACTGGGGGAAAATGTTAAGTCTCCAGATATTATATTATATACAGTGTGTATAAATATCTGGTTTTAACTGTGGCTATATGTTTTATACAATAAATATAAATGTAGAAGACCATAAGTCAGTTTTTGCCTTCCTTATTTTTGTGTTGGTAGTTTGGAAGCAAACAGCCTTCAGTGTCGGAGAGAAAAAGTGAAGGATGCTTCTCAGTCAGCAAGGCCGGATACAGTAGGAGGTGTGTACAATATATGATGAGAGATGGAAGCAGGCAGTCGCACATAGAGCCATGAAGAAGAAGGATGGACTGCAGCAGGGTGAATAATACCCCAGAGTGCGAGCGTAGCAAAGTCCCGTGAGGCTTGTGCATTAGCATAGAAGATGTGGTGGGGAGGCTGCTGGATTCCCAAGGAGGAAGCAGAAACTTGTACACACAGAGCTGCTCACTGTGATTCTGCATTTGTGTATATTTGTGTCTGCAAATGTATAAAAAGAGAGCATCCGCTAAAAGAGCTGGATGTGAAGTGCTGGGTTGGGTCGTTATTCAGCTATAATTTATCACCCTGGCAGTATTTGATTAATTATTCACTATGCTGTTACTTTCCAAAGTAAAGCATTTAGTGGATGTTTATGGTGTAAATACGTTTTTTTCTCTGCGCCTATTTGATAATGTTTAGGGAGATGCTTATTAATTACTGGGCTTTAGAGGATAAGTGCCATCAAAGAAAAATCATACATTTGAAGATTCTCAGCAGAAGCTAGTGGCCCAAATTAACTTCTCTGCCCGGACTATTAAACCGCGCTCTTTTGATTTTAGAAAAAATTGGGCATTCACTGAGGCTAAGCAGAATTTGTGAAAATGCATCATGAGAATTTACCAAGGCTAAAGCAGACAGATTTATGTATTTCAGCAGATACCCATTACTGTCTGTCAGTTAAAATGCTTTGTGAAAAATCTGAAAGAAACTTGCTTTAATTTTAATTCCCACAATAAAAAAGCTTCAGAAAAGCGTCTCAGCTCCCCGATGTGGTAGCTGTTGCTGATAAATTAAAAGAAGCCTCTCACTTGAGGCACCGTAAGCCCCTCTGATTAGTTTATCATTTGTTTTATTAGCGTGGGTTCAATGAATAACACTACAATGAGGAATGTAATAAAAGGGAATGCCTATCTCTTGAAACATGTTAATGTACTGTGATGATTGATGTCAAATGGGGAGAAAATCTTCATAAAGTTCATTAGAGTAACACTAATCAGCCACAACTCAAAACTGGCTGCCTATTGTTTGGTTGATTTAAACCTTGATTTAAAATGATTATAAATTATACGTCAGTGGATAATTTTGTCCTAATTAACTGCATTTATTTGAGTGCTTTCTAGGGTTTGATGGAATCGGTCTTTTTCATCCCATTAAGCCTTCATTAAATGTTACCACCGTTTAAGATATTGCCATTTGTCTAGAAATGCGTGCAGTGTAATTTTTAAAGGATTTTTATTATTTTACAGCTTAGCCTTAATAAGAACTAGTTCTAAGTTCACTTCAGAAAGATTAAAACTGGATTATTTCATGTTCACACTAGCACCTAAACATTCTGAACTGAATTTGGTAACATAACCCAGTTTCTTGTTCATTCATCTTTTTTCTTACAATGCAATGCAATTCATTGGTCTGAATTCCTTGTTATCCACAGGCTCCTCTTTTACCCCTGTTCTGAGTTGCGTCTGAGAGCAACTCGTTTTGGTGTGGTCTCTTTAAATGCTGTTGAGGCACTTCATACCCTGCCCCCCTCCGAGTCAAAGAAGACTATGGTTATGGCCTCAAAGAGCTAAAATTGAGCATACAGCGCTAACATAAGCAGAAGGCACACAATAAATTCATGTCTAAAATAAAGTTTGTTGTCATTTTAGCATCATTTGCAGCTTTGCTGCGTCCATCGTTTCCATAGACAGAAGGAGCTGACCCCTTAATCAGATGAAGTCCTTTGGCAAATCCTTTTTGATACTGACGGAGGTTGCTGAAGAAAACGTCCTTGAAGTGAGGGAAATAGGAATTTCCTCACTGATGTGGGAACATTTCCATGAAAAATAAAATTTTCCCAGGCACTCTGAAGAGGTTCTGATGCTGGGGGACATTGTAATGAATTGTGTGGATTAATACACCCAACAATCGAACATTTTGACTTATCTACTTGCAGCGTTGGCATACTTGAGCTTGGACTGCAAAACTGCAGTGAGAAATAAAAATGGGGCATATGCGAATTGGTCAGCTGAAAGTCGATTACCTTGTTTAGCTATTTCGCTGCAAATACTGCGAAACAGACTGAAATATATGACCCAAACAGAATATAAAGATATCTACGCAGAACCCTGAGAGACTAGATTCAACTTTTTAGCACTTCTACAGACACCAAGTACACAAAAAAAATTATTTAAAGGCTAAAAAAGTGGATTTTGCATATTTAAGCCCTTTAAGCTGTGGCTTTATTCCTTGGGAGTTGTACCTGCAACCTGAACTCATCCATGCCTGTAGCAAGCTAGCACAGGTTTATGAACACAGCTTAGCATAGCCTCAGTTTTGATGGCAAGGCTCATGCACTTTTGTTTATATCAAACTTAATCAGAGTGGAAACACATTTATATCAACAAAAGTGTCCCACAGGAACAGATATGTATTTGTGTCTAACCCAGCCCGTGCAGTCACACACTTGCACAAACATGCATGTACACAACTGAAAGAATGCTTCTTTTCTGCACCAAGAACGTAAAGTTTGGTCTAAAGGTTTCTTGGTTTTCAAAAGTGTTCACTCTCAAATAGAGTGTAGCTTAATCACATGAAAGGGAGCTATGGTTGGAGTGTCAAGTAAAAAACTGCATTTCTATGTTTAAAGTTCTCTAAAAGGTTAACAACACTCAGATGAATTGAGCTCTGAGAAGTGGATGCAGCAGACTTGAAATAACCTATCTTAAGACTCCATCCAAAGATGTTATTGTGGTGCACACAGAGGGAAAAAGGTAGTGTGGATGACCTCCTCTTCATAATATACAGTCTGCGTGTGTGTCCGACCACCTCAAAACACCTTTTTTTTTCTGATTTTATTGCTTTTTAAAGTTTGCATTCTTCTCCTATTCAAGCTCTATTGAGACAGCCACAGCAGTTTTGTGACAGGTTGCAATGACTTTTACATTTGGCTTTCATAATTTGCAACATTTCTGTGATTACAGATAATTTTGGGTTATTTTATCAGGCTTTACAGTGAACAGTTAACAAAAAACATTCATATATTAGTTGTGGAGTGAACAAGCTGTGATTCTCTGCTTGATAAAGTGATTTCTTTTCAGTCACCCTCTTAAGTAGTAGACGTCACTTCTGAGAATGCTTCTGTTGCACAACAGGATTAGTAGCAGACAAAGAGATGCTTTAACAAAAACATATGTTTTCACTTTTCTGAACATTATCAGAATTAAATTTGGAGTAAAGTTTTAATGATGATCTTTAAAGTGTTTACACATTTTGGATACCGATATACAGAACGGAAGTATCACCATGCAACCTCAGTGCTTTCTTCATGTGCGAGATGGTGAAAAGACAGACATATAGTTCACTTACTTAGTCAAATTGTACAGCAGTTCACTAAATATTACACATTTGAGTAAATTTCCAGAAATAAAGAAGAATCTATCATACACCTTTGGAACATGGTTCTTTGCTGTGGTATATAGTCCTCATTGTGTATAAAAAGTGAATGGTAAAAAATCAGTCATCTTGCAGTTATTTGGAAAACACTTCTGTCTATGCATCTCTTTTGAAAGGCAGAAACCCATGCAAGACAAGAAGGATGAAGCTGAAGGAAAGGATACTTTAAACCGGGTTAGAAAAAAACATCCATCACAGAAAATGTGTTTCTAATAGGGCTGCACTATATCTGGAAAGCATGTAATTGTGAGCTATTCCTGAATATTGTGAAGATATTATGATTAACCCAAATTTTTGTGATTGTCTTTTTCATCATTCCATTCTCTCCACCGTTTTCTGTGAGCTTATGCATTGCAGCCTCTAAAAATATACATTTGATGTGAGCATTAGGGGAAGTTCCAGTTCTTCTAGCTCGCCAACTATTTTATTGACCTGCGCAGTTTGAATATATTGTGCTATAATGTCCAGTCCAACATTGCAAACGTTAATATTCTGATGATTGCAATTTGATGTATTTAGTCTGGGGACCCCTGCCCCCCATGGCTTGTGCAAAATTTTAAACAGGACTACTTCTGTCTTTCCATCTGCGTGGCTTTCTTCTTTACAAAATGTTATTAACTCAAGGTTTTTGAAGTGCTTTACTAAAAGTTAACAGATTGCAAACTGCTAATGTTGAAATGTTTAAGTCATATACTTCTCTCACTGATCCTGACCATAGTTATGCTCTAGTAAGGGTAAAAAAGGCTGGATAGAGTAACATCAGCCTTTGGATACTCCGTTAGTGGAGGCAGCAGCTTTGAGTGTGCAGTCGGCTCTGCTGCACGGTCAGAGATTAGAGTAACGGGGATCAGATTGGTCTCTTTCATGATTTCTGTATGTTAATTAGCCGCACTAAGTTAAATCACCAGATCTAAGTATGAATCACCAGCTCTTATTGGAGAGGCAATCATCCGCTTTAATTTTCAGCCTTGGCTCATTGGGGCATTTTTCTCTGTCACATTGGTCTAATTGAGATTTGAACTGTGGGAGCTTGTGGAAACCTGGATGGCGGCAACGCTGAGAGTCATCTGCCCAGTGACAACTATGTCTCTCTATTAGCAGTAAATCATTGCATTAACGTCTGAGCAGGAAACCCCATTGGGCTTAGAGTCTAGTCAGCTCCTTGGCACACAGCAGCGCAGCAGCCAGCCGTGCCACCAGGCTTGCAGGCAGATCTGGGCTGAGCAACAGCAGATATCTTTGCCACAACTGTGCAATGCTCATCAGCTGAGAACTGAGCAGCTAAGACTGTCAGCATGATTGTGTGGTGCTTGTGAAGCAGAACACCAACAAGCTTCGACAGCAGTGCACCCAGTGAGTCATTACCTTCATTAATCAATTTTCATTTCTGCTGAGGCTCCTCCTGCACAGCAATTACGTTATGTTAAGCCATTAAAATGCAAATTTTTCTTTCATTAGTTGGATAATTTAAATACTTGAAGAATTGTTATAAGTAGTTTTACAATTGCTTTTGTAGTATGTTTTTAAGTGAGGAGACAAGGGACACTATGTATAAAGTTAAATCCCAGACAAGCATTTACCGTAGATCTGGACAAGCTTTGTTTGTGCAAGTAAGCAGTTGGTAGTTTCACTTAACTCCACTGAAACCATGGTCAGTAAGTCAAGGTATGGGTACCTATGGTAGTGTGGGCAGGTGTCAAGTCTTGCTGGAAATTAAAATCAGCATCTTCATAATGCTTGTCAGCAGAGAAGTGTGAAATGTTTTATTTCCATGTGGACAGGTCGCTTTGGCTTGATAAAACACACTGGATCAACACCAACATATGATATGGCTTAACAGTGACTGTGGAAAGTTCACACTGGACCTCAACCAACTTGGAGCCTGTGCCTCTCAGCTCTTCCTTGGACTACAGAACAACATTCCACTTTTGTCTCTTTAGCCCCAGAAAGACAGGTCTGACTTTGCCTATGGTGCAGGAGAGGTTAACACAAGGAATCCAACAGTTGTAGCTCATGATATCGATTTTTGTTTCCAATCAGTTTCAGTCCATGAAAAATCTAAATCTAATAGCATTTTTCTCTGCAGAACTGGAAGACTTGTTGTGAAGCAAAAATATATCACAATAATCAAAAATTGTGACAATAAACCTGAATGACACCCGTCTGTTTAGGAAATGCCTCAAGCACGAATTTCCTGTACAGGTATTTATTTTCATCTTCTGAACAACAGAAAAATCATGCATTTAATCATGCATAAAACATCATTTCAGAGTGTTTTCAATCTTCTGGGTATTCTGCCTCATCATGTGACAACAATCGATTTATTGGAGCACAGGTTTTCCTGTTTACTGTGTTATCAGAGCTTTGAGGTTTTTAATACTAACGGTTACCCTATTTGCAGTAAAGTATTTCTTTCTGACTGTTCCTGGAAAAATACATAGATCCAAATGAAAACATGAACAAAAGCCAACATGGCTGTTTTTTTACATTTAAATGCACACAAGATACATCCTTGGATCAGTTAGAATGGAAGCTGTTCACAATGCTTTCTTAGTGATTTATTGAGGTTGTTCTGGGAGGTGAAAGCCTGACTGACAAAACCTTTGTCAGCGTACTTGTTCGCTCTCGCTGTACCTCCTACATATCTTGCTGAGAGCCACAATCATTGATGATAAATAGACACTCTATTTCTAATCACTGCCATTGGACCGCCATTACAGTATCGGCCACTCATTTCTGGGTTGGCAAGACAGCTCAGCTGCCCTGCCAGAGGCACCGGTGCTTTGTCTCAGAAGCTGTCACTAGCCTGCCGACTTTATAGCTCCTCGCTTTTACAAAAGCCTTGCTGTTACACCTGAATAATATGAACAGGTCAAGCATAAGAAATAACCTTCTTGTTAACCATAAGGATTATTCACTGCTGGTGTATGAGTGAAACACCATTAAAATACATTTAAGTTAAATGACACAACGTAAAAGAGTTCAAGGGGCTATGATTACCCCTTCAACCCTTGTTTAGATGCAGGATTTAAATCATGTGACGTAAAATGATTGTGTTTTCTGTGGCTCCTTTTAAAATGCATCATTACAAAATGATGTGAATCTTGTTTAAGGATGAGAAAAGTAACAGAACGACCACAGCTTCACAATTACTGTAAAAACATGTTTTGTATTGATTTTCTCTCAGCAAGAAAACCAATAGGTGTAGAGAAAGTGTTGGGGCATCAAATATTTATAAGTACACCAAAACCCTGTATTTTAATCACGTAGATATTTAAAGGTCCCCTTTCCCTAATATATACGGGTTTTCAATGAAATTGAAACACTGTTTTAGAACACAATAATTTTTGTAGGTTAGGGCCTCCTTTTGCGGCCAAAAACAGCGTCCCAAATTTGCTTTGGGGAAAGACTATACAAGTCTGCACAGTGGTCAAGGGGTTTTAAGCCATTTTCTTGCAGGACAGTGGCCACGTCACTCGTGATACTGGTGGGGGAAAACTTTCCTGCTCGCTCCTCCAAAAAAACCCCAAAATGGGTCAAAAAATATTTAGATTGGGGATGTGCAGGCCCTGGGAATGTTCAAATTTACTTTCATGTTAATCAAACCAATCTTTCACCTTTTTGCTGTGTGTGTTGGTGCATTGTCATCCCGATAATGGGACCGCCCCAATACAAAGTTTGAACCATTGGGGCACATGGTCCCAAAAATGTTCGGTATACCTTAGCACCATTTTTAAACCACGTTTGGCATTGGGATATGACCCAAAAGGTTTTTCTATAGCAGCCCGGCCGTTAAATTTTTAAACCCTGTGGCTCCCGACGGACGTTTTGGGGAAACAGGAGATTGAGGTGCAAATTTAATTCTGCCCTGATTTGGGCCAGCCGTGGTTTATGTTTTTTGGTACAAATCCGGTTAGCACACGAACTCCCTTTCAGACAAGCTTCCTCTTGCGTTCCACAGTTAATCTCTTGGATGTGTTTCGTTCCTTCTTCGTGGTTCATGCTGACATTACCCTGGATTTTTTTAAAAAAACCGTTGGCTCTTGAACATCACAAAGGTACTTGCTGTCTTGGATCACAGATGCGCCAGCAAGACGTGCACCAACACAATTTGTCTCGTGAACTATGGTAGTCACCAATAATGTGTGTGCATTTCAAATTCTGAGCAAAACTGTGCTCGTTACCCTGCTACATTGAACCTTCACCCCACTATGGCTCTTACTGGTGCAAGTGAAATCATGAAAGAATCGGGCTACCAGGCTGGTCCAATTTAGCCATTTGGTTGCAACCTCCAACTAAAATGACAGGTGTTCAGTTTCATTGTCAACCCCTGTACATATACCATATAATTCATTCAATTCAGTTTTATTTATATAAGGCCAACCAATATCACAACCACACGTTGTTTCACGGGCATCTACTTTCACAAAAGTCAAGGGTGACATACATTCCAAATTAATCCTTAACCATTGAACAGTGAGTCAGAGTTAGTTATGTATTCAAATTGGATATAAAAGTTTTTCTGTCTAAAGGAAAACCAGAGCAGATTGGCATCCAGTCAGTGACTTGCAGGCATTACTCCTCGCCGGATGAGCATGTAGAGACAGTGAGACAGTCATGGCGTTGACTTTGAAAGAATCCATCCTTACTGAGCATGCATTGTAGCGACGTTATGTCCGAAGAGCCTTGGAAAAACTCCCTTTTAACAGGAAGAAACCTCCAGCAGAACCACGCTGTGTGTGAGCGACCATCTGCCACGACCGACTGGGGGTTAGAGAGAACAGAGCAGAGACACAAAGAGAACAAAGACGCACTGATCCAGGAGTACTTTCTATGGGAAGGAAAAGTAAATGTTAATGGATGTAGTAGCTCCTTTAGTCGTTTCACCTAGAAAGAAAGAACAGATAAATTCTGAGCCAGTTTTCAAGGTTATTATATAAGCATGTCATAAGTGAAATTGTATATGGAGAATAGCAAGAGCAAATGAACAGATGTGAATGAATTTCCATCTTGATCACATGTTTCAAAGTAAAGCAATTTGCCCTTTTTGGCACCCAATTACATTTTCTATGTCATCTACACTTGAAATGGCAGTTTCCTTCTCAATGGGTCTCCTAGTCAATAAGTACTGTTCTGCTGCATCCCCTCGGCCATCAAGAGAGCCAGTAATTATGGAGACATGCGGAGACACATTCAGTCTTACCTGTTATTTCATGCTTGGTTTAGAAAAAGAAATCCACCACAGGGATGTCATGTTCAGCAGCTTATAGAATGTTTTTAGCTAAATTTCGTTAAATAAATGTCATTATTGGTATTTGTGGAAAGGGACATGCTCTGAATCAGAGAAGTTGTGTACTGATTTGATCTTAAAAGTTCTTGTTTAGTGAATAGCAGGATTAGTTATGGGCCCAATAATTGTTGACTCTTCTGCAGTCAGAGCACGCTGTATTATTTGTGATGTTCAGTTTAAAACATTTTAAAGCAATTTTACATTTTACAGCAAAAAAAATCAGTTCTTACTAGTGAGCTTGCTCTTCTTTAATCAGTACCACCCTGTAGCTGCAGGGGACTCTCAGACAAAAGAGGAGAGAAAACACAGGCGAACATGATTACATGGATTTGCCTCTCTGGGCTAACTTTTTAAAGTTGGCTTGCCTCTAAATGTCTTTGGAGAGCAAGATTTCTTTATAACAAGCACACAAAGAGGAGAGGGCATGGGAGCCTGGTGCTTTGAGAGACTTTCTCACAAGGAGGTTCGCCTCGATAGTCTTATCCCCACAATGACTAATGATTAAGGATAGGGTTGAATTGTGTGCTTGTAGGAATACAGCAGAATTTCCTAATTAACATTTGCTGTCATGGGGATTCAGCATAAACGACCCTTTTGTCTGAATACCAACATACAGAACATTGTCTCCCTTTAGGTGTTTTAAGTTAGGAAAAAATGGAAATGTAGCCACTCCTGCAGCCCAGGTGTTGTCTAAAATCAGAGCTAATCAGAGCCAGATTGTATAAATAACCAATACTATTGTACTGACAACTGAGGTGAAATTGAATGCCAATTAACATTTGATTCACTGCTCTCAACTTTTTGCAATGTTTAAAAAACAGTTTACATATATATGTATGTTATGTATGTATGTTATGTATGTATGTATGTATGTTATGTATGTATGTTATGTATGTTATGTATGTATGTCTGTCTGTCTGTCTGTCTGTGTATATATATGTGTATATACAGGGGTTAGACAATGAAACTGAAACACCTGTCATTTTAGTGTCGGAGGTTTCATGGCTAAATTGGACCAGCCTGGTAGCCAGTCTTCATTGATTGCATATTGCACCAGTAAGAGCAGAGTGTGAAGGTTCAATTAGCAGGGTAAGAGCACAGTTTTGCTCAAAATATTGAAATGCACACAAACATTATGGTGTGACATACCAAGAGTTCAAAAGAGGGAAAAATGTTCTGGGCATGTCTTGCTGGCGCATCCTGTGTGACCAAGACAGCAAGTCTTTGTGATGTATCAAGAGCCACGGTATCCAGGGTAATGTCAGCATACCACCAAGAAGGACAGAACCACATCCAACAGGATTAACTGTGGACGCAAGAGGAAGCTGTCTGAAAGGGATGTGTCGGGTGCTAACCCGGCTTGTATCCAAAAAACATAAAACCACGGCTGCCCAAATCATGGCAGAATTAATGTGCACCTCAAACTCTCTGTTTCCACCAGAACTGTCCATCGGGAGCTCCCACAGGGTCAATATACACGGCCGGGCTGCTATAGCCAAACCTTGGTCACTCATTGCCAATGCCAAACGTCGGTTTCAACGGTTGCAAGGAGCGCAAATCTTGGGCTGTGGACAATGTGAAACATGTATTGTCCTCTGATGAGTCCACCTTTACTGTTTACCCCCACATCCGGGGGAGAGTTACAGTGTGGAGAAGCCCAAAGAAGCGTAACACCCAGACTGTTGCATGCCAGAGTGAAGCATTGGGGTAGATCAGTGATGGTTTGGGCTGGCATATCATGGCATTCCCTTGGCCCAATACTGTGCTAGATGGGCGCATCACTGCCAATGACTACCGAACCATTCTTGAGGACCATGAGCCTCCAGTGGTTCAAACATTGTATCCTGAAGGGGTGCCGAGTTTCAGGATGACAAGCCCCAATACACACAGCAAAAACGGGGAAAAATTGGTTGATGAACATGAAAGTGAAGTTGAACTTCCCCATGGCCTGCACAGTCACCAGATCTAAATTTGGCCACTTTGGGGGTTTTGGAGGAGCGAGTCAGGAAACGTTTTCCTCCACCAGTGTCACGTAGTGACCTGGCCACTATCCTGCAAAAAAAGGCTTAAAATCCCCGACCACTGTGCAGGACTTGTATTCGTCATTCCCAGACGAATTGACGTTGTTGGCCGCAAAAAAGGGTCCCCTACACCATACTAATAAATTATTGGGTTTTAAAAACCAGGGTTTCAGTTTTATTGTCCCCCCCTGTATATGTGTAGTGAATAATGTGTTATTTTTATTAATGCAGGTATGTGTATATATATTTATATATATCTTTTTTATATATGTGTATTATAATATGCATGTGTATGTTTATATATGTTATATAATGGGGGGTGAGTATAAATATGTTAATATATGGATGTGTATGATAAATTTTTATGTATATATTTCCGTACTCGTCGTCTTCCGCTTATCTGGAACCGGGTTGGGGGGGACAGCAAACTCAGCAGAGACACCCAGACGTCCTCTCCCCCAACACCACCTCCAGCTCCCCGGGGGGACCCAAAGGCGTTCCCAGGCCAGCCGAGAGACATAGTTCCCCCCCAGGGGTCCCTGGGCCGTCCCTGGGCCCCTCCGGGGTGGGACGTGCCTGGAACACCCCTGAGGAAGGGTTTTCCCGGAGGCATCCGTATAGATGCCCAACCCCCCTCAACTGGCTCCTCTGATGTGGGGAGCAGCGGCTCTATCCGAGCCCCCCCAATGGGCCGCACTCCTCACCCTATCTCTAAGGGAGTGCCCGGCCCCCCTACAAGGAAAATCATTTTTGCCCTTGTATCCGGGATC
>JAHHUM010000817.1:0-40964 GCA_036173005.1 Crenichthys baileyi
GCAAGAGGAGCAGTAAAGTGCAGTAAAGTGGAGCTGTGGAGGAAACTGGCTGAAACAAAGTGAGACATTTTGTGCTCAGAACAAACTTCACCTGAGTGTTTCTTCCTCAGACCTTCCTGCCGCTCTCTCATCATCTTGTCTGTTCTTTGTTTCGCTGTCTTCGTCTTCTTGTTCCTCCCACACCTGCTCTTCACTGCGCTCACTTTTACCTCCTCCACTCACTCGTCTGACACTTTCTACTGCCTTTTCAACTCAACCTTCTCTAAATGTTTTACTAAGCAGCATAAGAAGTAATCAACCATAACATGTAGAAAATTAGGCCTAAACGTGTAACTGAGGTACATATTAAGAACTGCATGACGATGACTTAATAAGGATCAACAGAACCGATCAGATCTGTCAGTTCTGTTCTTTTATATTCTGACATCTCTGGATCTTCCTCTTAGTTTGCTGCTTTTAACCGGTTTGGTCTCAAATGATGTTGAAATTCTGGGTTTTGAAACAAAGAGCTTGGCTCCGGTTTCATGACGTTAATGTGAATGTTTCTTCTGTTCAGCTGCTGAGCATCTCTGCAGTTTATCTTCTTTGATTTCAGTTTTAAAATGTTATTTGCTGCCTTGGTGAATAATTCATCTGTTTCTGGTATTTATTTAGTCAGGATGTTTCCTAACCTCCGGCTCCACGTCTTGTGTAGTTTCATCAAACTGAGCTTCGTTCTGCAGACACTCTGGATCAATTATTTTATTTTACAATTCGAAACTAAAAACTGTTTCAGATTATTTTAACAACAAATATCCCTGACGTGAGGATAAGAAACAGTGAAATCAGATCATCAGGTGTACATGAAACTAATAAACTGTATTTTTTATAATTAATAATAATTAATAACAACAATTTAAAATACATAAAAATAAACATATTTGAAGCTGTTTTTTATTTTGGCAATGTAACTCTTTTTGAATCACCTTATGTTATTTTTCTATAAGTTTCATCCTTTTATCACTGATTTTATGTCCTGATCTTTTTCCATGTCTCTTATTTTCTGTTTAGTCCTTAATTTCTTTCCCTCCATGATTCGTTATTCCACCCAAGATGACTAAAATCCAGTCAGGATTCCTTTATCTTCCCTTTTCTTTCCATCACTCCTCCTCCTGTCTTCTGGTTTTCTGTCGCCCACCTCGGGCGTCCTGAGAGCCTCCAATCAATCAGCGTCTTAGAGTTTTATTTTTAGAGAGTGGGGGGGGGGGGGGGGGGGGGTTAATACAGGTAGAGCTAGAAAGAAAAAGGTGAGAGGTGGAAATGTGGATTGGAAAGAGAAAAGGAATAAAGACTAAAGAAGGAGGAAGAAGAAAATAAGAAGAATAGGGAAGAGAAAGTGAAGCACGAGAGACAGAAGGATGAAGATCTGGAGGAGGAAAACAAAGCAGAGCAAAGTGTGGATCAGCTACTCGACCTGCAGCAAAAGAGACCTTAAGAGTTTGTCAGAATCCTGTCGCCTTGGCAACGGGTCCCTCAGCACATCTCAGCATTCTGCCGGTCGGCGCGGCAACAGTCGGCGGGGGCAACCTTTCCATTAGCACTTGGAAAGTTCTCTATGCTGCAAAAAATGATGCAGTTTGTTCAGAAAGTGATTGTGTGGAGATTTTAGTAGAATGTTTTACATTGTCTTCATCATTTTGTTTTTACAGAACAAACTGCAGAAGGAGCAGATCAGAAGGAGGAGCAGATCATTCATCTAATTAATGCTTCAGAAACTTAGAGACATCACAGCTGAGCATGAAAACAAGACGATTCATGAAAACATTTCCAACCTGATTCACTCATGCCAACAGTGGTGTCTCCAACTCCCGTCCTCCAGAGAGGACAGAGACACTGTCCTGCAACTTTTTGGTGATCCCTACTCCAGCTCACTTTCATCAAATGAAGTTTCATCACCAGGCTGACGTGCTAATGAGGCCATTCAGCCTTTTGATTCAGCTGTGTTGGAGCAGGGATGCCTGGCAGTGTCTCTGTAGGACTGGAGATGGCAGGCAGCAAATCCCCTGACACTGGGCTTGTTGTTGGATGTCTAAAGCATAAGCACTGCTTAGTGGTAGCATGATGTTAGTGTGGTGTGGTCTTCTGGTGGATAACTGCATCCTGATGAGGTCCAGGCTTCAGCCTGGGCTGTTTTGCATTCATTTTAATTCAATTGACCTTTGTTTAAAAAGTGCAGATAAGATTCTCTGAAAGAGTCTGAGGGGCGCCGCAGGTAGAAGGAAAAGGTTTGTTAGTAAATACTGAGAAAACAGCATCATGATGGCTACAGGATGGTCGACAGGAAAGTTTTCTAAGTTTGTGAGTCTGTGATTTAGCCAAGAAATGTGAGTGTTTGAGGATCTTTATGATGTAGATGTTACTGAGTTATATCATGTGTTCATCTCAGGATATGACCTTTTACAGTGTAAACCCCGACCCCCCACCGCCCCCTGCTCTCCTCCCATAATAATCACTGGTGGTAACCTGCGGCGACTAGCTGATTTTAGCTCTGAGTGACGGCCGACAGTTGCTCTCTCACATTAAAGACATCTGTTCTTTCACACAGGCATCTCTTCCTTCTTTATTCTCCATCTGCCCCCATCCTACTTTATGCCTCCACCCTAGTGTACAACCCCCATTCTATGATATACACCCCATCCTACAGTACAACCCCCCTATCCTACTATATACACCTCATCCTACTGTATAATATGACCCATCCGACTCAAAAGGATGCCCTTAAATGGGTTTAATATTGTTTCATTGAGAAAATCAGCAGCAAGGAGTGTTCTTTCATTCTGTACAATTACTGCTAAATCAACTTTCAGTTCAACATTTAAGTGCAGGAAATGAGCAAAGCGTTGCCGTGGCGATGCAGAGAGACTCACTTGACCTGCTCAGAAACAGCAGCTCAGAGGATTGCAGTAAAAAGCCAGATGATTAGACTTCCCTGTTTTCCCCTCATGTTCATCAGGGGTTGGTCTTCTACAGTATGATTTACTGGATGTTCCAAAAACTCTTATTAATTAATAATTCAAGTTAATATCCCTACTTCAGATCCTTACCCGCAAGGATTTTTATATTCCAACAAAACAGAAGTGTAAAGATACCACCATTGTCAGGCACGGTGGTGGAGGGCTGATGATATGGGTTTGTTTTGCTGCCACGGGATCTGGGGATCTTGCTGTTTTCTGTGTCAACATGTTTTTTTGTAGAGAAATAACTCAGATTTATTTCAATAATCTGTTCTTGCTTCCAGGCAACATTTAAAGGCTGGATGGACATCATGTACGCTGCTGTGGACTCCAGAGCTGTAAGTTAGCAATAAGTTAGCTTATTCTAAATCAGCTGCTATTATTCCTCCATGTTCAAACTGTACAGCAGTAATAATATAAAGTGCTGAAAGCTTGGGTTTAGTTCCTACCAGCTACCGTCCCATATCCCTTATTAACGTGGATCTCACAATAATCTGTAAAGCCCTCGCAAAAAGGTAACTCCTCTCATAATACATCCTGACCAAACTGGTTTTATAAAAGGGAAGCATTCATCCACAAATTCACACAGAGTACTTGATTTAATAGATTATTCCTAAAATAAAAATATTGAGACTAATATAATATCTCTAGATGCAGAACAAGCATTTGATAGATTTAACTGGAAATTCTTGTTTGCAACCTTGACTAAATTTGGTTTTGGAAAAGCTTTCATATACTGGTTAAAAATATTATCCAGTTCCCCAACGGCACGTATCAGGACCATTAACCAAACACCTTTCAGCTTCCAGGCAGGGATGCCCACTTTCCACCTCATTATTCAGTCTTTATGCAGATGATGTATTACTTTTTCTCCAGCATTCGCAAACCTCTGTCTCTCAGGTAATTGGATTGATAAATTATTTCTCATGAATTTCAGATTATTCTATAAATTGGTTAAAATCTACAGTTCTTCCAATTAATTGCTCTTTCCAAAATTCCCTACAGAACTACAGTCAGGGAATATTACATACTTAGGGAATTAACGTTTCTCCTTGATTGGCAGATTTAACAAAACTAAACCACATCCCGCTTTTAAAAAAAGTGGAAGATGATCTCGCTGGATGGAAATCTCCACCCATATCACTCATGGGCAGGGTTGCTTCAGTAAAAATGATGGTTTTGCCAAAAATCAATTAGTTATTCTCAGTGATCCCAAATAAACCATCATCGGACTGGTTTAGATCTCTGGACTCCTCCATCACTAAATTTCTTTGGAAAGATAAACCCCAACATATTAGCTTAAAAACACTACAAAAGACCAAAGATAAAGAAGGATTAGATTTGCCTAACTTTCACCAATACTTCTTGGCCAACAGGTTACAATACATCTCAAAATCGTTTAAATACAGTCCTCTAGATGGACCCTGGCTAGACGTAGAGTAGACATTATGCAATAATATTAAGATTTCAGATCTACCATTTATTAGCTCAACTATAAAACGACATGTATTCTTTAAAATCCTCAATAGCAGCATCTCTTGGACAGCATGGTGGGAATATCTAACAATTACAAGGTCTTCACTTCACTGTTTGCTTGTCTGCTGGGTGGTTCCTGGTGGGTGGTGTGTGCTTGGGGTTGGTGGTCTTTACTGTGCCCCTACCGACATATGGAAGGATGTGTGGTGTTGCTGTGGCGTTGGCTCAGGAGGAACTGCAGCTTGGCTCTATCGTTTTTGCTTGGCTGGCCTGGATGTTGGTGGTTCTGCGTCTCGGGGGGAGTGCAACCTCTTTGCTGCGCATGCTGTGGCCTTTCTGTGGCACCCTTCGGCTTGCTGAACCGGCGTCTTTCCCTTGTCAAGGAGGTGGGTGGGGTGGTGCGTTGCGGGGCCTGCTTGACTGTCTGGCCCTAGTGGTTTCGGTTCGTTTGTCTGTGGGTTGTATGTGCCTATGCTGTCCCGGAGCTTGAATTTGGGTGGGCCTGTCATTTTGTAGGTCCTGATTTTCGGTCGGTTCTCAGGACCCGGTGCCTGTCCCTAGCCTTTGGCCTGGTGGATGTGCCTATGCCTCCCTCCTTTGTTGGAACTTGGCAAACGGGGTGCCTATTGGGATCAGCCGGGGAGCTGGCTCCCTGAGAGAGCACTTTACCCCCCAGTCCTTCCCTCCCCATCCCCGGACACCTTCCTCCATCCACTGCATCACACTACCACTAATGTAGGGCCTTGGGGTGCTTGTACGTCATTGCAGTGCAGCAAGGGTTTCCATCTCTGTGGTCCCATGGCAGCCTGTGCCCCAATTTTTTGTACAACTTAGACACTCTCTTTCATAACATTTTCATGACATTCACATGTAGGGCCTTGGGAGTGGGCGCGCTCAATGGCATCAAGATGGAGTGTATTTTATTAACCTAACCTCTGGTGCCTATGCTCACCTCTAAGGGTTAAGCTGCATGTAGACATTGAGGGTTCTGGGTGGGTAGGGGGCATGGCAGACCCTCTTCCCCACCTGTTTTTCTTTTTAAAATTTACACTACAACAACACTCATCAACACCGCATTTGAGCAGGCGGAGGTAGGCTTGGGGTCTTTTCACAACCCCGTTCGCTGTTTGCCATCTGGGTGGCTGGCATGCTGGGGCACATCCGGGAGGTTGAGTGTGGGGTTCGCGGGGTGCCCAGTCTTTGGCGTGCTGTGGTGGCCTTCCTCAAATGCTTCCCTCTGTGGCTTTGGCCCCTGGGCGGGCGCCAGGCTGCGGTTGGTGGTCGGGTGGATGGGGCGGTGGAGTATGTCATGTTCCTGCCTGGAGCGGTTGGCCTGCCCGGTCCGGTTACCCGGCTGGTGCATGTTTCCCTCTCATGGACTGGCAGCTGAGGCTGCTGCCGCTGGCCGGAAGGTTGGGTGGGCTTGGCGGTTTGCTGCTCTGCTGGCTGTCGTGTCCGGGGGGAATCGGGGATGCGGGCTAGAGGATGGCGTAGAGGGGCTGCAGAGTGTGGGTTGGGGGGTTGTGTCCTTGTCTTGGATTTGGGGTCACCGGGATTTGAATCGGCTGAGCGGCGACGGTAGAGCTGAGCTGGATAATGTTTCTCCCTGGGCTATCGTTGCAGTGGCGCTAATGTGGTGTGTTTGTGTGGTTGCGAGGGGCATGGTGGGGGATGCTGGCCACAACTGCTTGCCACTGGCCGGGGACCTCTTGTCTGGTGAGTTTGCCTCGGTGGTGTCTGCCCTGTTGAACCTGTGGGCAGAGGCTGGGGTGGCGTTGCACGGGGACCTTGCCTTGCCGTTGTGGCACGCTGTGTGGTGGGGGGCAGGATACACCGGGGCGCTTGGAGCGGGGCTGCGTGTGGAGCTTGTGCTGTGTGGGTATGTTTTTTTTTTGGCTTTTCAGTGATGGAGCTCATCTGTAGGGGCGTGCCCCTGTGTGGAGGGGATTCATGGCGTTTGGGTTCGGGGACATGTGTTCAATATCTCTGTCCCGGTTGGAGGTGGTCCTATGGGGAAATTCATGTTGGGGTTCATGTGGGGTGGGGGGCTCATGGGGTTGAGATCAGAATTCATTGAGGACGTGGGACTGTTATATCCTGTGGTGGCTCTGGTTGGCGGGCTAGTTTGGACCATTTAGACCCCTCTTTTGTACATGGCCCCCTCTCCGGATGAGGATGGGGGTCGTCGGGACAGGGGGTCAAGGTTCCGGCCAGGGTCGCTCAGGTTTGGGTGGTGCTGGCACCAGTCTGGGCTGGTGCTGGGGCAGTCTGCCTGTCTCCACCCCCGGAGGGAAGGGGACCGCCTCCTGGGTCTGGGGGCTGGTTGCCTCTATGGGGTATTGGCACCTGGACCTGGGTGTAAAGAGTATGTATGGGGAGTGTGAGTGAGTTTCTGACGTCCATTGTTGTTTGTCTTTACATTGGGTACGTAAGTGTGAGTGTTTTTATGTGTACGCATGATGGTGGGAATGTGTGATTGTGACTGTGTGTGCCTGTTTTTTGTGTCAGGTTAGGTCTTGGACTGCTCCTCCTCTCTTGGATCAGTTTAGCCCCCCCATCAAATGTGGGGCCTATTTCCTCCCCGCCACACTACCTGTCGGTGGTAGGTGACTCTGCCCACTGGTGTACTTGTGGTTCTCGGTGTCTGGGGCTGGGTGCTTTGGTGTTTGCTGGCTCACTCCCAGTTCCTGCTTGCCGGGCCTGGAAACCCTGGGCTCTGCCGGGCCTCTAATTGGGGGGTGATATGTCCCGGGGTCTCGGGTCTCTGGATCCGTGGCTGGATCTGCTCTGGCGCAGACGGCTGCCGGCGGGGCCTGTGGGCTCGTCGCTTCAGCTCCCTGCAGTACACCCGGCGATGGTTATGCTGGGGTTCCTGTGCCCCTGGGGGGCCTTTGGGTGTCTATGGGTCGGATCTCCTCCGTATCTGTCCCAGGCCCAGGGGGGCAGGTCTGTGGCTCCTCACACTCATTATTGTATACACAAGCACATTCACACTCAGAGCCACAGGTGTTTAGATTCAGGAGTTAACAGATACACAAATGTTCTATATTAAGCCGCATTTACCACTAAATACATCTTGCATTCATACGTACTGTACACTTTTTGGTAAAAAAGCTGTTATTATGGATGTTTCTGCAGGTGTAGAAGTAAGCAGGGTGTTATCTTGTATTCTCTTCATCCTTCTTTCTTTCCTCCATTCTTTTCTCATTCTCTCCCCTTTTCCTTTTGGCCCCACCTCTCTCTCTTTTGTGCTTCTTATTTTTTCCTTTTCGTTTCTGTCTTCGTGTCCGTAACAATTGAATAATCCCAAAGCAGTTACTAATAAGGTTTCTTTTATAAATATCAAGCAGAGCTTTAAAGCTTTAGCTGTAATGCTCCAGTTGTGAAAGAAAATCTGTTGGACTTTTTCTTGGCACTCAGGCACCAACCCTGAGCTACTCTGCCAGATAGGACACGGTAAACAGAAAAGAAAATTTGGGTTTTGTCAGATAAAGATTAACAATGTGGGAAAACCTATTTTTAAACCTGCTTGTTTTTGTGTCTTAGGTTGAGGAGCAGCCCATCAAGGAGATCAATCTGTACATGTACCTGTACTTCGTCATCTTCATCATCTTTGGCTCCTTCTTCACTCTCAACCTCTTCATTGGTGTCATCATCGACAACTTCAACCAGCAGAAACGAAAGATGAGCATCAGAGCCAGCACACAACTCTGTTCATTATTTATTTAAAAACGGAGGCAATTTAATTAAGTCTGATTCATTTCAAAGATAATCACATCTGTTGGCTCATAAAATCACATTTTAAACGGGTCATAAAATCAATCAGATCTCCTGTGGATGACTTCAGATCTTTTTGTCAGAGTTTGGATCTGTGACAGTAAAAATAACTGAATAATTTTTCTTTATTTTAATTAGGAGGACAGGACATCTTCATGACGGAGGAGCAAAAGAAGTACTACAACGCCATGAAGAAACTGGGCTCCAAGAAGCCTCAGAAACCCATCCCAAGGCCTCTGGTACCAATGGAGAGGAACAATCTATCTATCTGTCTATCTGTCTATCTATCTATCTATCTACAGGGGTTAGACAATGAAACTGAAACACCTGCCATTTTAGTGTGGGAGGTTTCATGGCTAAATTGGACCAGCCTGGTAGCCAGTCTTCATTGATTGCACATTGCACCAGTAAGAGCAATTAAAGGTTCAATTAGCAGGTAAGAGCACGTTTTTTTTTAAAAAATATTGAAATGCACACAACATTATGGGTGACATACCAGAGTTCAAAAGAGGACAATTTTTGGTGCAAATTTTGCTGGCGCATCTGTGACCAAGACAGCAAGTTTTTGTGATTTATCAAGAGCCACGGTATCCAGGGTAATGTCAGCATACCACCAAGAAGGAAAACCACATCCAAAAAGGTTAAACTGTGACGCAAGAGGAAGCTGTCTGAAGGGATTTTGGGGGGGGTGCTAACCCGGGTTGTACCCAAAAAACATAAAACCACGGCTGCCAAATCACGGCAGAATTAAATGGGCACCTCAACTCTCCTGTTTCCACCGAACTGGCCCGTCGGGACCCCAACGGGTTCAATATACCCGGCCGGGCTGCTATAACAAACCCTTTTGGGTCACTCATGCCAATGCAAACTCCGGTTTTTTCAGTGGTGCAAGGAGTGCAAATCTTGGGTTTTTGGACAATGTGAAAACAGTTTTTTGTTCTCTGATGAGTCCACCTTTACTGTAAACCACATCCCGGGGAGTTACGGGTGGGAAACCCCAAAGAAGCGTACCACCCAGACTGTTGCATGCCCAAAAGTGAAACAGGGGGGTGGATCAGTGATGGTTTGGGGCTGCCATATCATGGCATTCCCTTGGCCCAATACTTGTGCTAGTGGGGCGTCACTGCCAAGGACTACCGAACCATTTTTGAGGCACCATGTGCATCGAATGGTTCAAACTTTTCCTGAAGGCGGTGCCCGGTATCAGGATGACAATGCACCAATACACACAGCAAGACTGGTGAAAGATTGGTTTGATGAACTGAAAGTGAAGTTGAACATCTCCCAGGGCCTGCAAAAGTCACCAGATCTAAATATTATTGAGTCATTTTGGGGTTTTTTGGAGGGGTGTATATGTCTTTCCCCCAAGAAGAATTGACGCTGTATGGCCCGAAAAGGGGGCCCTACACCATACTAAAAAATTATTGTGGTCAAAAACCAGGTGTTTCAGTTTCATTGTCCAACGCCTGTATCTATCTATCTATCTATCTATCTATCTATCTATCTATCTTTTTCTATCTTATCTATCTATCTATCTATCTATCTATCTATTTTGATCTATCTATCTATCTATCTATCTATCTATCTATCTATCTATCTATCTATCTATCTATCTATCTATCTATCTATCTATCTATCTATCTATCTATCTATCTGTCTATCCATCCGTCTATCTGTCGTGCTTTAGAAAAGTCTTCATAACCTTTGACCTTTTCCACACCGTGTCGTGTTTCAACCGTTCCTTTATTAAACCTGTAATCTGTAATTGACTGATGAATACATCAGAGTTTTACTTGGATGAAATCTCATTTATTTTCTTTCCAGTTCAGTCAGGAACAAATCCCAACGAGAGGTTAGTGGGTTGGACCGTACCAACATGGGAAAAGGCTGAAGGGGTGTGAAGAGTTCTGCACAGCACTATAGTTCTGGGTTTCACCAGTAAAATCCAAACATTCATTTACTGATCTTATTAATAAAGTCTTCTCTAGTTTTAATCAATAATAAAAACAGACAGAGATCAGACAGAAGAAAGTGGTTTTAGAAACTGGCCTGAAACCAAATCTAACCAGAACACCAAATAAATGCTAAATGGATCCGATCCTCATCAGTAAGTAAGAATCTCCCTGATTCCTCTCCAGAACAATCTGCAGGGCTTCTTCTTCGACCTGGTTGGGAAGCAGGCCTTCGACATCATCATCATGGTGCTGATCCTCCTTAATATGATCACCATGATGGTGGAGACGGACGAGCAGTCGCCTCAGATGGAGAAGATCCTGTACTACGTCAACCTGGCCTTCATCGTCATCTTCACCACTGAGTGCAGCATCAAGATCATGGCGCTGCGCTGCTACTTCTTCACGGTCGGCTGGAACATCTTCGACTTTGTGGTCGTCATCCTCTCCATCGTTGGTGAGTTCTGACACTTCCACAGCTTCTTTAACATCTTCTCTTCTGCCCTCTTCATGAAGGAAGGGATTAAAAAGTCCTGTAGTCACGCATAAAATGAATCAAAAAAGAAGAACATTTCAAACAGTCGGGGTTAAATACAATTTTTCTCTTAACTTTAAGGCTGGACTCAAGGTCATAAAAACTGGTCCAACCTCAGTTGGCGAACATCACCTGACATTTTAGTTATTTGTTGAAGAAAACCTAAAGGTGTTTCAGAGATGGACAAACTTACTGCACTCCATGTCCTCACAGCTAGTAGCACCACTGTGGTCATTGAGCTGCTGCTGTGAAGATGTGTCCAGAAAACACGCTGACAGAACTTAGTTTAATAGATGATCATTTTATTTCAATCAAGCCCATATCAGAATCACAGATCCATGCATCAGACATGGCCTTACTAACCCAATTGTTATTGAAATACCAACTATGAGCACAGTTTTTTATAAGGGGTTAAAATGGCACACACTCTTTTCCATATTTGGGATTGTCTTAACATGTCTTCAGTCAGCCTTCAGTCAACCTCGATTCTCAGGATGTCCAAATTATCGGAAAGGACCAGGCGTTTTCCACACCCTGCTTGGATTAGGATTATCTTGTGGATGGCCTAATGCTACTTAACGGCAGCTTGTTAAATCAATGATATACAGTACAGACCAAAAATTTGGACACACCTCCTCATTCAAAGAGTTGTCCTTATTTTCATGACTATGAATATTGTAGCTTCACACTGAAGGCATCAAAACTATGAATTAACACATGTGGAATTTTAATCTGAACAAAAAGTGTGAAACAACGAAAATTGTCTTATATTCTGGGTTCATCAAAGTAGCCACCTTTGGCTTTGATTACTGCTCCGCCAAATCTTTTGGCATTCTGTTTTGGGCTTCAAGAGGTAGTCACCTGAAATGGTTTTTACTTCACAGGTGTGCCCTGTCCCGTTTAATAAGTGGGATTTCAAGCCTTTTAAAATGGGGTTGGACCATCAGTTGTGTTGTGCAGGAGGTGGATGCAGTACACAGCTGATATCCTACTGAATATACTGTTAGAATTTGTATTACGGCAAGAAAAAAAAAAGCTAAGTAAAGAAAAAAGAGTGGCCATTATTTCTTTTAAAAAATGAAGGTCAGTCAGTCCAAAAATTGGGGAAAATTTGAAAGTGTCCCCCAAGTGCAGTCGCAAAAACCATCAGCGCTACAAAAAACTGGTCACATGAGGACCGCCCAGGGAAAGGAAGACCCAGAGTCACCCTGCTGCGGACGATAAGTTCATCCGAGTCACCAGCCTCAGAAATCGCAGGTTAACAGCAGCTCAGATTAAAAACAGGTCAATGCCCCCAACAGAGTTCTAGCAGCAGAACCCCTCTAGAACAACTGTTAAAAGGGACTGTGTGAATCAGGCCTTCATGGTAAAAAACTGCTAGGAACCACTGCTGAGGACAGGCAACAAGCAGAAAGGACTTGTTTGGGCTAAAGAACACAAGGGATGGACATTAGCCAGTGGAAATCTGTGCTTTGGTCTGATGAGTCCAAGTTTGAGATCTTTGGGGTTTCCAACCCCCGTGTCTTTGTGCGGCGCAGAAGAGTGAAAGGATGGACTCTACATGCCTGGTTCCCCCGTGAAGCATGGAGGAGCAGGTGTTAGGTGTGGGGGTGCTTTTTGGTGACACTGTTTGGGGATTTGTTCAAAATTGAAGGCTACTGAACCAGCATGGCACCCCAGCATCTTGTAGGGGCATGCTTTCCATCCGGTTTTTGCGTTTAGTTGGAGCATCATTTTTTTTCAAAAGGACAATGACCCCAAACACACCTCCAGGCTGTGTAAGGGGCTATTTGACCAAGAAGGAGAGTTAGGGGTGCTGTGCCAGATGACCTGGCCCCCACAGTCACCGGGCCTGAACCAATCGAGATGGGGTTTGGGGTGAGCTGGACCGCAGAGTGAAGCAAAAGGGCCAACAAAATCTAAGCATCTCTGGATCTCCTTCAAGACTGTTGGAAAACCATTTCAGGTGACTACCTCTTGAAGCTCATCAACAGGATGCCAAGAGTGTGCGGAGCAGTAATCAAAGCAAAAGGTGGCTATGTTTATAACATTAATATTGAACATGTTATCATTTTGATGACCTCCAAATTCACGGATTCTAGTTTTCACAGAGGCGACATTAATCAACCTGCAGCAAGATCTCATTCAGCTTCTTACAGTAACACCCAGACAGCTGAGGCAGAGCACAAAAAACTCAGCAGAGTTTATATTTCGTGTAAACTGCCCCCTCCCGTCCCCCCGTTAGCCTGACATGATCCGATGAGCCGGTAATTAAGCGTGTGTCTGTGTGTGTGTTGTGAGCGTGCTCAGACGAGGCAGCCTGGGGGAGGTGAAGGTAACAGCAGCAAACGAGCTGCCAGAGGGTGGACCCTGGAGATGAATCCAACATGATTGACTTGTTACATTAGCTGCTCTTCGTGTGTGTGTGTGTGTGTGTGTGTGTGTGTGTGTGTGTGTGTGGTGTGTGTGTGGTGTGTGTGTGTGTGTGTGTGCATGCCTGGATGGGGGGATTCAGCTGAGCCGATATACTGCGAGAAGGTGATTCCTTCTCAACTCCCCCTGCTCATTCTCCTTGTCACCTATACACTGGGAAATGAATGAAAACACTGTGTGTGTGTGTGTGTGTCTGTGTGTGTGTGTGTGTGTGCGCAGCTCCTCTGCACGTTTATCACTCCTGGATAACAAGGAGAAGATGGATGAATTACTGCATTTGACTTGCTTGTTACAGGGGAGAGGCGACTCAATCCTCCAGAACCACTAACTCACGCTCTAATAAAACTGGCCTGACAGGTCACGAGTGAGAGGTCCAAACTGAGAGCTTTTAGATGATGTAGCTCACAGATTTATCAGCGGATAAAAAGGAGTCTGAAGGCCCATATAGCCCCAGCTTACAACACATGTTGTCTCAAGGCTCTTTACTAAGTCAATTCAATGGAATCAGATAAACAGATTTCAAGTCAGCTCCATACTTTCCAGTTGATCCAAGATATCAAACAATTTCAGGTTATTATCAGGTTATGAATTCAGGTTATTATTCAATTTGGTTAAAATGTTTTTCTATCTAAGGATATTCCCGGTGCATGTTGGACTCCGGCAGGGCTGCCCCCTTTTTTCCCCCAAGTCCCTGTTCATAAAAACTTTTATGGCAGGATTTCTAGGCGCACCAAGGGCGGGAGGGGGTCTGGTTTTTGGGGACCAGAGGATTTCGTCTCTTCTTTTTGCAGATGATGTGGTCCTGCTGGCCCCCGCAGGCCCCCGGCTGGCTGCTGGAGTAATGGGGGTGCTGTGCCGGTCCGTTGTGGTGAAGAGAGAGCTGAGCCGAAAAGCGAACCCCCGGGTTTTAAACCCTTCCGGTCTAAAACGTTTTCCTACCCTCACCTATGGCCATGAACTTTGGGTAATGACCGAAAGAACGAGATCCCGGATACAACTTTGGGTCAGGATAGGGTGAGGAGCTCGGTCATCCAGGAGGGGCTCGGAGTGGATCCGCTGCTCCTCCACATCAAGAGGAGCCCCCTTAGGTGGCTCGGCATCTATACCGGATGCCCCCTGGACGCCTTCCTTGGGAGGTGTTCCAGGCACGTCCCATCGGGAGGAGGTCCAGGGGACGGCCCAGGAAACGCTGGAGGGACTATGTCTCTCAGCTGGCCTGGGAACGCCTTGGGCTCCCCCTGGAGGAGCTTGAGGAGGTGTCTGGGGAGAGGGACGTCTGGGCGTCTCTGCTAAGTCTGCTGCCCCCACGACCCGGTCCCGGATAAGGCGGAAGACGACGATGATCTAAGGATGTTTTGAGCAAGGCAGCCGAGTCTAAGATAGCATTAAAGGCTATATTTAGGCTATCACTTTCAGTGTCAACATGACTGTTATAATATGTTAAAATCCGCCACTATAATAACTTTATCAGTATTTAACACTAAATCAGATAAGAAGTCCAAGAACTGATCTAAAAGGGTCTGATGGACGGTACAAAACCACAAAAAAGTGGTTTTAGTGCTTTGCAGTTTGGAGGAGGATACTGGGTACTGTGGGCTTGCATGAAGCCAGGTTCTATTATTAGGCTTTTCTCAGGTATGTGTCCAGCTAACAGCATAGTTCAGGAGGCTACAACATGTGTCCTCCTGGTGTCTTTGGTTTCAGGCCTGTGGGACCTCTATCTAGAAAGTGCAGGGTAAAGTCTCTCAGCCTCATGCAAACCCCTACTGTGACTCCGGCTGAACTTCACCTGCTGCTGCTAATTCTATCTGGTGCATCTATAAGTTACATCACTGTATTCAGTCACTGATGTAATGGCTGTTGGATGCTTTGGGAAATAGCCTGATAACACCATTGCCACTCAATACCCTCTACCTCATTGTAAATGGAATCATTGGTCTCCATTTGGACCAAATTACATCAGAACTGGACCATTCCTTCTTGGTTTTTGTCAGTGAGTGAATTTTATGTAGCAACGCAGCTTAACGTGACTTTCATGTTGTTCTTTCATGTCTTCCAGGCATCGTGCTGGCTGATATCATTGAAAAGTATTTTGTGTCGCCCACCCTGTTCCGAGTAATCCGACTGGCCCGCATTGGACGAGTTCTGCGCCTCATCAGAGGAGCGAAGGGCATTCGGACGTTACTGTTCGCCCTTATGATGTCGCTTCCTGCCCTCTTCAACATCGGGCTTCTCCTCTTCCTCGTCATGTTTATCTACGCCATCTTCGGCATGGCTAACTTTGCCTACGTGAAGCGGCAGGGGGGGATTGACGACATGTTTAACTTTGAGACGTTTGGGAACAGCATGCTCTGTTTGTTTCAGATCACCACCTCTGCAGGGTGGGACAGCCTGCTCAGCCCCATCCTCAATAACTCCCCTGAGGAGTGCGACCCTCACCTCCCCCACGTTGGCACCACAGTCAAGGGAAATTGTGGGAACCCATCGGTGGGCATCACCTTCTTTGTCACCTACATCATCATCTCCTTTCTCATTGTTGTTAACATGTACATCGCTATCATTCTGGAGAACTTCAGTGTGGCTACGGAGGAAAGCACAGAACCGCTGAGTGAGGATGATTTTGAGATGTTCTACGAGGTTTGGGAAAAGTTCGACCCAGAAGCCACGCAGTTCATGGAGTACTCTAAACTGTCGGACTTTGCAGACTCTCTTTTAGAACCTCTCCGCATCGGCAAGCCCAACAAGATCAAGCTTATCTCCATGGACCTGCCCATGGTCAGCGGTGACAAGATCCACTGCCTGGATATCCTCTTTGCCTTCACCAAGCGCGTCCTTGGTGAGTCGGGGGAGATGGACGCTCTCAAGCAGCAGATGGAAGAGAAGTTCATGATTTCCAACCCATCCAAGATTTCCTACGAGCCAATCACAACAACTCTGAGACGCAAGCAGGAAGAAGTGTCCGCCTCTATCATCCAGAGGTGCTATCGCCGACACCTGGTGAGGCGACAGATGAAGGCCGCCTCCTACATGTACCGTCAGATCACCACACCCAGACATGATCACAGCGAAGGCGAGGAAGGAGGGGAGGTGGTTTTTGGGGAGGATGCACCTGAGAAAGAAGGACTGATAGCCACCATGATGAAGGAAAACTATGGCTCCAGTTTGTTAGGGATGGAGCGCTCCGAGACCATTTCCTCCACCTCATCGCCGCCGTCCTATGACAATGTGACCCGAGCAACGTCCGAAAACTTTCATCCGCTCGCTGCCAAGACAGAAACAGTTGAGGAAACTGCAGGCAGCAAAGTGAGAGAACAATCGCTGGCTGAACCCGACACAAAGATGGAAACAGAACCTTAGCAGGAACCCAAAAAACAAGTTCTGTTGTTTACTGAATGTACCATAGCTCTGGAACGTTGACTTAGCAACAGGAAAAAGCTATGAACTAGGAGTAAAGGAGGAGAGGAATGACAAATAAAGGAGAAAGAAATATTTACTACCTTTAATCTTGTTCCACGTTCCTGGTGGAGATTCTTAAACTCCAAGAAAAAACATTTTTGGGCGATTCTTAGAAGGAAAACAAAAAACTGTAAAACAGAGAGAGACGCCTCGTCCGTGAAGTCAATCCGCCTTTTATTGGAGCAAAAAAACAGGAGCATAAGGAGTTTGGTTCTGTTGTGTCGGGCAGAGACGGGTGTTCTGGACTCTGATACAGTCAGAGTTATTATATCACCCATCATTTATTTGTCCGGGGAGTTATGTACACTTGGCTGTAGAGCGACGGGTTTCCTGTCTTTGTTTCTAGACACCTTATCGGTTTCCTGGCTGAGACTTGAGAGAGAAAAGCAACGCTATTTACAAACAGACCTTTTCGTAGTAAAAGTATAACGTTGTTGATGTTACAAGTCTTTTAATATCGGTACAATTATTACTATTTTTTATATTTTTTAGAGTAAGTTAAAAATAAGCCTTTGGAGTGGCGCTCGGTGTGATGAAGTCCCTGAAGTACCGTCTTGTAATTGAGAGAGGATGAAAAATACTGACACCTCAAAAACCTAAAAAAACAACTTCATCGTTTTATTTTATTTTTGGGCATTTTTTGCACTTTTGAGTTTACATGTTGCCGTCACTTTACTGCGCCTTTGATAAAGGGTTGACTTGGTTTCTTTCCTGCTCTGACACCAAAAACTAATACAAATGCACAAAACATTTTCTATTGGGTCCCAAAATCCTGATTCGCCTCGGTGGTGAACGTCCATCAGTCCGTCGACCCGTGGGTGATTTGTTAAAAAGTTGACATGAATGGTAGATCTTTGCTTTACTGCTCTGCTAGTGGAGAAAAGTGGCAGTGGCTGCTCTGTAGCCGAGGCAACTAATGATTCATGCATCAGTTTGGACAAAATCTTTTAAAATATTCATGCAGATTTAACTTTAACCAAAAACTGCCGTCAGGTGAATTAACAGTTTAAATGTTAAGGTACAAATGATCGAAGCTAGCGCTGATATCTTTCTGACTGATTAACCATCTGTTCAGTTTGACTTCAGCTCGATGCACCCAACAACTTTATCCAATTTATCCGAGCCAAGCCTGATTCAGTACATCGAGGTGTCAGCCGGTTCTGACCCAGATGAGACAATCAGCTCAGGATTTTACTGCATTAAGTTTGAAGAAAAGCTGGATGTTGATCCTCATCCTTAGAGCTGTCAGCAGTGTCCTGGAAAAACCTCAGTTAACTGGAAATGAACACAGACGGAGACCGTCTGAAGGTCTCAGGGGGATAAATTCTGGGTTACTGTTTTTATTAGTTTGTTGATTTCTTTTTCAAGACATTTTTATTTCTTCTGTATAAATTCTTATCCAGATGTAACCCCTTCACTGCTAAACATTAAGTAAGATGCCACTTCTTTCATATATAAATGACTCTGAGGGATTTTTGCTTTTCTCCCCAAGTTTGGAACAAAAGCATTATGTCTCGGCACAAATATCTGTAAAAAGAGCGTTCTCATTTCAGCTGTTCACCCTCTGAACACTAGTTGAAAGGTTAAAGTTTTCCATTTCTCCTGTCAAAGAAGCAGCAAACAGCCGGCAACGATCGAAAAGAACAACCGCAGGACATAAAGACGTGTCTCTCTGTGGCTCCCTGACCCAATCTAAGACCCAAACCGGTTCTATGAAGGTTCTGAAGTTGAAGCAAAATCTAAACAAGGATCAGCATGTGGTTCAGGTTGGTCATTGGGGCCTCTGTTCACTGACATAAATACCTAGCAGTAAAACTAAAGAACTGGTTGATTATTTCTTTGTTGTAACAAAGCTTTTGGAAGTCTTGTTGTTTGCCTTAAAGTGGAGCCACATTCGTGGGTTGAGCAGCACAGTTTAGGATGAGCGTTAGGCCCATGAAAAACTTACCAAATCATCTCTGCCAATACCAAACAGCTTATGGTGGAGGTGGTGTGTTGGTGTGGGCTGGTGCACCTCAATCAATATAGAGATGCAGCCCCTCACCACCTTCATTATTTCCAGAGAGAAACTGAGATGAGATTCTGCAGCCAGTGGTGATATCTGCAATCTTAGGGACCGAACCCAACCCTCGTCCCCACAGAGCAGAGTGTCTCCAGAACCTGCAAGAGGAGAGAACGAAGTGGCGTGCAGTCCAGAACTCATCCTTTACTGGGTAAGTTTGGGTTTGCTGCCTGTGCCAGAATGACCAACACAACCACACCTCGAAAAAAGAAAGAATAGGATACCATCCCACAGCAGTGTGTGACCAAGCTGGTGACCAGCTAATAATAGTTAAATTGAGCAGAGGTCTCGTTGTTTCAAACTTCATATTGTCCAATTCAATGAACAGCACCACACAAGAGCTAATGCCTGAATAAGGTGTCTGGTACTGGCCGAGAGGACCCGGTTCCATTTAAAGGAAAAAACAAGACTTCCAATGACATGAGATTTTTTTGCAAGGAGCATCGTCCAATAATCGACCAAAGACCAACCGTTTGTGCTGAGCTCAGAACAAAAACCTGACACATTCAATCAAACTCTGGCTCAGGGAAACACACCTGCTTTAAGGAGACGGACTTCCTTCCTGTAGGATGCTGGTACCGGTCCAGATGGTGTGGCTCCTCTTTAGGCTTTCAGAACATTTTCTGCAGAAAGATCAAAAACAGCCGAGATGAGAGAGCAGACACAACAGAACAAAAACTGGTTGTTCAAGCGGATCTATGTGCTGAGACATAAAAAAGCTGCTTCGTTGATTCTCACAGGTCCAGAATTTAAGCAGAACCAGGAAATGGGCAGAAGCTGCTGCAGGTTTTTCTTGGACACTAAAATCTTTTTCTGCTCAGTGATATGAAGCGTTTTATTTCAGCGGTTTGGAAACATTTAAACGCTTTGTGAAGAAAACGATTGATCGAATGATTAAAAGTGAATTTTTCCAACAGGAAAAACCCTTGGTAGACTTTAATCAACCAAGCTTTGAAAAGAAACTCTTCAGATCTAAAAGTTGCTTAATTTATTTATTTATTTCTTATTTATTCTCCTATTGACTGTTTTTGGGTTGAAGGAGAAGTGAATGCTGAGCGAGGCTGCTCTTTATCTATTTGCACAAAGAAACTCAAATCAAAAGACAAACTGCATAGAGCAATAACTGATTGCTGAAAGCGTGTTGGAGAGTTTGAAGGTAACGTGTAACTTGGGAGCCTTTCTTCTGACTGGATGAACCTCTGGATCGACAGGAGCCACATCGACACTTTGAGCATCGGGGCATTTCTGAGGACCTTGTGTGGCGATGCAGCACTGATACGTTGTTACTGTGGATTCACAGCCAGTCCCACGCAGCCATCACAGGAACTGGAAATGTTTTTATGGAGCTGAAGTGTACAGCGTTTGCTCTGTCTGTTCTCACCTGAGGGATCTTTACTAAACAACGCTTTAATAAACACATTTTAAATATGACAAAAAAGTTTTACTGGCACCGTCTGGACTCTATTTCTACTAGGAGGATAGATGACCATGTAAATTAGGTAATGACAACACTGCTGAACTCTGCTGCCAGGCGTTTTTCAGGTTGCAGTTGTGCTGAAGGGCTGTTTTCAGTAGCAATAGACCCAGAGTGTGCCTGCGTTTCATGAAGCCAACACTCCAAGCCATGATTTCTCATCCCTGACCCAACGATTCATTGACTGATTGATGAACTGACTGGCTGATTTACTGAATGGCTGCTGTAACATTTGGCCTGTTGGATGATGAGTTTACTGTCATGTTTTGATAATTAACAGCTTCACAGTCCCCCGCCCCCTCTTCCTCAGAGGTTAGGGAAACAGCTGATTGGATGATTGGGTGGTGACACTTTAAAACCATCAGAAAGGTTCAGATTCACTGAAATCAACATTTTATCACAACATGCAGAACAACATAAACATAACTTCTAGAGTTTGGGTTTAAAAATGTCCACATGCACAGAAAACATGAAAGCTGAGAATCAGTTCAGTGTCTCCACACCTGCTGCACAGTGGTGCTGTGGTTAGCACTGTGGACCTGCAGCAAGAGGGTTCTAGGTTCGAATCTTTCTGCATGAAGTGCATGAGTGGGAGTCCAAAAACCTGACTGCAGACAATGATGGATGGATGGTTTTCAATGTACATGACAGTTCTGTTAACTGTTGTATTTTAATTATACAGCAGGGAGGAAATCAGTTAAAATTGTTTATTAAAATTTAATCACACTCAATATTGTTTTATTATGTTCATTCTGATGTTCAGTTATGTTCTCTAGAACTAAAGTCCTAATTTAACAAATAAGTACTGTAATTATCAATATAGTTATTTACTAAAATAAGTACGAAGCATTGTATTTTTCTCCACTTTTTAATGAAATTCAATGACTCAAAGGCTGCAAACATTTTTGGACATTATTTTATTGCATGCATAAAATCTGATTTCAGCTCAATAAGGTGACTTTTTTCTCATTTTCCAGCTGCTTGTAGAAACTCTACAATGATGAAAATTGATTGCAAGAGTCTAAGAACTTGAATATTTTAATAGTTTAATGCTTAACAATCAGGCTTTAAATTCGCTGGAAAATACTTTACACCAAATAGACAAGAAAGCCCATAAATAATAATAATAAAAAACTTAAAGTTTATTTAAATGGTGAAAATTCACCATAAATCTGTCATCTGAAGACCCGTTACAAGACAGTCATATTATATCAGTTCTTTCTGTCCAAATTCAGTTTATAAAGATCCACTTTATTCCAGTAAAACAAAGTCATAATTCGGTCCAAGTACACAAACGATCCTAATTATGATCCAAAGTCAGCTGGAGATAAACGCGTTAGTCAAAGCGTGTTTATCTGAGGAAGCCCAGATGATTGCATCCAGATGACTGACTCTGGAGTATTTCCTGATCCTAAACAAGCATGTGGCGACAGTGGAGAGGAACTACTTCCTTATTACAGGAAGCACAACCAGAAACAAAACCAGGGTATGCCAGGGCGGTACAAAGAAGACACTGAAAAAATACACAGACGCTCTGAGCCAAGGGGTATTTTCTATAGGGAAACAAGGTTAACAATACTGCAAATGTGTCAATGGGATCATCCAGGAAAGAAACAACTAAACACAGAGGCAGTGGGCCAGGGATACTTTCTATGGAAACGAAAAAACAAAGACAACACAGAGTAAATAATGGTGATAGATCTGTCAGGGGGTTTGTCCAGGAAAGAAACAAAACTAGGCCAGGGATACTTTCTGTTAGAGACAAGAGCCTAGACAGCACATACAGTTAAAATCTTGTTAAAGTGGAGGAAACCTAGCTAAACACTAAAGCACGGAGTCAGGGGTACTTTCTATTGGAAGGAGAGACACGGAGAACACAGAGGTAATGGCATCAGTAGCTCTGTCAAAGCAATAGTAGAATATAAACCTTAAGCCGTTCCATTGAACCTGGAGCTGTACTGACGAGAGGCTGAGCAGACCGGGGCAGTCACTGCAGCTTCTAGCTGTTTTATGTCTATGTCAATATCAGTCAGTCTAGAACTCTGTTGCTATTTTCAGGCGTCTCTTTTCCAAAACAAAGCAAACTATTGTTGAGAGCCTTATCTGACTCACTTAGCAGCAAAATGCACAAATCAGAGCTTTTTTCAGTGAATCTGGACCACTGATTCTGGTTCGGTCCGAGCACAAAATCCCATCTGAACATTCCCAGTCAGGTTTTTATTAGAAAGAAAAATCTGAGCTGTTAATTTGTAAAGGGAACCGTTTGACCCGTGGTGCTGATGAAGGGTTCAGAGAAGTCCATGTTTGGATCAGAGGGGGTTCTGAGACTGGGAACCTGCTCCTTCCTGCCGTCCTTCCCTGTTTCTAAACCAAAAGCTGCTTCTTCACCACAAACATCCAAACATGGAGAAAATGCACAGAAAACATGATATCTTCTTCATTCTTCGTGTTGTTCCTATTTATTGTGTAATAGATGCAATACAGGCGTTGTGTTACAGGCAGTGAGTGATGCTCTATCTTCTTCACCGATGAGGACAATAATACCAATAGTAATGATGTTTTGAGGTTTTTGTGGACTTTTCCAGACATCATCTCACTGCTTCAACCACCGTCGCTCCGTTTACACCGCAGCTGGTTTCACAGCGGCTGTCGACCCGTTTTCACTCGATTTCCATATCAGTCCTGCAGAAACCTCATATCTCGGTAGAGCTGCCTTGTTCAGGTTGGCAGATGGACAACAGGTTGGAGCCTTTTCCTTCCTGACGCCTGAATGTCTTTTATTCAGGACAAACCCCACAGGAAAATTCACTGCATCGTAGATTCTGTTAGAGCTAAAGCAACGCTGCTAAACCTGGAAAACAATCTGAAAATATAAATCAGAACGTAGGAGATAAGAGGTTCCCTGAGACAAGTAGTTTACTTGCATACATGCTGGAAACAAGTAGAAGCTATAAATCCCAGCTGGGAGTAAAAACCTTTAACTCAGAGAAAAATCCAAGTTAAAATATGTTTTTATTCCTCTTCACAGATAAAAACGAGTCTGAAGCTTTTCTGCCGACAGCCGGTGAAACCTCGGTGTAAAAGAGGCGAAAGCTGTGCCTCAGTGACCCCACCCTGCTATTTTAGACACGATAACTTCTATTATAACATGAAGATATATATACATAATTACATACATATACTTTTTAGTACTTTGAGTTGAAATACTTTTTAGTATTTTGCAAATAAAATGTCTCTGTATATAAAAGAAAAGTCTCCTGTAATAAATGAGCAGAAATTTAATACTCAATCAGAAGTGATGTTGTTTGTTCTGCACCTTCACTGTCCTCGGGTTGGTACCAGAACCAGGCGACATGATCTAGAAACAACATGCTGATATAATAATTCACAGTTAATGTTCAACCTGATTTTCTAGACTCCTTCCAGCATGGATGGATGGATCGATGGATGGATTGATGGATGAATGGATGGATGGATGGATGGATGGATGGATGGATGGATGGATTGGATGGAGAAAGGGTGGGGGATGGATGGATGGATGGATGGAAATGGAATTTTAGGGGGGAGGGATGGATGGATGGATTGGGGGATGGATGGGTGGAACCGGGGGATGGATGGAAAGGATGGTTTTTATGGGTGGATGGATGATGGAATGGAATGAATGGATGGATGGATTTAAAATTGAATTCAAAATTCAGTTTTTTTAATTTTTAGCGCCAATTCACAAAACACATGTCGTCTCAAGGCCCCTTCACAAAAGTCAGGTTTCCATCAAAAATCTTAAACCATTGAAACAGTGCAGTCAGATTCTGTTAAAATTTTTTTAAATTGGGGTAAAAATTTTTTTTGTCTAAGGAAACCCCCGAGATTGGGTCCAGTCAAGTGACTTGCAGCATTCCCCTTCTTCCTGGATGAGCATTTTAGAAAACGGGGACAGTCACTGGTGTTTTAAATTTGCACCAAACCCTCCCACTGAGCAAAGCATTTGCCGGACTGTGGAGAGGAAAAACTCCCCTTTTAAAAGAAGGAAAACCTCCAAGCAGAACCAGAACCAAAGGGCTCAGTGTGAGCGGCCCCTAAACTGCCACGACCGACTGGGGGTTAGGAAGAACAGAGCAGAGACACAAAGAGAACACAGGCACTGATCCAGGAATTTCTTTCTATGGGAAAAGGAAAAGTAAAATGTTAAAATGGATGTAGCCTCCTTTTGTCGTTTCACCTAGAAAGAAAGAAAAAAATAAACTCTGAGCCAGTTTTTTTAAAATTTAGAGTCTGAAAGAGAGCCCCATAGAGTTAGTTTACAGGGAAAAAATTTTTCACCAGTAGCTATGTCTAGGAGAGAGAAAGGGGGTTAAAACACTAAAAGAAAAAGGGCCATGTGGGGGCTCTGTAGCGGGTGAGCATTTAAAAATTGTTGCCAGCAGAAGCTTTTGGAGGATGCCCCCCTCTCCAGAAAAAGGTGTTAACAGGTAGACACAAAAAGAGTCAGGCCCGGTGTAGCTTCTAGGGGAAGAGAAAAAAGAGAGAACAAAGTTAAAAGCTGAAATAAACAGCAAATAATACAAAAATTTAAAAGTAGTGTGAGAATGTAGCGAAGAGAGTGAAAGTGGTCATTATGTCCTCCAGCAGCCTAAGCCTATAGCAGCCCTAACCAAGAGTAGCTCAGGAAACCTAAGCCACTCTAACTATTAAAACGCTTTATCAAAAAGGAAAATTTAAGCCCAGCCTTAAAAGTAGACAGGGGTCTGCCTAACGGACTAAAAATGGGGGCTGGGTTTAAAAGGAAGAGGGGCCTGATAACTAAAGGATCTTGCCTCCCATTTTACTTCTAGAAACTCTAGGAAACCCCATAAACCTTTCAGTTTGAGAACGAAGGGCTCTGTTGGAACAATATGGGAACAATCAGATCTCTGATGGTATGATGGAGCTAAATCATTAAAGGGCTTTAAAATTTTTGAGGGGGAAATTTTAAATTTTCTATTTTCTTGGGTTTTTAACAGGGGGCCCAATGAAAAGGGAAGCTAAAGTAGGGGAAATATGATCTCTCTTTTTTAAATTTTCATCAGAACCTTGCTGCAGCACTTTGAATCAGCTGAAGGCTTTTAAAGGCATTTTTTTGGCATCCTGAAAAATTTTAAAAAAAATTACAATAGTCCAACCTTGAAGTAAAAAATACATGGACTATTTTTTCAAGCATCAATCCTGGACAGGAAATTTTTACAATTTTGGGAAATTTCCGGAGATGAAAAAAGGGGAAATCCTAGAAAACCCGTTTTAAAATGGGATTTAAATTGACATGTCCTGGTCAAAAAAAACACCAGGTTTTTTAAAACTTTGGTTTCCGGATTTCCCCCCCCAAAAAATCCATTTGTAGTTAATTTACTAAGCAGTTTCTTTTTTAAAGACTGCGGTCCAAAGACGACAACTTCTGTCTTGTCTGAATTTAGACGCAAAAAATTAAAGTCACCAAATTTTTTATATCTTCAAGGCCATGTTTAGTCCTATCCCAAACTGGTTTGGGGTTTCATCAGGATTTATGGATAAGGAAAGCTGAGTTTTCATCAGCGTAACAGTGGGAAAATTTAATTTTCCTATGCTGCCTGATAAATTTTCCTATTGGAAGCCCTATTATGTAAAAAAGGGAATTGGCCCCAAGTACTGAACCCTGTGGACTCCAAATTAAAACCTGGGGTTTTTTAAAAAGATGATTTATCATTTACATGTACAAACTGGAATCTGTCAGACAAATAAGATTTAAACCCCCCTAGCGCTGCCTCCCCTTGATCCCTTTCAAACAAAATTCCAGCCTTCTAAGAGAACTATTTATGATCGACTGTATCAAATGCCAAGCACTGAGATCTAACAGAACCAGTAAAAGACACAAGTCCATTATCTGAGCCCATAAGAATTTCATTAGTGACTTTCAGCCGGAGCTGTTTCAGTGGTATGATGAGCCTCGGGAAACCCCGACTGAAACTCTTAAAAAAAAGGCAGGCTGTGTAAACTCAGTTTCCCAAATTTGATTAGCAAATTTTTTTCTAAAGAATTTTTAGATAAAGAATGGAAGATTGGATATCGGTCTGTAATTTATTAGGTTCATTTTCGATCAAGCGAAGGTTTTTTAAACAAAGGGTTTAAAATTACAGGGCTACCTTTAAAAGCTTTTTGGGAATTTTTAAAATTACTAAAGATAAAATAATCATTAATAAAATGGGGGCTGGGTAATCAAGGGGAAACTTCCTTAAATAATTTGGGGTTTTTGGGATTGGGTTCAACATACCAGTTGATTGGGTTTTAGATGAAGCTAAAATTTCTGATAACTCAGGGAAGCTCCCACAGGGTCCCCAAAAACAGTCCCAAACACAAATCAGGGGTTCTAGAGTTTATTTCCAATGTTGGTCTCACTTTTGGAGGATGAAAATAAATCCCACTTTGGGAGTATGTCAAAGATTTTTTCTTAAATAGAATCCAAATTTAATTTTTGGAAAAACCCTAAAGCCATGACTGCTGAGAGCTAAGGGGAAGGAAATGGCTCAAAAAAGAGCTATGAATCTTTGTGTAAGGTTTTAGCAACCCCGTTTCTAAAAAGAAAACTAGGATTATTTCTTGTTTTTCTTCTATTAATGATGAGAAATAAGCTGTTCCTAGCTTTTGGTGAAGTGTCTTTTTTTTAAAACAGTAGGCTATTTTTTTTCCAGATTTAAGTAGGGAATCCTCTAGGTGTGTAGAGCGCCATTTTCGCTCCAATTTTCTAACATTGCGCTTTAAAGTACGCAGCTCTGGATTAAACCAGGGAGCCTGCCTCCTATGAATTGATGGATGGATGGATGGATGGATGGATGGGTGGGTGGATGGATGGATGGTCGGTCATATCTGAGATAAGGTAGACTCTCCAGTTTGTCTTCTGTGCTGCGTAAGAAGATCCATGGAAATGACCCTTAGCAGCAGCACCACAGATCCTGGACTTCTCCTCCTCTGATGGTTGCCAACAAGACCAGGTTCTGAAAACTTTGTTGGAAGTCAACAGGAATGAACCAAATAACCCACGGCAAGCTCTTCGTCTAAAGTTCATCACCTCTTCAGGGCTTGCCGTAAGTCCCATGGGTCCAGATTTTTATCATCTGAAGAAGATCTGGGACCTACATGTTGATCAATGGACGGGGAACAAATGGTGGGAATCACCCAGAAACTTGACATCTTCTCTTCAGCATCACGTTGAGCTGGCCATCAGTAAACAGTCCAAATACCCGGGGATGGTGAAGCAGAACCGGATCAGATACTTGAAGTAGACTGTACTGGGTTTGGTCAAAAGAAAGACCTAAAAGAACTCTATGGAAACTGCAGAAAGAACCATATGACTTGGACCAGTGCTCCGGGCATAAAAAACAGACTGTGATTAACCTAGGTTCCACTAAGCATGTGACCCAGCACATCTGTGGAAGTATCTCACAATCTTTGATGAAGTGCAGACAGAATAGCATAGAAGCATCCCGTCTACCAGCCATCTTCTCATGTGTTCTTGCCATCTCCAGGAAGCAGTGTTAGAGGTCTGGTGGAAGATCTTCCCTCGTTGTGTCAGTCGGCCGTCCGTCTGGCAGCATGGTGTTGATGAAGTCCTGTGATGGTTCAGGGGAATGATGGGATTGCTCCTGGACCTCAGACTCAACAGGAGCATCATAGGAGTAACTGATCCAAGTCCTGCTTTCTTTCACAAAGATTTACCTTTTTCTTCCAGATTTTTACCCTGGAAAACTTCAAACATCCCACAAGTAAAGAGGCAAGAACCAACAATTTATGAACAATAATCTGCAGAGTCGTTTCCGAGAGTAAAATCCCTGAAAACATTCAGGATTTTGATCACATCTTCCAAAGCAATTCGGTGTTCGGGCAGTAAGAAACATGCCGTTTAATTTCTACATTTTAAACCAACTTGAATGTTGAGTTGTCCCTAAATCCTTCAGCTCTAAACCAGTTCGTGTGGAACCACTGCACCTTCAAAATGTTTTCACTTGAAGCTCTCGGAGCAGTGCAGAGGGTCAAAGGTTAGAGGGAGAACCCAACAAACTACAGATCTTTCTTCAGTCTTTAAGCTCCTGATCAATGGTTTCATTTTGTTTCTCGTGTTTTTTAAGTTAGATGTTCCTCACAGCAACTTTGTTCTAAAATGTTCTGGTTTTCCTGTGAGGCTGCAGGGAGCCGGACCTTGTTCAGTCAAAACTGAACTTCTAATAAATCCATCACATCTGCTGAGGATCTAAAATCTGTGGTTCTCAGGCTGTGGAACATGAAGCACTGCTGATACAACAGCTTCCTCTAGTGGTCCACAGGCGTCATTTTCACAGAATCCAGTTTTCTACTGGTGACCACTTAAAGGAAAAATCCAGTGTTCCACTTGGAGAAGCTCTGAATACTTCTGTGTTCTCTGAGACGTTGGTATAAATGTTTCGTTCCTTCAGTCCGGAAGGTGGAAGCTGGGGATGGAGATGCGTTCTATGGTGCCACAGTTCCAGTCAGACGTTTTCTTCCACTCATCTTGTGCATGAACATGATTTTATTTCAGGGCTTTTATAGATTTATTGGAGCTTTTCTTTTTCCAGACTGGAATCCCTAAAAATCTGCAATGATTTTTAAAAACAAGAACTGTTTCCTCAAATTTGAAGTTATGGATTCTCTGATCCACAGACTCAAATATTTGGAAACACCGCCACTAATATTTGGTTAAATTTCTCTCTAAATGTTAAAACTCGATCTCACCCCTTTTGTTGCCTTCAACAAACTTCTCGCATCATTCGGGCTGATTTTGGACCAACTCTCTTACATAATTTTGCTGGTTTTGCTGGTGGAGAGACCCAAAGTTTAAGGATAGTCCACATATTTTCCAAAGGATTGAGCTCGGAACTTTAAGTAAGCCATTCCAGGAGTTTCATGTTAGCTTATCCACCCCTAAACACCTGATTTGTAATTGAGATCATTCTCCTGCTGGAACATCCAACTGTGTCCAACCTTCAACCATCTAGCTGTTGATATGAGGTGAAGCTGAAGAATTTGGAGGTAGTCATTCATCATTGTCTCTACTTGGTGCAGTTCACCACTACCACTGACAGTGAAACAGCCCACAGCATGATGCTGCCACCACTGCTGATTGAAGAGGTAAGCGGAGATAATAGGAAAAGCAGCAGATCTTCAGTGGAAAGTCTCCAGTTATTGTCAGAAGGAGTTTCTGGTTGATGTTCTATCAGAAAAGTTGAAGTAGACTGCATTATACTGCAGGGAAGAATGCAAACATCTGCCCACAAACTGCATGCAGCCTCCCAAATATTGGTTCTGCCAAGTTCTGTTTACAGAATCTGTTCCATATCTCATTTCCAGAAGTCCCACTTAGCTGCAGGACTTTCTATCATCCCTCAGGCCCTGGAGACATCCCCAGAACCCAAGTACACAGGGAATAATAACACATCGAGGGATGTGTTTCCATGAATGGATCCACATGGTTCCAGCCCGCATCTAGAAGTTATGTGGGACCAGCAGTTCCAGCTGAAGTCCCAGCAGCTTCTAAAGCTATCTCAGCCTCCGATCTACCTGTCTGATCCAGTTAATGCTGAGATGCTTTTAAAGCTTCAACGCGTTCCTCAGAAACCAGGATTTAATCCAGAACTGGACATCCCACTGAAAATCGTTAGTTAACATCCAAAAGCTACATCTGCCATGAGTCTGACAGCCGCTGTTAGAGATAACACTCGTGGGAAATGTAGTTAAACTCGTCCTACCTGTCCTAAACTCCTGACAGGGCAGTTGGGATGAAAATCTGAAATCTTTGGGTCAATGAAATCACCTGATGAATTATTTTGTTGTTGTCCAGATGAAAGCTATGAGGTGTCAAAGTAAATGAAATTAATTTGAAATGATTTATAGGTGTGAAATATTGAACATGGTCAAATTCAGTGCCAACCAACAAGTGATTAATTTCGCCTCTGTGAAAATTGGAATCCGTGAATTTGGAGGTCATTATAATATATATTGGTAATATATATATATATATATATATATATATTATATATATATATAATATTATATATTACCATATATATATATATATATATATATATATATATATATAATATATATATATGGTAATATATATATATATATATATATATTTTATATATATATACTATATATATATATATATATATATATATGATATGATAATATGGTAAATATTAATGTTATAAATATTAAGGTTTTTAAATTTAACGTTGCCTGTTTTCATTCGCTGCCTTGATTTTAGCGCATCCATTTTTACCCCTTCATCGTACTTGTAGTCCACAGCATCGACATCAATACGTCGACACTCTAAGGAACGCTGAACGACGTTCCGACGTTGCCGCCATATTTGTGGAGTCAAGTCTGAGAGCCAAAATGCCTCTTATGTGTGCAGCATTGAATTGGTTTAGGTGTCCAAACCTAAATCATGGAGAGCTGCACTTTTTTGTAAGACTTCACATAAATATTCTGACTTTATTCTTAATTATCTTAGCCTGGCCCTGATTCTCCGCCGAACATAAGTGTGTGTGTGTGAATAAATAAGGTGAGGCATTACCGTATATCTCTATTAAAATGTGTTTTATGAAATAAAGTCCCTTATTTGTGTTAGTTCACATCGCAGTGTTGCCTCCAGCAATATGGCGGACCTCTCAGCACCGGGCCGACCCAGTCAAAGAGGCGTCTACGTATTAATGTCTACAGTCCATCGCCATTCACATGCATTTTCAAAAGTTCGGCAGTGATGTCGTTGGCCACCGGTGGAGCTGCGGGAATCACAAGCGAAGAGCGCCCAGGTTGACCCTCCAGACTCTCCACCTCAGTCTCTGTTTAACACGATGAGCCGGGAATCAGGCGCCTTCTCCGGGAGAGGGAGGGAACACTGCTCGGTCGACTGACTGCTGCCGGAGGGAGCTGGCGCCGAGAAACACCGAACCTCTTTTTTGAAATTAAGTGAAATCTTAATAAACCGAGTAGATATTTGACTCCAACAAACCTGCATCCTCGCCTAAAAACATCTTAAACGTTTATTTGGGATCACAGAAAGCGTTTACGTTTCACAATTTTTGCCACCATTGTCCGGCACTGCTTCCTGAGCGCGACCAATCCGATTCGACCAGCAATGAATTATGGGAAATTGTGGGTCACGTCTACAAAACTCCGCTGTCGCCTTAATATTCACCTTAATATCACCTTAATAATTATAACATTAATATTTACCATGTTATCATTTAAATGACCTCCAAATTCAGATTCCAATTTTCACATAGGCGAAATTAATCACATGTTGGTTTTTACGGCACTGAATTTGACCAGGTTCAGTATTTCACACCTTCAATTCATTTCAAGTTCATTTTTGTTTCTAATGCCCCTCATACAAACCTCCACCTCTTCTTCACTTCTGAAGACTCATGGGCAGTCATGGGCAGCACCAGACATGACTGGGTCATAAAGGTGATGTTAGAATCATTATGGACTCTGAGCTGAACTTTAAACTGTTTCAACTGTCACTTCTAAAGTTCTCCTGCTGTCTGCTGCAGAACTTCCCAAGATTAAGGGACTGATGTCTCTGAGGGATTTAATCAGATCCATAAGGATGGGCAGCTGATTGAATCCTCAGTGGAAACATGGATCTTCTACCTCGGTTCTGACCCCATGTCGGTCACAGAGTTCATTTAAAATGCAGCTGCTGCTTTCAGAAGGTTTAAGTAGTCAAGAACCAAACCCTGGAGCCCCCAGCATCTCAGATCATCTGGAAAATGTTTGTTTTCTGTCCTTAGAGTTGAAAGCAAGCACAGAGAAGCTGCGTTCAGTCCCTGAACTCCAAAAACGTGGAACAAACTCAGAAATATTCAAAACTTTAGTATGTTTTACATCTTTTCAGTCAAACCTTCCTGATTTCCACAACAGATTGAATTACGTTGAAACACTTTCATTCCTAATTTTAACGGCACCACATCTGTCTTCATGTGTTTTTGAAGCCTGTGTTGAAGGTGACCCATCTTGCTTTCATGTGTTTCATGTTGTAAAGCTGGAATCATCTTTTATTGGGTTTAATGATACACTTTCAGTGAGATATTACAGTAGAAATTTAAATTCAGCCTAACAGAAAGGTTTCAGCTTTTCTGAAAGTAAATCTGAGCTCAGAGCAAACCATGAAGCTTTTATTAGCAGCAGTTTGGTGGTTTTTCAGAGTAAAACCTTTCTCCTCACCTTTAGTCATTTACTGTGAAATCTTTGCAGCTTCATCTTTTTCTGACTACGTTCAGTTCAGATCTTTTAGATCCTTCCTGCAGAGACCTGAACTTTCCAACACGATTCCTGTTTGATTCCAGCAGAGCACCAACACAGAGGATGGTTTAAAGAACTGAACCAGATGCAAACATGAAGGATTGATGGGTGCAGTTAGTTGGTTTGGACAGCAGGTGGCGCTGCTGCAGGACACAGAGGGAGAGCAACAGCTTCCTGCAGGGACACATGAAGACAAACATGAAGCTGAGCTGTGAGACATGAAGCTTTAACATTTCCTGAACTCTCTAGCGTCACTTTCACTCAGATTTCCCCTGAAGCAGCTTTAAGGTGGGAAACTGCTGCACTGGTTTCAGTGGAATATTTGTAAATAAGTGAGTGTAGAAAATGTAAAATGAATGTTATGGAAGAATTGTTTTTTAATGCTCTGAACTTCCCTTACCTCTCCCCTCTGACCTCTGTGTTTTGTTACCCTAGAGGAGTTGGTCTGTAAATCCATTATCAGAAGTTTAATGGTTAACACTCCCTGGAGGGTTATGTCTCGAGGGATGGCAGATGGGTGCCCTCTTTGTTACCTCTGACCCGGGAAAGGTCTAGGCCCATAAAGCACAAACTCTTTTAAGTTGAGGTAACACCCACATACTGTTTAAATACTGTCTGTAAACTCTTGTTCATGGCTCTGCCTTTCTGACTTGCTCAGTGACAGGGTCTTCAAACGCTGTAATGCCTTTGAATAAATTTATAAGATAAAGTCTGGTCTTTCTCTTGTTTAATGAGTTAATTTCTCTCCCACTTTGGTAAGAAAATCCATAACATGAACAGAGAAATATGTCTGGTTTATAGTTCAACCAAAGGTAATTTGTGTTAGTCATTTACAAAGAAACACATTTAAATAAAATTTTAACTTAAAAGAAGCAACCACTATATATATTCAAATATCAGCCTAGTGTTTTACTGCTGAGAAGGATGGATTTAATGTAACTGAAAAGGTGAGGAGAAATGAAAGACGAAGTGTTTAAACACAGGTAAACTCACCTGGTCTCCTATACAGGAGAAGGTGAGGAGCTTCAGGTGTCCAATCAGGAAAATTATAAAACCCAGTTCACTGTCCCTTTTGTCTCAACAGACAAGCAGAAAGGAAAGTTCAAGTTTTAAGTTGACAATTATTTTCTTATCTGAACACGCCTTCAACAGACATTTTGCTATAAAGTACGAAGTAGAGGATTTCTTCTTTGTCCTGCAACAAACTGTAAATTCTATGAATCCTGATGGAAGACCGTAAACGCATCATGATGATATCCACTCTGAATTTGTATTTGTAATGTGATATTGGGTGTAGAGAGGGCAGGTGAGGATAACAGCATGTAGATTTCTGCTTTGTAGTGGCAGCTGTATTTAAAGGTTGAGAAACTGCACAGACCTACAGCCACCTGTCAACAAATGTACAAACCTGAATTACAAATTTAGTTTCTTTTTACCAAGCTGAAGCCAGAATGTATATGGAGCTAAATTGGGGCCATAAAGTTTGTTCAAAAGGAAACAATTTGAACCCAAAATACCCCAAAAAATTGCAAACCGGAAAAAGGTTTTGCAACTGAAAAAAAGATGTGAAATTGGAAAAAAAAAGTTTAAAACTTCTTTTCAGATTCAAGTTTTTTTATAAATAAAATGACAACCAGGCTTTTTATTATTACCTGATCACTGCTAGCGCCTGCAGATGAAGACAAGGCCATGGCGACTAGAGCTCCGATCGAATTTTACTGCCACTGGCAGTTCGTCTGCTTTACATTGAGAGCATGGGAAATGTCCAACACGGACTTAAAATGCTGTGCAAATCTGTCAAGATCATATTTTCTCCTCTGAGATGCGCGTCCTGTATTCACGTAAGCTGCTTTTATCGGTGAAGCGTGTTATCTTTCAAAACCAATCACATACATGTAGAATATTGATGATGTGTTGCAGATAATTCCAGTTCCCACGGTCCCTGAATGCAACAGCTGGGAATATGTTGTTCAGCAGCTGTGTTGAGCAGTCAGTCATGTGATCTGAGGCCCCGACCCCCACGCCAAAACAGAACCAGAAGTTTGAAGCCGAAAAAATAAAATCTACAAGTTCGAAAAAAAACTTGAATCTGAAAATAAGTTTTAAACTTTTTTTTTTCCAGTTTCACATCTTTTTTTCAGTTGCAAAACTTTTTTTCCAGTTTTTTTGGGGGTGTCGGAGTCTGGGAGTTTAGTTATGTATTGTTTCTTGCCTGCTGCTTACACTTACTCACCACTAGATGCCGCCAGGATTCCCAGGTGTGGAGAGTAGCAGCTGTTTCCCATCTGCAGTCATCTGGAGGAGTATAAGAAGGTGGAGCTGTCAGCACTCCAGTGCCTGAGTGTTTGCCTTGGTGGTGACTTCAAGTCCAAGCGCCAAAGCTCCTGCAATTCTCAGCCCTGGCTCCAGGTCCCTGCTTTGCATCCTGCCAAAGTCAAGTTTCCAGGCTCCCAAGGAATCTACTTGGATCAAGTACTAGCTGACAGCTCAAAGCCTCTTTCCTCCTCCAAGCGAACCCTGCTCACCCTCCACCAACTAACAATCCACCACCAGCTTCCGAGAATCTCGTCAGACTCAGCAGCAGTCTCACAGCTCTCCCTGACTCGACATCATTCTTCCTCATCAAACTCACCTCCATCCACATTTGCAGTTTCCAGTCCTGGTTCCAGTTCCAGTATTCTCCTTTTAAATAAACTTGTGAAACTTTTCTCCTGCCTCCTGAGTGTCTCTCTGCATGTGGGTCAAAACAATTAAATGAATGATGACAGAGGGAGGTTCAAAATAATTTTTCAGGTTAATTTTTTTTTCTTATGAACAAACTTTTATTTTTGAGGTTACATTTTTTTTTTCTTTTGGACAGACTTTATGGCCCCAATTTAGCTCCATACATGCATTTCATTCAAAATGGATTTCCAAATGCAAAATGATTTTGGGTTGCATTTGTGTCCATATATTGGACTTTTATCTGGTAACCATTGCCCTAAACCATGAGTGCCTGGCTGCAAACCATGCATCTCATCTCTACCAGGCCTACTTTCCTGATTGCTTAATTGGGTCTATAATTATTTTACAGCTACAGTTAATTTTTAATCCTATACCTGGATTTTGACCTCCATATTTTTAGAGGTTGTATTCTTTCTCCCCCTTATTCCCTCCTCATTATTCTAAAAATAATTTCTATTTTTTTAGTTGTTTTCTCGTCGTTCCAAAGTGCATATCTAAACCCCAGTTTTATTCGCTTAATTCTGTTCCTTTTTAAATCTGTCTTTTTCCACTGCACCTCCTCTCTCTTCTGTGCGGACCGTTTCCTGGTTTGTGGCCGGCCGTGAGCTCCCGCCCACGGACGCCGGTTGCGCGGTTGCCGTCCCAGTAATCACTGGCAGTCTGAGGAAGCTGCAGGTGAGTCTCCTGGTTCAGAACAGAGGGGAGATGCGCTTTATGAACACCTGAAACATGGTTTTGCTAACTTGCCTAAACGGAGAGCAACAGTCTTCCCTCGCTTAGCGTATCTTGACGCTACGTCTAGTGTATTCTGTAATACACACTGTGGAAAGCCAACTAGTTCAAAAACACGTGACTACTGACGCGTGTTTTTGAACTAGTTGGCTTTCCATACATTCGGACCGGTGTCGTGCCAAGATAGTGACCCCCGACAGAATGTGGATCCCCTGCGTCGGGAGCGCGCATTCAGCAGGAAGAGCGAATCCAGTCAACTCCACCTCGTTTCCAACCCACTAGACGTGGAAATAAAGATGTTTTACTTTTGTTAACCAAGTTAAAGAAGAGTGTCGTTACATCATCGTTACATTATGACTGTGGAGACACAATTGTGTTAATGAATATAATAGAAATATCCTTTACTGTCCCACCGTGAGAAAATTCACGATGATACAACAGTCCTTGTCAGTCATCAAGGACATCACTATCCTAAGTGATTAAGTAGAAGCCAACAAAACTGCCCTTGTTTCTTGAAGACGCTGCCTCTGTTATCCAAAAGGCTTCTTCTATACTGAACTGACCAGCATGATACAGTCTGTTTCTCCAAAAAACAGTGGAAATTTGTTGGCTGACTTTGTGCAAGATTAAGACAGAAAGACTTAAAAATAAAAAGACCACTAATCATAATCTAACGATAGAGGTGTAAAACAAAATACGAAGCCTGATGTTAGAAAAGATGGATACTTCCAGCCTGCATGATTCTGAAAGATGTGAAAAAGCTGGTCAGCACTTCTAAACAGAACTGCAGTGCTTTAAATCTGTAAAACTTTTACCATTCAGTATTGAGAAGTCTAAATCATTTTGAATAAAATAAAAACTCATTATGCATTGTTATATTGTTTAAAGTCTCGTTTCTATACTTCTTGATTGAATTAAAGCCTCATTGAATCTAGATCTGCCAGATAAGAATAAGCTTGGCTGTAACTATATTCAGTGTTTATTTGATCCCATTTGGGATCTCTTTTATATGATCTATTCATGCGGTCTATCTGTCAATAAAAAATACACGAACAAGCAGACAGCTGTGATGGACTCAGGAAGGTGGATGTTTGCCTTTAGCAGAGAGACAAGCGACAATAACTCAAAGCAACTATTTCCGTGAGACATCTGGAAATGACCGCAGATTGATTAATCGAGTTAAAAGTTTAGAGTCTCGGTTTCATCCTTGATAGCAGCCTTTCCTTCACTTCCCATGTCAATAATATTACTCAATCAGCCTACTTTCATCTTCGTAATATTCAGTGTCTCCGTCCTTTTCTCACTCCTCATTCCACTGCTGTCTTGGTTCACAGTCTGGTCACCTCTCGTTTAGATTATTGTAATTCTCTTCTTTCTGGTTTACCACAGAAAACCCTTCATAAACTACAATTGGTTCAAAACTCAGCAGCTCGTATCATTACACGGACTCCTTCAATCCATCACATCACACCTGTTCTACAACAGCTTCACTGGCTTCCTATTTCATATCGTATCAACTATAAAATACTCCTTCTTACCTTTAAAGCTATTCATAACCTCGCTCCTTTATATCTTTCAAACCTCGAACTTGTACTCGTACTCGTCGTCTTCCGCTTATCCGGGACCGGGTCGCGGGGGCAGCAGACTCAGCAGAGACACCCAGACGTCCCTCTCCCCAGACACCTCCTCCAGCTCCTCCGGGGGGAGCCCAAGGCGTTCCCAGGCCAGCCGAGAGACATAGTCCCTCCAGCGTGTCCTGGGCCATCCCCTGGCCCTCCTCCCTGTGGGACATGCCTGGAACACCTCCCGAGGAAGGCGTCCAGGAGGCATCCGGTATAGATGCCCGAGCCACCTCAACTGGCTCCTCTCGATGTGGAGGAGCAGCGGCTCTACTCCGAGCCCCTCCCAGATGGCCGAGCTCCTCACCCTATCTCTAAGGGAGTGCCCGGCCACCCTACGGAGGAAGCTCATTTCAGCCGCTTGTATCCGGGATCTCGTTCTTTCGGTCATGACCCAAAGTTCATGGCCATAGGTGAGGGTAGGAACGTAGACCGACCGGTAAATCGAGAGCTTCGCTTTTCGGCTCAGCTCTCTCTTCACCACAACGGACCGGCACAGCGCCCCCATTACTGCGGCAGACGCACCGATCCCCGAGATACTTGAACTCCTCCACTTGAGGCAGGAACTCCCCTACAACCTGAAGAGGACAAGCCACCCTTTTCCGGTTGAGTACCATGGCCTCTGACTTGGAGGAGCTGATCTTCATCCCAGCCGCTTCACACTCGGCTGCGAACTGCCCCAGCGCATGCTATAGGTCTTGGCTAGAGGGGGCCAGCAGGACCACCTCATCTGCAAAAAGAAGAGACGAAATCCACTGGTCCCCAAACCAGACCCCCTCCGGCCCTTGGCTGCGTCTAGAAATCCTGTCCATAAAAATTATGAACAGGACCGGTGACAAAGGGCACCCCTGCCGGAGTCCAACATGCACCGGGAACAGGTCCGACTTAGTGCCGGCAATGCGGACCAAACTCCTGCTCCCCTCGTACAGGGACCGGATGGCCCCTAATAAAGGGCCCCCGATTCCATACTCCTGGAGAACCCCCACAAGGCATCACGAGGAACACAGTCGAATGCCTTCTGCAGGTCCACAAAACACATGTGAACCGGTTGGGCAAACTCCCATGAGCCCTCCAGTACCCTGTAGAGGGTATAGAGCTGGTCCAGTGTTCCACGGCCGGGACGAAAACCACACTGCTCCTCCTGAAGCCAAGGTTCGACTATCGGCCGGACTCTCCTCTCCAATACCCTGGCGTAGGCCTTACCAGGGAGGCTGAGGAGTGTGATCACCCTGTAGTTGGAACACACCCTCCAGTCCCCCTTCTTATGAAGGGGGACCACCACCCCGGTCTGCCAGTCCAGAGGCACTGTCCCCGACCGCCATGCAATGTTGAAGAGGCGTGTCAACCATGACAGCCCCACAACATCCAAAGATTTGAGGTACTCAGGGCGGATCTCATCCGAAGCCTTGCCACCGCGGAGCTTTTTAACCACCTCGGTGACTTCAGCCTGGGTGATGAAAGAGTCCAACCCCGAGTCCCCAGCCTCTGTTTCCACCAGGAAATGCGTGATAGGCAGGATTGAGGAGATCCTCGACTTACTCCTTCCACCGCCCGATAATGTCCCCAGTCGAGGTCAGCAGCCTCCCACCCCCACTATAAACAGTGTTGGCGAAGCACTGCTTCCCCCTCCTGAGGCGCCGGACAGTTTGCCAGAATCGTTTCGTGGCCGACCGGTAGTCCTTCTCCATGGCCTCAACGAACTCCTCCCAGGCCCGAGTTTTTGCCTCTGCTACGATCATTGACCTCCTGCCTAGGGTGTCCTGGTGCCAAGTGCACTGATGGACACCCTTATGCTTGAACATGGTGTTCATTATGGACAATCCGTGACTAGCACAGAAGTCCAATAACAAAACACCACTCGGATTCAGATCGGGGAGGCCATTCCTCCCGATCATGCCTCTCCAGGTGTCACTGTCGTTTCCCACGTGGGCGTTGAAGTCCCCCAGCAGAATAATGGAGTCCCCGGGAGGGGCACTATCCAGCACCCCCGACAGGGACACCAAGAAGGCCGGGTACTCCGCACTACCGCACGGCCCGTAGGCCGAAACAGTCAGAGACCTATCCCCGACCCGAAGGCGCAGGGATGCGACCCTCTCATCCACCGGGGTAAACCCCAACACGAGACGGCTGAGCTGGGGGGCAACAAGCAAACCCACCCCAGCCCGCCGCCTCTCCCCGTGGGCCACTCCAGAGTAGAAGAGAGTCCAGCCACTCTCAAGGAGATGGGTTCCAGAGCCCACGCTGTGCGTGGAGGCGAGCCCGACTATTTCTAGTCGATATCTCTCGACCTCCCGCACAAGCTCAGGCTCCTTCCCCCCCAGCGAGGTAACATTCCACGTCCCTAGAGCCAGCCTAAGCATCCATGGATCGGGCCGCTGAGGTCTCCACCTTCGTCTGCCACCCAATCTTTCAAACCTTCTTCACATTATTGTACCTGTCCATACCCTCAGATCCGTCCACTGTTCCCCCCGCCAGTCTTGTTACTATGGGGAGCAGAGCATTCAGCTGCTCCCAGCTCTGGAACTCTCTTCCACCTGATCTCCGCAACACTCACTCATTGCCACACTTCAAAACTAAACTCTAAACGTATCTGTTTAAGTTAGCCTATGCATTGTGATTGTAATTTTTTTCACCGTTTTATTTAACCCCATTTTGTACTTATTGTATTTATTTATTTAAATTGTGTCTGTGTTAAGTAAGGTGACCTTGAGTGCCTTTAAAGGTGCCTATAAATAGAATGTATTACTATTATTATTATTATAAAACAAACCCGATTATCCTCAGATTTAACCACTAACTGAACCATAATGTGCTGAAACTCTTCTTTTACTTGGTTAACAAAAGTAAAACATCTTTATTTCCACGTCTAGTGGGTTGGAAATGAGGCGGAGCTGACTGGAAACAACGTGTTGTCAACGCGTCAGAAGTCACGTGTTCTTGAACCAGTGAAGCTTCCTGTGTTGACAGTTATTGATGAATGAGCGGGAAACAAAAATTAATGTAAGAACAGGAACAGAGTCAACAACTGATTTAACTTTGGTATCAAACTCATTAGCTGGTATATGTGAGTGGGATATTGATAAAAATACAACAATAGGTAGTGATCATTATCCCATTAAGATCAGAACAGGACTAACATTAAACATTAAGAATATAAAAATAAATAAATGGAATTTTAATAAGGCGGACTGGATTAAATTTAATATCTCATTGAAAAGAATCTAGGAAAAATAGATATGAAAATGGATGTAAACAATATAAATTAATGTGTTTGTATGATAATTATAGAAGCTGCAGAAAATGCAATAAAAAAAGGAGAAAGATTGCTATTGCTTTAACGTCAAATGTATGCAAAATAATGGAAAAATGATTAATAATAGATTAACAATTTAAAAGAA
>JAHHUM010000818.1:0-40249 GCA_036173005.1 Crenichthys baileyi
AGTGTATATGTATGTAATCTTAGAGCATGTAAGCTTCTGACCTTATAAGTTATTAATATTCTCTCTGTGAAATATCAGTCATTTATTAAACAGAAATAATTTAGAAAATCCTAACTGACATAGAACTGGGAGATGATGTAATGCCAAACAGTGAGAGTAAATGGTTCTATGTCTACTAATACAATAATTCTAATGTGCAATATTAAACAGAAATGCGAAAGTAAATAACAAGAAGAAGCCGTCTTGTTATTCTCCTTTAGATTAACCACAGATGTACCTGTAGCCTATATTATCATATATTAGATTAGCCTATAGAACCAGAACCAAACATGGAGAAGCAGCTTTTAGTTCTTATGCTCCACTAATCTGGAATAAACTCCCAGAAAACTGTAAAAGCGCTGAAACCCTAAGTTGCTTTAAATCAAGATTGAAAGCTTATTTGTTTAGAGTGGCCTTTGAATGTGTTATATAAACATTATTAGTTAAGTTTTCAGTCCAATTTTCCTTTTGTTTTCTTATCCATCATTCTATTCTCCTTATTTTTTGAATTACCTCTGTTGTTTGATTTTCTGTATCATTGTAATGTTTTCCTTATGTACAGCACCTTGAGTGCCTTGTTATATAAATGCAGCCCTGAGATGCTATATAAATAAGCTTGACTTGACTTGACTTATATTTTGCAGATAGTATGTCTACAGTCAGTGCTTCTGCTTTCTTCTTCAGGAGAGGCTTGGACTGAAGCAGCCCTGGACACATTTGAACAGTTGACATACTGCGCTGACTGGAGGCCTCTACTGGCCAAACTCTGCAATTATTCCCACTCTGATGTGTCGTCCTGGCCCAGTGTTAAGCTCTACGACAACAGCAAAGGAAAGGTCAACTTGGTTTTTTATTTCCGTTGTCTGGATTTCCTGGTTCTGGGTCACTTCATCCCTTTAACCATATCAGACCTGCACTTTGGTGTTTAGTCTTATTTAACCCTATTGTATCCAAGCTCTTAAACTACTGTGTATAAGTTATTTTTTCTTTGCAGTTAAAACCCTTTCATTAATTATAGAGATAAATAGTCCAAAAAGAAGAAAAAATGCTCTAATTTCACATATACTTGTATTCGTCGTCTTCCGCTTCATCCGGGACCGGATCGCGGGGGCAGCAGACTCAGTAGAGACACCCAGACAACCCTCTCCTCAGCCAGCTCCTCTGGGGGGAGTCCAAGGCATTCTCAGCCTAGCCGAGAGACATAGTCCCTCCATCGTGTCCCGGGCCGTCCCCTGGGCCTCCTCTCGGTGGGACGTGCCTGAAACACCTCCCGAGGAAGGCATCCAGGAAGCATCCAGTATAGATGCCTGAGCCACCTCAACTGGCTCCTCTCAGTGTGGAGGAGCAGCGGCTCTGCTCCGAGCCCCTCCCTTATGGCTGAGCTCCTCACCCTATTTCTAAAGGAGTGCCCGGCCACCCAACGGAGGAAGCTCATTTCAGCCGCTTGTATCCGGGAAAGTCCCATGAGCCCTCGAGTACCCTGCAGAGGGTGTAGAGCTGGTCCAGTGTTCCACGGCCGGAAGTAAACCAAACTGCCCCTCCTGAAGCCGAGGTTGGACTATCGGCCGGACTCTCCTCTCCAATACCTGGGCGTAGGCCTTACCGGAGAGGCTGAGAAGTGTGATCCCCCTAGAGTTGGAACCCACCCTCCTGTCCCCCTTCTTATGAAGGGGGACCACCACCCCAGTCTGTCAGTCCAGAGGCACTGTCCCCGACTGCCACGCAATGTTAAAGAGGCGCGTCAACCATAACAGCCCCAGACACTGTAGGTACTCAGGACGGATCTCATCCACCAGCGAAGCCCTGCCACCGTGGAGCTCTTTAACCACCTCGGTGACTTCAACCTGGGTGATGAAAGAGTCCAACCCCGAGTCCCCAGCCTCTGCTTCCACCAGGAAATGCGTGAAAGCAGGATTAAGGAGATCCTCGAAGCACTCCTTCCATCGCCCGATAATGTCCCCTGTCGAGCTCAGCAGCTCCCCACCTCCACTGTAAACAATGTTGGCGAAGCACTGCCTCCCCCTCCTGAGGCGCCGGACGGTTTGTCAGAATCGCTTTGAGGCCAACCGGCAGTCCTTCTCCATGGCCTCACCAAACTCCTCCCAGGCCCAAGTTATTGCCAACGCCACAGCCTAGGCCGTGGCACGCTTGGCCTCACGGTACCCGTCAGCCACCTCAGTAGTCCCACAAGCCAACCACAGCCGATAGGACTCCTTCTTCAGCTTGAGAGCATTCCTTACTGCTGGTGTCCACCACCATGTTAGGGGATTGCCGCCGCGACAGGCACCGCAGACCTTACAGCCATAGCTACGGGCAGCAGCATCGACAATAGATGCGGAGACCATGGTCCTCTCTGACTGTATGTCTCCAACCTGCCCCGGAGTCTGGTCAAAACTTCCCCGGAGGTGGGAGTTGAATACATCCCTGGCCGAGGGCTTCTCGCAGAGACGTTCCCAGCAGACCTTCACTATGCGCTTGGGCCTGCCAAGTCTGTCCGGCTTCCTCCTCTTCCAGTGGATCGAACTTATCACCAGGTGGTGATCAGTGGACAGCTCAGCCTCTCGCTTCACCCGAGTGTCCAAAACAAGTGGCCGAAGGTCTGAAGACAATATGACAAAGTCGATCTTCAACCTCCTGCCTAAGGTGTCCTGGTGCCAAGAGCACTGATGAACACCCTTATGCTTGAACATCGTGTTCATTATGGATAACCCATGACAAGCACAGAAGTTCAATAATGAACCACCACTCGGATTCAGATTGGGGAGGCTATTCCTCCCAATCACACCTCTCCAGGTGTCACTGTTGTTTCCCACGTGGGCGTTGAAGTCCCCCAGCAGAATAATGGAGTCCCCATGAGGGGCACTATGCAGAACCCCCGACAGGGACGCCAAGAAAGCCGGATACTCCGTTCTACCGCTCGGCCCATAGGCCGAAAAGACAGTCAGAGACCTGTCCCCAACCCGAAGGCGCAGGGATGCGACCCTCTCATCCACCGGGGTAAACCCCAACACGAGACGGCTGTGCTGAGGGGCAACAAGCAAACCCACCCCAGCCCCCCGCCTCTACCCGTGGGCCACTCCAGGGTAGAATAGAGTCCAGCCTCTCTCGTGGAGATGGGTTTCAGAGCCCACGCTGTGCGTGGACGTGAGACCGACTATTTCTAGTCGATATCTCTCGACCTCCCGCACAAGCTCAGGCTCCCCCCCCCCCCAGCGAGGTGATATTCGACGTCCTTAGAGCCAGCCTAAGTATCCGGAGATCGGGCCACCGAGGTCTCCACCTTTGTCCGCTGCCCGATCCTCTTTCACCGGACCCTCATGGTCCCCCCTGCAGGTGGTGGGGCCCACTGGGGGATGGCCTCGCGTCTCTCAATCGGACTTGGCCCAGCGGGTCCTGCGAGGAGCAACCCGGCCACCAGGCACTCTCCAATGAGTCCCAACCCCAGTGCCAGCTCCAGGGTGGGACCCCTGCTCCACCATACTGGGCGACATCACGTGCCTTGATTGTGTGGTCCTCGTAAGGGTGTCTTTTTTTGTTTTTTGTTTTTTTTTTTGCGGCGCTAGAGGCCTTTATTTTTCATTTTTCCACAGTAGGTAGACAGGGAAGAGGGAAAGAGAGGGGGAGACATTTGGCAAAGATTGTCGGGTGCGGGATAAGGGTGTCTTGATAATTTCACTAATTGAATTTCTTTGTATGTTATTTGCTAAATTGTACATTTGTTCATTTATTCAGCTTTCTTTGAGGTTTTAAGAAACTGGTGGTATTTATTCATATGTGCTGTATTCATTCATTCTATGTGCTGTAACCCAGACTGGAGACTTATTACATTTTTTGCTTTGTAAAAACTACAAAGCCCTCGATGATGTCAGTAAACAGCCCTGAGATAGGGGATTTTCAGTAGGGACATTCAGCCTTCTCGTGAACCCCTGAAAAAACTCTGTGAATATATGGACGTGGATATTTCTAATAAAATTTTAAAAATAAAATAAATCTAGCTAAAAGTTTGGAAATGAAGAAAATACCTTTTACTATTGTATGTATAACAATTTCTACTGATAGACAAATTAGGACACACCCACATTTATTTCCACTTAAAAAAAACTAGAATCACACACAGGGGTCAAATCATGAGAACGACCCATCAGTCAGCACATTGAAGGAGGTTTGCTCCGTTTGAACCTCAGATATTTACTTTGGTCTTCCTGACTGTTGAAATGAGAGTGAACACTATGGTGAGATCCAGGTCTGAGGCCTTCTTCCTGAAGGCCTCAGACAGTTTCTGCAGCTTATCAGTCTGGTACGAGTGTCAAAGAGGTTTCAAGAGAATGAAGGAAAATAGCCTGCAAGTGGAGGACATTCAAAACAACTGGCAACATTAAGATGCTAAAAGAAGTCTTCAAAAACCAATTAACTTTATCGCAGGACCTACAGCAGGCTCTTCTTACTGTTGATATAAAAGTTCATACTGTCCAAGCAAAAAGAGACTGAACAACTTTAACCTTAATGGAAAGTGTGCGAGAAGGAGATAAAGACCAAATGAGTCTAAAATCTAATCATCTGGACATCAGTACAGAGGACATGTTTGGCATAAACCAAATAAAGCAGTCCAGGAAAAGAACCTCATACCAGTTGTGAAGCATGGAGGTGGAGTAAAAAAATAAAAGGTGAAGCAGAACCAGACCCTGCAACATGACAATGACCTTAACTTACTGGAAATTGCTGAAACTTTTTATGGGAGTCACAAAACCACATTTCCTTATGGTAAATGATGAGTTGAAAATAGAGTTGAAAATTACTTTTACTCATCATTTATCAAAGTGGTATGAAATGTTCGCCCTGGTGTGTACGAATTGGTGATAGTTGGTGCAAAATGTTGACAGCACCATTTCACAAAAGAAAAAGTAGGTACATTTAGACCAAAACTGAAAAGGTATAAAATGGCAAAGGGATGGAGTGATCTGGACCTGGATATGTTTTTTTGGTGTGAAATGTGTTTATTTAAAACAACCTGTTCACTGTAGGTCGTGGATATCGGCGAGGAGCTCATACAGCTGGGCCATGCCATCAGCTTCCTTGAAGCATTGAATGAGAAGAAGGAAAGGGACAATCTTGGCTGTCTGCAAAGGATGTTGGTGAGTCACAGTGTGGATTTAAATGTCCAGCATGAACTTGCACTCTCTCCTACATTTGCTTTAACCCTTACTTTAACAACATCTTGAACTGGATTTGTTGTCCTCTTGCAGGATGATGTTATGGGAGCATCTTCAGAGCTCAGTCTGTCCTGTATCAGTTTGTCAGGTGAGTGGGAATACTTGGATGTAGTGTGAAAAGGGGCATACAGTCACACACCAAAATATACTAATTAGACTGTAAACAACTAATCAAGAGTTCACAATAAACCCCATGTGCACCTTTTGTTTTTTTTTTTTCAGATATTTTTTTGGCACTAGAGGCCTTTATTTTTTGATAGTATGTAGGCAGGAAAGAGGGGCAAAGAGAGAGGGAGACATTCGGCAAAGGTCGCTGGGTCCGGGACTCGAACCCGGGACAGCCGCTTCGAGGGCTATAGCCTCTGTATGTGGTCACGCGCTTAACACCTACACCACCAGCGTCGCGCCCGCACCTTCTGTTTTAGATGCTTGCACCCTACATTCAGTTTAAATTAACATCCAGTAACAACAAAACACTTGTTCATGTAAAACCGTCATTGCAACAGTCTGTGAAAACCTTTTTCTGTCCCTTCATTTGCTGATTGCAGTGCTCACCTCTCAAACACAGTCAGTAATGCATCTGTGCATTGTTCACAACTTCACTTTCACTCTTCAATTTTCTCTTTGCTGAGTTTCCAGAACATTTAGTTAAGCACCCAAGGAAGAATTAATTCTGGTTGAAACTCAGGAAGACAAATATTCTTGTCTGGTAAAGGTGATGATGAAGCAGAGTGGAACGAGTTTTTCTTCTTAAATGGAAGGAAAGGTGTTTACCAGTTAGAGCGATTTGAGTTTATTACATAACCATCTGCTGGCAACCTTAAAGAACAATAATTAAACATAAACTACCAGAGATCACACAGCCTCGAACTGATCATATTCTGTAGATTCACTGACTCATTTACTCATTAGTAACATTAGTTACAATTCTGATGGGCACCCAAACAACTGTTATGTAAAAGTGGGCGTCAGCTGTTCTTCAGTAGTTCTAAACTGGACAACCGAGTCATGACCTGACTGTTTCCCTGGTTGAAACATCAGGGTTCCAACCCAGTCTAGAAAAGTATGGAATTTTCAGATCTGAATAATTATGGAAAAAATTTAACCGACTATGTCACCGGTCCTGTTCACAACTTTTATGGACAGGATTTCTAGGCGTAGCCAAGGGCCGGAGGGGGTTTGGTTTGGGGACCCGTGGATTTCGTCTCTTCTTTTTGCAGATGACGTGGTCCTGCTGGCCCCCTCTAGCCAAGACCTACAGCATGCACTGGGGCGGTTCGCAGCCGAGTGTAAAGCGGCTGGGATGAAGATCAGCTCCTCCAAGTCAGAGGCCATGGTTCTCGCCCAAAAAAGGGTGGCTTGTCCTCTTCAGGTTGGAGGGGAGGTCCTGCCTCAAGTGGAGATCAAGTATCTCGGGGTCTTGTTCACGAGTGAGGGAAGAAGGGAGCGGGAAATCGACAGACGGATCGGTGCGGCTGCTCCAGTAATGAGGGGGCTGTGCGGGTCCGTTGTGATTTACCGGTCGGTCTACGTTCCTACCCTCACCTATGGCCATGAACTTTGGGTCATGACCGAAAGAACGAGGTCCCGGATACAAGCGGCTGAAATGAGCTTCCTCCGTAGGGTGGCCGGGCACGACCCTTAGAGATAGGGTGAGGAGCTCACCCATCCGGGAGGAGCTCGGAGTAGAGCTGCTATTCCTCCACACTGAGAGGAGCCAGTTAAGGTGGCTCGCGCATCTATACCGGATGCCTCCTGGACGCCTTCCTCGGGAGGTGTTCCAGGCACGTCCCACCGGGAGGAGGCCCAGGGGACGGCCCAGGACACGCTGGAGGGACAGTGGACAGTCACTGGCGTTGACTTTGCAGCAATCCTTCATACTGAGCATGCATGTACTGTGAAAAGGGGCATACAGTCTCCTTCCATTTTCTACATGACAATAATCTAATAATGTTAAATAAACCCAGTGCCTTTGATTTAAATTCATTTGATATGCTTTATAGTTTTCCTAAATCATACCTTTATGTTAACATTTTTTGGGGTTTTGACACACTCGTTCAAAAATCGAAAAAATGCCATTTCTCTTCCTGTTTGGTCTCTGGACAAATTTCAATTTATGTTGAACTGGGCCCGTGCTTCCTTAAGAGGAATATGCATTTTGTCTTAGAAACCCTGTTCATTATTTGATAAATCCAAGATTTTAAGAGGAGTGGATCTAAATTAGTGAATCAGTGAACTGGACCTGTACACACACTGAAAGTTGGAAGCTAACTTAAGCATTGCGTTGTTTAAGGATTTGTTGGACACTGCAGTTCAAACAGGTTCAAGGTTAACACTTAAAAAGTCTAAAAATGTATTTGATTAAAAACCCTGAAAGGTGTGTAAACCATGCCTATCCAGATTGTCTTGTCAGGTAACAAATGCTTCAGAACCAAAATTTGCTGTTTGAGTGTACTCATTAAGGTAAACAACTGCATTTTAATTTCAATCATGTCACAGTCATGGAGAGGCCTTTTCAAACTGGTGTGATGTGACTATTAACATGTTTGTTTTTTGTCCCTCAGAAGCTGCTTCAGTCTCAGGAAGTGGGGATGATGGTGTAGAAGATGATCTGCTCTGAGAAGCATGAAGGTATTATTTTTTACTACTAGGACTTAATGAATTTATGCCTCTTTTCAATTCACGGTTCCAGTACTGCACGGCTCCACTCTGATTGATCTCCCTCTACTCCGCACCAAGAAAGCCACTATCGGGCTGGAAAAGCCAGTAATGGGAACAGTCACAAAACAGCCTGAGTGGAGTGAAGGCGGCCAAAATAGAGCACATGGAAAAAGGGCATTAGAAACATTGTATTTGTTGAAATTGATGACATTACCCCCCTGTCTTCTGGCATTAACTATGTACTCCTTTGCATTGGTCCAGGTGAAATGAAGAGGAGGAGGAAGTATTTTTTGACCCATGCCTAACTTCCTGAATCCTCATTGTGGAGCCTTTGCCACATGTCAAGTGTACCACAGTTGGCCCGGCCATTTTCACTTGTTTTGCTTTCAGGCTGTTCTTTTGTTCCCAGTGCTGTGTTGCTTGAAAAAAACGTTTGCGTATTTTGTGTTCAAGATTCCTGAAATGCACTGAGACTTTGTGGTTGTGGTTGATTTCATGCCTTTTTCATGTATAATTTCTTATATATGTTGGATATATTGAGGTTCAACAAATATTTTTGGAAAGGAAGCATGCAGTATTATTAAATGTTTAGTTTAATGTAAAAATGTTACAATAAGTGGTCCCACAGCCATGGATCTTTGTATTCAGATGGATGTCAGATTGATGTATATCACAAAAGATTACTTATTTTATTTGACAGAGATTGTATCTTTCTTATTTTTGTTGTACATGTCGAAAGTAAACTGACGACGTTAAAAAGAATAAAAACCCGATGCAATAAAATAATGTTTTTGTCTATTGTTTCATCAGTGTCTGTATACAGTGAGGGGGCCATTCATTGGTTTCAATTAAGACTTTTCTGTTTTGTTTTTGCATCTGTCGATTACCTCCAGTTGGAACTGACCAATCAAAGAAAAGTAGGCTACGCTCGCTCATGCGCAGTTTCGCCAAAGTAATTGATGTCCTTGCTAGTATGCATTTAGAGCTTCGTATAACATAGTCAGTTTTATCCACAGTGCGAGTTTGAGTTACAGCAGGAAACCGAGCTAACCTAAATGTTTTCTATATGAGGAGCTGATGGAAGACGCACGGGATTTGGTGAGTGACTTTGAGACATTTTTGGGCCTGAGCTAGCGCTCCTTTGTTGTTATCCTTTTATGCTAGCAAGCTAATGCTTCTGATAGCGATATCTATTTAATAAGCGCATCATAAGCCCTGTGGGAGAACCAAGATAACAGAGTTTGACCGTAACTTTACACGCACATCCATACGTTTTATTTGAATCCAAAAACCTTTGTGCGATTTTGGGATTATAAAAAAAAAAAAAAAAAAACGATTTCCGCTAGCTAGTTGTGCTACTGCTTCTCGGCTGAACCAGCGTCAACAGTCTCAGTGGATTTAAATCCACCTGTATTAAACTGAAGAGGAAGTAAACAGGTTATGGCAGCACGAGTTGTTTTACATTTGTTGTTAACATTTGTGTTTAAGATCAGCTAGTGATAGGCTAAGTTTTAAAACATCTTTTGAATAAATAAAGTAAGAAGCATTTTTATGCCTGTAAATATATGACAAAACAGCCACAGAATAGACCACTGTACTTTTGTTTTATTTCTGTCAAATAAAGGCTAGATTCAGTTATGTGTGCTCGGCTTTATAGTAATATATAGTGTCAGATTCTTTAATTAATGTGTGGATATTGATCATTTTGATGATCTGAAATCAAAGTTGTTGTTTTTTTTTTACAATGCCTTTGCAGCTAATGCTACCTTTTCATAATGAGTAGCAGAAACAGGACTTAAAACTTCTAGATCAGAGGTCTGAAACCTTTACAAAGAGCCATTTTTGCCCTCAGTCCAGTTAGATAAAACTAATTTTAACAAATACTATAGGAAATGACATTTTTAAAGAACCACCATTTTATAGCTGCTTTTAGGTTTAATAATAAAGAGAAGCATAAAACTGCCAAAGAGGATGGATACATTTTCTTCCATTGGATATTTGTGCGGAAAATAATGTAAAAAAGCAGTAATAAAAAAAGTAATATTACTAGTACTTTTTAGTGTCATTCTGTTGTGGAAATTCAATGCAATCCATGAAAAAACCCTACAAAATCCAGCATGTTATTACATCTATATTTAAAAACAGTTGGTTCTTTATCATTTTTAGCCAGAGTTATTAAGAACCATTGTGAAAGGATCAAAGAGCCACTTGTTGCTATGGAGCCGCAGGTTGCAGACCCCCTCTCTATTTAAACCACTAAGTTGCCAAATGGCTGCAAAATCAAATGCAGAAATGATGTTTTGAAAGTCATTTGGTCACATAAATGCAATAATGGTGAACTGGATGATGAATGATTAAAAATGACCAGCTTCCCTGCTCGTTCACCATTTCATACTTTTGTGTTTTTTTTTCCCCTTCTGCCACGGAGTATTTTGTACTGATCGTGCATCAGTTTATCCCACTTGACAGCTGAAAAGTTAAAGTAATTTTCTATAATCTGCTTAAAGTTTGCTGTATAGAAACATGGTTATATGACTCAATGAATGACTTAATGAATATAAATGCATCTCACTAAATGTGAATATACTTTCTGATGAGGCTCGTTTGTCAGATTAAAAGCACTTTTGGAAATAACCTTCAGGCAGGTATTAAACATGGTCTTCTCTAAGCCCACATTTCTGTATTAAAAATGTTTTTTATTGGCCTGATGTAATATTCTAATCTTAAACGTGTTTTCATTGGAAGCAGAAAATCATAATTAACAGAAATAAATACTGTCTGTGTGGAATTGATCTATATAACGTGTTTTACTTAGTGATGGAGCTACTGGAATTAACTATTCAATAATATTCTCATTTATTGAGATGTACCAGTGTTTGTGTGTGTATATAAGAATCAGAACCAAAATAAATAAACAGGTGTAATACCAAATTGCCAAAAAACAATTTATAATCAAATTATACTTGAGATTTGAGTTTTTGTGACCTAGCTTCTTGATGAATGAAAATAAACGGAAACTTTTTTAAAATACGCACAGTATGGGACTGACTAACCACACCTGGGTATGAAATGAGGGGCCGACTTGGTGAAGTGGTATATTGACCCAGAGTAAACCACTGGATGTCTTCATGTATTTAAGTGAGTTGCCATGTATAAGTGGCACAGTTTGCACAGCAGCATTGGTGCAGCAAGCTATGAGAAGTCTTTTTAATCATAGTTGTGTAATTTGACCAAGTTGGTTAAACTAAACAGCATCCTTTTAAAGCTAACCTGAAATTATATATATACAGGGGTTGGACAATGAATCTGAAACACCTGTCATTTTAGTGTGGGAGGTTTCATGGCTAAATTGGACCAGCCTGGTAGCCAGTCATCATTGATTGCACATTGCACCAGTAAGAGCAGAGTGTGAAGGTTCAATTAGCAGGGTAAGAGCACAGTTTTGCTCAAAATATTGAAATGCACACAACATTATGGGTGACATACCAGAGTTCAAAAGAGGATAAATTGTTGGTGCACGTCTTGCTGGTGCATCTGTGACCAAGACAGCAAGTCTTTGTGATGTATCAAGAGCCACGGTATCCAGGGTAATGTCAGCATACCACCAAGAAGGACGAACCACATCCAACAGGATTAACTGTGGACGCAAGAGGAAGCTGTCTGAAAGGGATGTTCGGGTGCTAACCCAGATTGTATCCAAAAAACATAAAACCACGGCTGCCCAAATCACGGCAGAATTAAATGTTCACCTCAACTCTCCTGTTTCCACCAGAACTGTCCGTCGGGAGCTCCACGGGGTCAATATACACGGCCGGGCTGCTATAGCCAAACCTTTCATTCATTTGGTCACTCATGCCAATGCCAAACGTCGGTTTCAATGGTGCAAGGAGCGCAAATCTTGGGCTGTGGACAATGTGAAACATGTATTGTTCTCTGATGAGTCCACCTTTACTGTTTTCCCCACATCCGGGAGAGTTACGGTGTGGAGAAGCCCCAAAGAAGCGTACCACCCAGACTGTTGCATGCCCAGAGTGAAGCATGGGGGTGGATCAGTGATGGTTTGGGCTGCCATATCATGGCATTCCCTTGGCCCAATACTTGTGCTAGATGGGCGTGTCACTGCCAAGGACTACCGAACCATTCTGAAGGACCATGTGCATCCAATGGTTCAAACATTGTATCCTGAAGGCGGTGCCGTGTATCAGGATGACAATGCACCACTACACACAGCAAGACTGGTGAAAGATTGGTTAGATGAACATGAAAGTGAAGTTGAACATCTCCCATGGCCTGCACAGTCACCAGATCTAAATAATATTGAGCCACTTTGGGGTGTTTTGGAGGAGCGAGTCAGGAAACGTTTTCCTCCACCAGTATCACGTAGTGACCTGGCCACTATCCTGCAAGAAGAATGGCTTAAAATCCCTCTGACCACTGTGCAGGACTTGTATATGTCATTTCCAAGACGAATTGACGCTGTATTGGCCACAAAAAGAGGCCCTACACCATACTAATAAATTATTGTGGTCTAAAACCAGGTGTTTCAGTTTCATTGTCCAACCCCTGTACATACAGTGTTAAAAACAAACATGATCTTTCTCCTTCTTGTCTGACATTAAGTCACACTAAACCTTTGCCCTTTTAGGGGATTATTTTTTTCTATTCATTCATTCATCTTCTATACCGCTTATTCCATAGTGGGTCATGGGGGAGCTGGCGCCTATCTCCAGCAGTCTATGGGCGAGAGTCGCCAATCGATCGCAGGGCAGCACAGAGACATACAGGACAAAAAAAACATGCACACACTCATTCACACCTAAGGGCAATTTATGCCCCTTTTCCACTGGCTCGATTTGGCCAGCCCGGAACAGCTCCGCACGGCTCTGCATGTTGTGTGTTGCATTTCTATAGACCCGCTTTCGCTCCGCTAAAGGGAACACCTCCTGGAGGTGCGGCTTTAATGCATCATGTGTTGTATTTGTGAGCTTGATTGGGGTTCTTCTTCAATTCCAAGAAGATATAAACCGAAATCCTATGATCGCCAGAAAAGCTTGTACCTCGTCGTTGCTCCAAGTGGTGACTTTTCTGGATAACTGTGCGGACTCCGTCATATGTTTCTCTCACTTGCTTGAATGCACTTTTGAAAATAGCGGTTGTTTTTTTTTTTTTTTTTACGCTGGGCAACTCTTACGGCTGGCCGCGCCCACGGCCAATCAGTGAAAAGCCGTTTGTTCACGTCACGTACAGTACCGACTCGGCCTCGCTTAGACCTGCTAAGAAGGAGGTACCAAAAAAGTAGGAACCGGTACTGAAATAACAGTAATGGAAATGCTCGCAAAGCGAGCCAAGTCGGGCCAAATCGAGCCAGTGGAAAAGGGGCATTAGAGAGACCCATTAACCTAACAGTCATGTTTTTGGACTGTGGGAGGAAGCCGGAGTACCAGGTGAGAACCCGCACATGCACAGGGAGAACATGCAAAAAAGACCCCCGGCCAGGAGTCGAACCCAGGCCCTTCTTGCTGCAAGGCAACAATGCTACCAACTGCGCCACCGTGCAGCCTGTATTTTCTCCTATTTTCTGCTAAATGGCAAAATAATTCTAGAGATACTAATGTTACTTTCTTCAACTTCAGAAGTTTCTGTAGACTGACCAAGATGGCACCGCGGATTGTTCCCTCAGTACTTTGCTCGCTTGTATTTTTCTGTATCCTGCTGCTTTTCTGTAACCACTTTTACAAGAGAGGACATCCCTCTTCGTATATATTTAAGAAAAAAACACTTGTACTTACTGCTTATTGTTCTTATATCAGTGTTTTTACACATTGGTGATGGTTGTTTGATGGTTGGATTGATGTTGATATATGATGTGAGTGATGGAAACCAAAGTCAAATGCCTTGTTTGTGCTCACAAAGTGGATTCGGAGTACTTCGCATTTAAAAATAACAGGGACCTGGCCAGGGACCTCTTGCTGGGTGAGTTTGTTCCGTCTTGGTGTGGAGTTGGGGTTTCCGTTGTGAGGGTTCCGGTGCTCGGTGGTGTCTCCTCTGTTGCGCCTGTGGGCAGAGGCGGGGGTGGCATTGCGCTGGACCCTTGCCTTGGCGTCGCAGCGCACTGTGCGGGATGTGGCGGGGGTGCTTGGAGCAGGGACCTGTGTGGAGCTTGCCGGTGTGAATGTGTGTTCGTCGGCTTTTCAGGGTGGAGTTCATCTGTGGGGGTGTGCCCCTTGTGTGGAAGGGGAATCATGGTGTTTGGGTTCCGGGTCATGTGTTCAATATCTGTTTCCTGGTTGGGGTTCATGGGGGGTGGGGGGGTCATGGGGTTGAGATTAGAATTCATTGGGGGGGTTGGGACTGTTTCATCCTGGGAGAGTTCTGGTTGGCGGGGTAGTTTGGGCCAGGTAGACCCCTCTTTTGTGCATGGCCCCCTCTCCGGATGGGTACAGGAGTCGTTAGGGGTTGGGGTCGGAATGGGGGGTCATGGTCTGGGCCGGGATCCCTCGGGTTCGAGCGGTGGGTCCTAGGGCTGGTTGCCTCTCGGGGGTATAGGCACCTGGACCTGAGAATATAGAGTATGTATGGGGAGTAATGTATGCTGGGCCTGTGGGCTCGTCATTGCAGCTCCTTGGGGGTTCTGGACTGTAGCTGCTGGGTGGTTCCCCTGGGGCTCTCCTCTGCTCTTCTCTGGCGGGGTTGCGGTATTCCCGGCGGTGGTTCTCTTGAGGTTCCCGTGCTCTGGGGGGCCTTTGCATGTCTGTGGTTTGGATCTCCTCTGTGTCTGTCTTGGACCAGCGGGGTGGGTCTGGGGCTCTTCACACTCGCTATTGCATATTTTTATGCAATAGCGCTCACACCTAAACCCACAGGTGTTTAGATTCAGGAGCTAACAGATACACAGATGTTCTATATTGAGCTGCGGTTACCACTAAATAGATCTTGCAATTATTAGTACCATGCACTTTTTGATAACAATGTTATGTTTCTGGAGGTGTAGAAGCAATCTTCTATGATGTTATTTTGTATTCTCTCCATCCTTCTTTCTCTCCTCCACTCTTTTCTCCTTCACTCCCTTTTTCCTTTTAGCCCCACCTCTCTCTCTTTCTTTCTTCTTATTTTTTCCTTTTTGTTTCCGTCTCTGTGTCCATAACAATTGAAATAATCCCAAAACAGTTTCTAATAAAGTTTATAGCGTTAGCCGTAATGCTCCACTTGTGAAAGTAAATCTCTAGGGCTTCTTTTTGGCACTCGGACAACAATTTTGAGTGCTACTCTGCCAGACAGGAAACGGTAAATAAAAAAAATAAAAAATTGGAAAGGCCCAGGTGATGATGTCATGACTTTATAAGCTTCTGGTTAATTCACAACATCTGAGTTAAATGCGGCCCGTCCTGTGGATGTACTTAAGGCAAAACCTCAAACATTGTGCTTCCTGGTGTGACATCATGGAAAAGTCCAGAGAAATCAGCCCAGGTATCAGGAGGAACACTTTGGACCCCTCCGCTAGTCTAGTTCATCCTTGGGTCAAATTGCCAGATACCTGTAGGTTCCAAGTTCATGAACTGAACTTATATAGCACCTTTCCAGTCGTACAGACCACTCAAAGCGCTTTACACTAGAGCCACATTCACCCAATCACACTGACACATTCATACGCAGATCGATAGGCAACTTGAGGTTAAGTGCCTCGACATATGGCAGGAAGAAGCTGGAATCAAACCCACGACCTTCTGATTGCAAGACGACTACTCTTCCTACTGAGCCACTGTCGCCTTTCTACTGAGCCACAGTCGCCTCATCTGTTCTTAAATATTATATGTAGTTATGAACAGCATGGGAATGTCCAGCTATCATTCTGTTCAAAAAGGAGACTGTTTCCATTTCCCAGAGATGAATGAGTCCTGGTCTGAAATGTGATTTCAACACCAGAACAAAAGCAAAAGACCTTGTGAAGATGCTGCTGAAACTAGAGAGTGTCGTCATCATCCTGAGTGAAATAAGTGCTGTATAGGGCTGAAACAGTTAATCGGATCATTCGATTATTGAAATAATCGTCAACTAATTAAATAATCAAACAATTAACTGGAGTATACAGACTGAAAGAACAGCCCTCTCAGAGCATTAATTAGGCCAAAATTGTACAAAAAATATATACATTTTGCATTTAAGATTAAAAAAACCTTTGTTTGTAAATATACTCCATCCAGAACTCCTTAAGTGGCCTAGCTTTAGCTTCACCTTGTTCAAATCGTGTAAAACATCTCCTATTAGGCACCTTTTGCTATCCAATTATTTTTTTAACGAGTCCTGTCTGGGAGAGTAGCACTCAGAATTGAGTGCCAATAAGAAGCCCAACATATTTACTTTAACAAGTGGAGAATTGCGGCTAACGTTATAATGCTTATATAAATTTTTTTGAAACTGGTTTGGGATTATTTCAATTGCAATAGAAATGGAGACAAAAAGGGGAAAAAAGAAGCAAGAAAGACAGAGCTATCTAATTATTAATCGAAAAAAAACTGATTAATTGATTAGCAAAATATTCGTTAGTTGCAGCCCTAATCCGGTACCAACATAACCTAAAAGGCCACTCAGAAAGAAAGAAGCCTGAACTCTAGAAGCAACAGAAGAAGCCAGATTGGTATTTAATGGTCTCAGGGACAAAGAGCTCAATGTTTAGAGACAGGTCTTCTGGTCTGATGGGGTTTGACAATAATGACCATGTTTAAATTTAGAGGAAAAATAGGGACACTTGAAGCCTGAGAACAACATCCCAACTGTGAAGTACGAGGGTGGCAGCAAAATGTTGTGGGGTCTGTTGCTTCAGGAGGGACTGGTGCACTTCACAAAATAGATGGTGTCATAAGAAAAAGAACATTCTGTGGAAATATTGAAGCAGCATCTCAAGACATCGACAAGGAAGTTAAAGCTTGGGGACAGATGTGTCTACCAAATGTTCAATGTCCCTCAGCATACCACCAGATCAGCAGCTACTAATGGGCTGAAGGACATCAAAGTCAATGTTTTGAATTCAATTCAGTTTATTTATCTAGCGCCAATTCACAACACATGTCGTCTCAAGGCACTTCACAAAAGTCAGGTACATACATTCCAATTAGTCCTAACCATTGAACAGTGCAGTCTGAGTTAGTTATTTATTCAAATTGGATAAAAAGTTTTTCTATCTAAGGAAACCCAGCAGATTGCATCCAGTCAGTGACTTGCAGCATTCACTCCTCCCGGATGAGCATGTAGAGACAGTGGACAGTCACTGGCGTTGACTTTGCAGCAATCCCTCATACTGAGCATGCATGTAGCGACAGTGGAGAGGAAAAACTCCCTTTTAACAGGAAGAAACCTCCAGCAGAACCAGGCTCAGTGTGAGCGGCCATCTGCCACGACCGACTGGGGGTTAGAGAGAACAGAGCAGAGACACAAAGAGAACACAGAAGCACTGATCCAGGAGTACTTTCTATGGGAAGGAAAAGTAAATGTTACTGGATGTAGCTCCTTTAGTCGTTTCACCTAGAAAGAAAGAACAGATAAACTCTGAGCCAGTTTTCAAGTTTAGAGTCTGAAGAGAGCATATAGAGTTAGTTACAGTAAAAACTCAGCCAGTTGCTATGTCTAGGAGAATTGTCCATCACTAAGTCCTGATCTTAGTCCCAGATAGCATTGGTGGGCAGAATGTCTGTGTGACTAAGGCAGCCAGTAATCTGACCCAGTTTCACTGGTTCTGTTAGGAAGAATGGGCCAACATTCCAGCAAACTAAACTAGGAAGCTCATTGGAGGAAACCCAAAACATTTGTTCATACAGTTAAAAGCAGTTTACCAAATACTGAAGTAATTTGTGGGAACTAATAAACATTATGTCCTCAATTAAAACATGAAACATCAGTCTGATTTAATATCTGATTGTGGAATAAAGGTTATGGGTCTCTTTAAACAGTGTCTGTAAATATATTGTTTTAACTGTAGAGAACAAAACAAATGGACATTTATCAGATGCACTTTCTTTACTTGAAAAAAGAAACTTGGTGTTGAACTTTTGTTCTTTTGGTTCATCAGTGCATTCAGGTTGTTTCTGGCTGTCTTAAAAAACCCCATTGATTTAGGTGTTTCACAAATTTGTCCCATTGCATTGATCATGTTTTACCACGTTTTATTAATAGACTCATTTATACATTGACATCTGTTGTAGTTATCAAAACATTTGAACTTTGCAAGTAGTATTATTTCTGTCATATTTTAAGCTAGTATCCAAGAGATTTCTCTTGGAACCTCAGCTTTATGTTCAGGAATCTCAATGTTTTGTTCTGATCAGTCGATCCAAACCCTGCAGAACTGAAGGGAAACATTCACACATACAGATCGAACTCTAGAGATCCAGGTAGTCTAAAGTTGATAAGCTGAGGGAGAATTTAATTTCTCTGTTTTGCTTGAATGAATGGCTAACATGCAACAATGGTGCAAATAGTGCAACTAAAATCTTTTTACAGCCAACATAACAACTTAACATCATGTCTAATGATTCTAGTGATAGTCCATTGTTATCACCAGATGTTTGCTTGTCTTCCTAGGCTTGGAGCTGTCACTTGGTTACTGCATGACCTTTTCAGATGTTCGCCCGTCATTCACTCTGGTTTTTGCTGTTTCATGTAAAGGCTGAGCGCACTGCACGTTCAGAGAGGAAGCGTAGGGACTCATTCGGGATGTTTGATGGCTACGACAGCTGCAGCGAGGAGTCCACCAGCAGCTCCAGCTCAGAGGATAGTGAGGATGATGTTGTGACTTCCATCCCAGCCAGCCTGCCCATCATCAAAAATAATGGACAGGTCTACACCTACCCTGATGGCAAAGCTGGGATGGGTCAGTACTGAAAACTGCTTTATTTTTCTTCTGTTTGAGACTCTTCACAAAAAGGGTGTTGAAATAGCAAATGGGAATGACCTTTATTGAAAAATAAAACTCTAAATTTAGCCCTGCCTGTGAATGTCAAGCAAAGCTTCAAAATAATTGGTTGGGTCTGAATAATGTTTGGGGTCTGATTTAAAAAAAAAAAAAAAAAAATTGTTTCAGTGCTCTGTTTTAAAACTACGACATTGTTCATAACCTTAAATGTTTTTTATAAGTCCTGACCAGCTCTGTATTTTAGACCCGTTGAACTGTGACTTGGCTGCTTCCTTGACATTGTTACAGTGGGCATTTCTCCTGTTGGGTTGTGTTTCAGCTAGCTACAGGCACTGTTTATTTTTTATAAGCTAGAAGTTTGACCTGACATTTGGATTATAAATAAAAATTAAAAAGGTTCCATAGTTTTGGGTCCATTTTTTGTGTTTCCTCTCCTTGGTCTAAACAATTGCAATGAATCAGTTTTTTCTATATTATTTTGGGAGATGATTTATGAAGACAGATTTTCATTTTTTCTACTTGGTGTAAAACTTTATACAATGACATTTTTTCTGCACCAAAGGTCATTCTCTGCTTTTGTTTCCTGATCTTCCCAGCCACGTGTGAGATGTGTGGAATGATTGGTGTTCGAGATGCTTTTTATTCCAAAACCAAACGCTTCTGCAGCGTGTCTTGTTCCAGGAGTTATTCCTCTAATTCTAAAAAGGCTAGCATTCTGGCACGTCTCCAGGTAAATGAATCAGATTTGCAGCTTGTCAGAGGCTAATATCACAATTTACTGATACTGATGCCTAGTTTGGTTTGTTTCACAAGGGCAAGCCTCCAACAAAGAAAGCAAAAGTCTTGCAGAAACAGCCTCTCATGGCAAAGTTGGCAGCTTATGCCCAGTACCAAGCAAGTCAACAAAACCAAGCCAAGTCCAAGTCTGGTAAGTCAGTAAAAAGTATTTGTGGTATTTGATGAGTCTATGAGTTGTAGGCTTACTCTAGCTCTGCACCTCTTCTGGGCCTACCTAGTCGTGCCTGCAGAGAGCTTTGACTGGGGAAGGTATATCTGCAGCAGTAACACGGTGGGAGCTCCTGTCAGCTGTTTTAAGCATGTAAGTTAAAGCTACATATCAACTGGAGAGCTACGATTTGAAACTCTTGACTTGAATAACTTGTTTCCACGCAACCTCAGGCCCCTATGGGGACATGCTGGGGAGACATAGAAGAAGGAGTGAGGATTGAACTGCCCAACTCTGACACCAACCTTTCCACTAAGGTCTACTGGATAGCAGAAATCATAAAGCTGGCAGGTAAGACGGCCAGAAAAGGTCAGTGGTTCCAATGAACAAAGTACTTGCTTATGGCGTTGTGTGTGCCACCAACCCGAGAGTGCAGTGAGACTGATGTGAGTGTTTAAACCTCACAGGCTTGTTCAATATGTCTTCTGCTCTGCCTGTGTATATAAATGAACTACACCATCAGCCAATCGCAGATGGATCTTTTTCATCCAATCAGAGTATTCCTCGGAAAAATATCATTTGGCTGAGAAAACCAATCAGAACTGACAAAACACTGAAGCAAGGGGCAGAAATCACAAAACGATGGGATTGTAGAAAACACAACATAATGAAATAAACACTCAAACTTTGTAGGCCAAGAACATTTAAATATAGAAATATCATTACTTTGCATTTTAGGTAATATTTCTACATTTCTTGATCTACTACATAATTTGTTCAAATGCTTTTCTCTCATTTTTAGGATTTTATTTCTTTCAGCTCTGTCCGATTCTGGCGCCAAACTCTGTCTCCAACTAAATGCAGCTTCTGATAAAGATCTGTCTGTGATTGGCTGGTGGTGTAGTTCATTTACATACAATTTGTCATGTGAGCACAGAGCAGGAGAGTCAAGAGTTATGAGATTTAAATGCTCACTCCACAAGTCATTAAGTTCACAGATGTATGCACTCACATCAATCTCACTGCGCGTTCAGGTTGCTGGCACAAATGTAACCCCATCCTTGCTGTGCAAAGAATATATGTGGAAATAATTTAAAAAAAATTTAAATTCTTTATAATTTTTCTAACTGTCCCCAGATAATTTCTTTATGTGGGGGAGGTGCAGCAATCTAACCTCTTTACTCCAGTCAATCCTAAATACAAGCCCATCTCAATAGATTTATTAAAAAGTAGTTTTTATTTCAGAAATTTCAGAAACTTCTATATTTTATAGATTGAGTGAATGACTAAAAGAAATTATTTTTATTAGAGAAATGTTCCAGATATCTTGATTTTAAACCAGCCTTGTAAAAAACAAGAGAATAACTTAAAAGGGTTTTTAAGGCTTTTTATGCTGACAAGTGTTTTCAACACAGTAAATAACTTGTGAAATTAATATAGAAGTTAAAGCTGAATTGTAGATGCTTAATTTCCTGTTGCTCTGCAGGGTTCAAGGCACTGCTGAGGTATGAGGGGTTCGATAACGACACCAGTAAAGACTTCTGGTGTAATCTCTGTATCCCTGAGGTTCATCCAGTAGGTTGGTGTGCTTCGAGCAACAAACCACTTGTACCTCCAAAAAGTGAGCATTGCTTCACACTTGGTAAAAGTTTGATCCCGAAGACTCTTTCATATTGGTGTTAACTGTTGCTGTGACATCGGTCATCTCCCTTCTAGGCATACAGCATAAGTACTCTAACTGGAAAGTGTTTCTTGTGAAGCGTCTCACTGGAGTCAAAACACTGCCAACGGATTTTAATGCCAAGGTGAATCACACAGCTTCCCAGGGCTGCAGCCCAGCTCTGCTAAATACCTTCCTAAATCAACTGCTAACTTGCATGTACAAAACCTATTTTAATTTTCCTAACTTTAGGTTCGTGAAAACATGCAGTTCCCATTTAAGAAGCTGATGCGGGTAGAGGTGGTGGATAAGAACTACTTGTGCCGGACACGGGTGGCTCTGGTGGAGCAGGTTATTGGAGGACGCCTCAGGCTGGTCTATGAGGATGACGGCCTAGATGACTTCTGGTGCCATATGTACAGCCCACTGATTCACAACATAGGCTGGTCACGGAGTATCGGCCACCGCTTCAAACGATCTGGTGGGAACTTTTTCTTTAGTGCCCTATAGGGACAACTAACAATGCAGTTTATGTGATGGATAAGTACATTGTGTTGCCTAAAGTATTGGGTCACCCATCAAATCTACCTAGTAAGGCAGACTGCTTCTACAAACATCTGGGGAAAGAATGGGTCGCTCTCAGGAGCTCAATGTACCATGTTAGGATGTTCAATAAATCCTGAGTTATGATCCTCACTGCTTGATATTACACAGTCAGCTGTTATAACAAAGTGGAAGTAACTGGGAACAACATCAACTCTGCCACTAAGTGGTAGACCACATAAAGTCACAAAGTGGGGTCAGAGGATGCTGATCTGCAGAGGGCCCAGAGGTCACCAACTTACTGCAGAGTCAAAAGCTATAGAGCTCCAAACTTCATGTGATCTTCAGATTAGCTCAAGAGCAATGAGTTTCATGGACTGGGTTTCCATTGCTGCGCAGCCGCATCCAAACCTTACATCACTAAGTGCAAAGCGTTGGACACATTGGTGTAAAGCACAGCACCACTAGACTCTAGAGTAGTGGATTTGGAGCAGAGGGAGGATTATGATGTGGGGTAGATGTTTAGGAGTTCAGTCCCTCAGCTCATGTGAAAGGATCTCTGAATGCTTCAGCATAACAAGATATTTTGGACAAACTAATGTTTATGGGCAGTCCCTTGTCCAACATCAGTGTCTGATCTCACAAATGTTCTTTTTTTGAGGAATGGTCAAAAATTTGCATAAACACTGTCCTTAACATTGTGGACAGCCTTCCCAAAAGAGCTAAAGCATTTGGATATGAAACGGGTGGGCCATAATTTTAAGCCCTACGAATTTGGCAAAATGGTTGATGTCTTTCTATTCCTCAGAGGACACCACTGATCCTAACCAGTTTCCTAACTCTGCAGAAATGCAGCCTCTGTGGTTTACTTTTGCCTTCAGATAGTCAGTACTACTTGTTACTTTCTCAAACCCTCAGTCAGGCAAACTCCTGTCTACTACAGCCAGATCTTTCAAATTGTCAGTTCTTAACATCTTTCCATTTTTTTCACAACCCTGTTTAGTTGATTTGCTTGCTCTTGTTTTCACATCAAAAATGAGGTGTTTTGCTGTAATTCTGCTAAAAGGAAAACTTCAACAAACCTCATCAGTCAGTGAATGGGTATGCATTGTTTACCTGTCACAAGTTCCTGACAGTTCTGCACCGGCAGTGTTACCGTAGATCTCCTGAATTCAGAGGATAGGAAGCATGATGTGTTTTTCCAAGCAGAGCTGATGTGATGTGTATTCCAAAGCAGAGCTCTGTCGCTGACTCTGTCTTAAGTTGTCGTTTGATGCCTGATTTTCCCCTGGATTTTTCATAATTCATAATATTCATAATATTATTCTAAAACTTATTTCAGTTTAAGGCAGCTTTCCTGCCTTCACATCTCTCTACACCCCACCCATGCGCACAGTAGGTTACATGCAACATAACCAGGACACTGCAGGGAAATTCCTGGGCTGATATAGTTCAGTTCTATACATGCTTAAGCTAACATCTCAATGTTTCTCTTGTCTCTTCACATATTGTCTGACAAAATGTATCCTGTACTCCCAGAGTTATTTAAACAGGCTAAACTAATATTGGTGTAAATGTGTAAAAATAAAGTGCATTTCAGTTGAGATCTCTTTCCAAAAGAGCACGCAATTAAGAGATTGGGCAAAAGCTTTAAGCTCTCAGGGCTCTGGTAGAGGACCTTGCACTGTTGGCGGAGTTGCCCCTGTGCATAGGACAGGTTTCATAGATTGAACAACCAGTTGAAAACATGCCCTATAGATTTTGGTCCATATTGACATAATAGCATCACATAGTTGCTGCAGATTTGTCAGCTGAACATCTGTGATGGGAAACCAGCTTTGTGACATGAATTATTATTATTATTACTTTTTTGGCTAATATAACACTTTTGTTTCCTCAGATGTCACAAAGAAAGCTGAAGGACAGGTCGATGCCCCTGCTCAACTGTTTCAGAAGGTAATAATATATGAATATATGCAATAAAACAAAATCTAATGTTTTTGAAGGCAATAAGCTCTGTTGTTCTGGACTGAGTTGGTGTCGTTGTGTTTCCTGTTACAGTAGTGGAAATATTGGGAGCCAAAACAGTATTAAGGTAGTTATGTGACTTTGGTGACAGCAGGAGCTTAATGCTAACTGCTAGCTATATTGTCACAGGTACATCACCGAGGTACAATGTATCACATTTCAGGGGAATTTTCCCACCAAAGACATTGTTGATATGTTCACATATTTCTGTCCAATAAGTATTGATGACCTGACATCCCCAGAAAATATGAAAATGGGTGGTATCCTTGGCCCGCACCTTCTCCAACATGTATCGTCACCACCTTGATAACATGTCTGAACAGGTGTGATAAAGTATCTAATTGTATTCTTCCAACTGAACTCATTCATGTGTTTGATCCTGTTGTCCACTGTAGTTGGCACATTTTGGCCCAGATCAAGTGAAATAACCATGTCACCCTCCTTTTCTTAAGAGTTTCTGTGCTGACATGTTTACATTGCTGGATACACTGGCATAACCTGGATACAATGTTCTGTGGGTGTGACTGGGTTAGAATTAAGAATATCTTCAAAAAGCCTTAATCTCCCCCTTCAAACACTGATTTCAAGTTTTGATAGAAATTATGTCTAACCTGCAGATATCTGTAAAAATCATCTTGATCCAAGCCATGTTTGATCCGCACGCCTCAAAACTTTAAAATGCCGCCTTGGTGGATGAAGGAGTAATAGGTTGTTAATCATTCTTTTAAAGCAGTCATCTTGTGTATTTGGCACAAAATCTAAGTCATAGGCACACCACTTTACCTTTTTGAGAGATCAGCTAATTTGCATATCCTGATGGTTTCATTCCAGGCGTTTAGTAAAGAATCAATCATATATCATGAGTAGACATTATGATCTTCTGAAGTTTGGTATCTGCTAACACTGCCATAATAGGCATATCCTTTTGTGATATTGATTTCTATGTCCTTTCAACCTGCTGGAACTTGGAACTTAAACATACTAGAGATTTAAGTTGGGCAGCATAGTAATATTCCCTGAGACAAGGAAGCCCAATACCACCCTTTCCTTTTGATAATTGCAGTGTTTTATATTTAATCCTGGCCTTTTTGTGCTGCCATACGTATTTCACCCACATCCTATTCGATTCATCAAAAATGTTGTTTAGGTACTTTTTATTGGCAAGCACTGAAAAGATAGAGCATACGGGGAAGAATATTCATTCTTATAGATTCCACTCTGAAGTACAAATACAAGAAAGGAATGGTAAAAGTCGCTGAAAGTCACATTTGATCCTTGATTTAAGAGGCCGTAGTTGACATCCACCAATCCAAACAAATCCTTTGTCAACACTACTTCCAAGTACTTAATACCATTTAAGGCCCAATTCCATTTAGACATATTCTTAATTTTATCTGATGGATAGCAATTCAAACATATAGTGTCTGGGTTTTGTTGACGTAGAGAGCAATCCGTATTCCTCCAGTCCTGCCATTAATTTGGGGAATGTTTGATTTGGTTGTGCTAAAAATATAAGCACGTCATCCGCAAATAAGGCCCCTTTAATATTAGGCATCTGTCTTATCCACTGGACCACGGGCTCTAAAAAGAGGGCAAAGAGGAGTGGGGAGGTGATAAAACCCTGTCGTGATCCTTTCTGTAAACATTGGACAAGCCCGCGTTAATTTTAATCCTTGCCTATTAATAGCTGATAGAATTTCCTATTTATTTATTTTAGATATCAGTCTTACATATTGGGCATTGGTCATCGTTGGTAGGTTTAGTGAAGAGAGAAAAGAATCGATTTGGCCATTGTTACTTAATTGTGGCTGGGATTACAATTTTTGTTAATACTCCCCAAAACACAGTTTTATTTTCTCTGGGTCAGTTTCTATGTTAGTCAACAGGTTTCTAATTTTGTGAATCGTCCTTTCTGCTTGTTGTATCCTTAGCCTATATGAGAGTAGTTTCATTGCTTTTCCTCCTATGTCATAGTACTGCTGTTTTGTAAATAACAGCTTCTTTGTATCTCTTGGGTATTAATTTCGTCTATTTCTTTCCTTAATGTTAGTATTCCCTCTCTAGTTGTCTTTTAGGGGTTTTGAATGTTCTTTCTGCAACTTCTTAAGCCTATCCTCCAGATCTTTCAATTTCAGAGTTTTTTTGCTTTTTGAGTATGGATGTGATTGCTATTGGTTTACCTCACATCACTGCTTTCAATGCATCCCATAACATGGCTGGTGATACCTCATCATTTTCATTGAACTCCACATATGATGTAATTTCAGTTTTCCCTTTTTATGATGTTGTCCTTTTAGAATATTTGTGTTTAGCGTCCAAAGTGACAGGTAGACTGGACTGTGATGAATGAATTCCCAATTCATTCATCAATGTATTTATTCTATTACTCATATTTTTGCCATCGGATTTCCCATTGGATGAGTCTAGTTTTGGATGCAGTCGAATATTATCAATGACTTTTTGTTGTCATAATGTTGAAGATGTGTTTATAAACCGACCAGTCGCTCCCAGGAGATATGTAAACATTAAGAAGACTTACCAAGACTCCCTGAATTTTCCCTATTACCATAGCATATTTCCCTTCATTGTCCTTTTGTTCCAATATACACTCACCGGCCACTTTATTAGGTACACCTTTCCAACTGCTTGTTAACGCAAATTGCTAATCAGCCAATCACATGGCAGCAACTCGATGCATTTAGGCATGTAGACATGGTCAAGACGATCTGCTGCAGTTCAAACCGAGCATCAGAATGAGGAAGAAAGGTGATTTAAGTGACTTTGAATGTGGCATTATTGTTGGTGCCAGACAGGCTGGTCTGAGTATTTCAGAAACTGCTGATCTACTGGGATTTTAACGTACTACCATCTCTAGGGTTTACAGAGAATGGTCCGAAAAAGAGAAAATATCCAGTGAGCGGCAGTTCTGTGACCGCAAATGCCTTGTTGATGCCAGAGGTCAGAGGAGAATGGCCAGACTGGTTCGATAGAAAGGCAACAGTAACTCCAATAACTACTCGTTACAACCAAGGCATGCAGAAGAGCATCTCTGAACGCACAACACGTCGAACCTTCGAGCCTTCAGCTGATTCAAAATGCTGCAGCAAGAGTTCTGATGAAAATTAAAAAGAAAGATCATATTTCTCCTATTTTAGCTTCCCTTCATTGGCTCCCTGTTAAATCCAGAATTGAATTTAAAATTCTCCTCCTTACATATAAAGCCCTTAATGATTTAGCTCCATCATACATCAGAGATCTGATTGATCCATACAGTCCTAACAGAGCACTTCGTTCTCAGACTGATCCGGAAGATCCGTCCGGAACGGCGCCCCGCGCCGTTCCGGACCCTTTGTGGGGTGCCTTGAGACGACATTGTTGTAAATAAGCGCTGTTTAACTAAATAATCTGAACTGAAACTATTTGTGTAGTTATGCTGCTATTGGCTTAGGCTGCTGGAGGACATAATGACCACTTTCACCCTCTTCGCTACATTCTCACACTACTCTCCAACTTTGCATTATTTGCTGTTATTTTAGTTTTCAACTTTATGTTCTCTCTCTTTTCTCTTCCTAGAAGCTACACCTGGCCTGACTGTCTACCTGTGACACCTTCTGGAGGGGGACATTGTCCAAGCTTCTGCTGGCAACAACTTAATGCTCACCTTCTACAGATGATCCAGTTCGCCCTGTCTTTCAGTGTTTAACCCTTTCTCTCTCCTAGATATAGCAATTGACTGAGCTTTTACTGTAACTAATTATATGTGCTCTCTTTCAGACTCTATCCTTGAAAACTGGCTCAAAGTTTATCTGTTCTTTCTTTCTAGATGAAACGACTAAAGGAGCTACATCCACTAACATTTACTTTTCCTTCCCATAGAAAGTACTCCTGGATCAGTGCTTCTGTGCTCTTTTTGTGTCTCTGCTCTGTTCTCTCTAACCCCCAGTCGGTCGTGGCAGATGGCCGCTCACACTGAGCCTGGATCTGCTGGAGGTTTCTTCCTGTTAAAAGGGAGTTTTTCCTCTCAACTGTCGCTACATGCATGCTCAGTATGAGGGATTGCTGCAAAGTCAACGCCAGTGACTGTCCACTGTCTCTACATGCTCATCCAGGAGGAGTGAATGCTGCAAGTCACTGACTGGATGCAATCTGCTGGGTTTCCTTAGACAGAAAAACTTTTTATCCAATTTGAATAAATAACTGAATCTGACTGCACTGTTCAATGGTTAGGACTAATTGGAATGTATGTACCTGACTGTTGTGAAGTGCCTTGAGACGACATGTGTTGTGAATTGGCGCTATATAAATAAAACTGAATTGAATTGAATTGAAACTGAGGCTACAATTCGCACAGGCTCACCGAAATTGGACAATAGAAGATTGGAAAAACATTGCTTGGTCTCCTGAGTCTCGATTTCTGCTGCGACATTCGGATGGTAGGTTCAGAATTTGGCGTCAACAACATGAAAGCATGGATCCATCCTGCCTTGTATCAATGGTTCAGGCTGGTGGTGGTGGTGTAATGGTGTGGGGGATATTTTCTTGGCCCATTTGGGCCCCTTAGTACCAATTGAGCATCGTGTCAACGCCACAGCCTACCTGAGTATTGCTGCTGACCATGTCCATCCCTTTATGACCACAGTGTACCCATCTTCTGATGGTTACTTCCAGCAGGATAACGCGCCATGTCATAAAGCACGAATCATCTCAGACTGGTTTCTTGAAGATGACAATGAGTTCACTGTACTCAAATGCCCTCCACAGTCACCAGATCTCAATCCAATAGAGCACCTTGGGATGTGGTGGAACGGGAGATTCCCATCATGGATGTGCAGCCGAAAAATCTGCAGCATCTGTGTGATGCTATCTGGTCAATATGGACCAGACTCTCTCAGGAATGTTTTCAGTACCTTGTTGAATCTATGCCACGAAGAATTAAGGCAGTTCTGAAGGCAAAAGGGGTTCCAACCCGGTACTAGCAAGGTGTACCTAATAAAGGAACCACCAATAAACCTGCAGTCTGAGAACGAAGTGCTCTGTTAGGAATATATGGACCAATCAGATCTCTGATGTATGATGGAGCTAGATCATTCAGGGTATTGTATGTCGGAAGGAGAATTTTAAATTCTTTTTTGCATTTAACAGGGAGCAAACGAAGGGAAGCTAAAATAGGAGAAATATGATCTCTTTTTAAAATTTTCATCAGAACTCTTGCTGATGCATTTTGGTATGCCAATGATTTAAAAAAATATAATAGAATCAAAAAAGAATCTCATTAAGTCATTACTGCTGAGAGCTGGGGGAATGGATGGCTCAACAGAGCTATGACTCTGTGTAAGTTTAGCAACTGTGCTAAAAAGCAACCTAGGATTATTCTTATTCTCTTCTATTAATGATGGGAAATAAGCTGTTCTATCTTGGTAAAGTGTCTTTTATACAACAGTAGAATATTTTTCCAGATTAAGTAGGAGTCATCTAGGTGTGTAGAGTGCCATTTTCTCTCTAATTTTCTAAGAGTGTGCTTTAAAGTACGCAGTTCTGAACTAAACCAGGGAGCCAGTCTACTATGAATAATTACCTTCTTTTTCAGGGGTCTACATTGTCTAATGCACCACGCAGTGAGGAAGTAACACTATGAACAAGAGAATCAATTTATGAAGGGGAAGAAACAAAATTATTGCCCTCATCTGTGTTTTTCTGTGATAATGGGGAAATCAAAAATGGAACAGATTCTTTAAAGGTTGTTACAACATTGTCTGATATTGATAATGATCTCGTACTCGTACCCGTCATCTTCCGCTTCATCTGGGACTGGGTAGCGGGGCATCAGACTCAGTTGAGACACCCAGACGTCCCTCTCCTCAGACACCTCCTCCAGCTCCTCCAGCTCTTCCGGGGGTAGCCCAAGATGTTACCAGGCCACCCAAGAGACATAGTCCCTCCAGTGTGTCCTGGGCCCTGTTCTGGGCCTCTTCCCGGTGGGACTTGCCTGGAACACCTCCCAAGGAAGGCGTCCAGGAGGCATCCGGTATAGATGCCTGAGCCAGCTCAACTGGCTCCTTTCGATGTGGAGGAGCAGCGGCTCTACTCTGAGCCCCTCCCGGATGAGAGAGGCTGAGGAGTGTAACCCCCCTATAGTTGGAACACACCCAGCCGTCACCCTTCTTATGAAGGGGGACCACCACCCCAGTCTGCCAGTCCAGAGGCACTGTCCCCGACCGCCATGCACTGTTGAAGAGGCATGACAGCCCAATAACATCCAGAGACTGTAGGTACTCAGGGTGGATCTCATCCACCCCCGAAGCCCTGCCACCTTGGAGCTTTTTCACCACCTCAGTGACTTCAGTCTGAGTGACGAAAGAGTCCAACCTCGAGTCCCCAGTCTCTGCTTCCACCAGGGAATGCGTGAAAGCAGGATTGAGGATAACCTCGAAGTACTCCTTCCACTGCCTGATAATGTCCCCAGTCTTGCCAGAATCGCTTCGAAGCCAACCTGTAGTCCTTCTCCATGGCTTCACCGAACTCCAGTGTCCACCACCGTGTTCGGGGATTGCCGCTGCGACAGGCACCACAGAATTTACGGCCACAGCTACGGGCAGCATCATCAATAATAGATGCGGAGAACATGGTCCACTTGGACTCCATGTCTCCAACCTCCCCTGGAATCTGGTCAAAGCTCTCCCGGAGGTAGGAGTTGAATACATCCCTGGCCGAGGGCTCCGCCAGACATTCCCAGCAGACCCTCACTAAGCGCTTGGGCCGGCCAAGTCTGTCCGGCCAGAGGTCTGACACGACAACAAAGTCAATCATCGACCTCCTGCCTAGGGTGTCCTGGTGCCAAGTGCACTAATGAACACCCTTATGCTTGAACATGGTGTTCATTATGGACAGTCCGTGACTAGCACAGCAGTCCAATAATGAAACACCACTCGGATTCAGATCAGGGAGGATATTCCTCCCGATCACGCTCCTCCAGGTGTCACTGTCGTTTCCCACGTGGGCATTGAAGTCCCCCAGCAGAATAATGGAGTCCTCAGGAGGGGCACTATGCAACACTCCCGACAGGTAAGCCAAGAAGGATACGCTGCACTACTGGATACTCCACACTACCGCAAAGCCCGTAGGCCGAAACGACGGTCGGAGACCTGTCCCCAACCAGCAGGGATCCGACCCTCTACTCCACTGAGGCAAACCCCATCGCGAGACAGCTGAGCTGGGGGGCAACAAGCAAACCCACCCCAGCTCGCTGCCTCCCCCTGCAGGCCACTCCAGAGTAGAACAGAGTCCAGCCTCTCTCGAGGAGATGGGTTCCTTTGCCCACACTGTGCGTGGAGGTGAACCCGACTATTTCTAGTCAATATCTCTCCACCTCCCGCACAAGCTCAGGCTCCTTTCCCCTCTGCAAGGTGACATTCTATATCCCTAGAGCCAGTCTAAGCATCTGGAGATCAGGCCGCCAAGGTCTCCACCTTTGTCCGCTGCCCGGTCCCTCATGGTTCCCCCTGCAGGTGGTGGGCCCACCGGAGGATGGCTTTGAGTCTCTCAATCAAGGTGTCTTGAACCGCTCTTTGTCTGACCCGTCACCCAGAGCCTGTTTGCCATGGGAGACCCTACCAGGGCCATTTAAGCCCCAGACAACATAGCCTCTAGGATCATTGGAGTACTCAAACCCCTCCACCACGTTAAGGTGACGGTTCAAGGAGGGGTGATAATGAAAAATAAAAAAAATAAAATTTCAGGTGTGGAGAACTCTTAAGGTTATTAAAAATGATCAGACAGGATGGGGTTATGAGAAAATATTATTTCTTTACACTTGGTGCCATATGTCAGCACAAGGTCCAGAGAATGAAGACAAAGGTGGGTAGGTTTGCTAATGTTTTGAGCAAAGCCAATTGAGTCCAAGATAGCATTAAAGGCTATATTTATCACTATAGATACAAGACGACAAACAGAAGTGGTCTTAGTCCTTTGCAATTTGGATGAGGAAAACTAAGGATTAAATACACTGCTCAAAAAATAAAGGGAACACTCAAATAACACATCCTAGATCTGAATGAATGAAATATTCTCATTGAATACTTTGTTCTGTACAAAGTTGAATGTGCTGACAACAAAATCACACAAAAATCATAAATGGAAATCAAATGTATTAACCAATGGAGGACTGGATTTGGAGTCACACACAAAATTAAAGTGGAAAAACACACTACAGGCTGATCCAACTTTGATGTAATGTCCTTAAAACAAGTCAAAATGAGGCTCAGTATTGTGTGTGGCCTCCATGTGCCTGTATGACCTCCCTACAATGCCTGGGCATGCTCTTGATGAGACGGCGGATGGTCTCCTGCGGGATCTCCTCCCAGACCTGGACTAAAGCATCCGCCAACTCCTTGACAGTCTGTGGTGCAACGTGACATTGGTGGATGGAGCGAGACATGATGTCCCAGATGTGCTCAATCGGGTTCAGGTCTAGGGAACGGGTGGGCCAGTCCTTAGCTTCAGTGTCTTCATCTTGCAGGAACTGCTGACACACTCCAGCGACATGAGGTCTAGCATTGTCCTGCATTAGAAGGAACCCAGGGCCAACCGCACCAGCATATGGTCTCACAAAGGGTCTGAGGATCTCATCTCGGTACCTAATGGCAGTCAGGCTACCTCTGGTGAGCACATGGAAGAAATGCCATCCCATCACCATTACTGACCCACTGCCAAACCAGTCATGCTGAAGGATGTTGCAGGCAGCAGATCGCTCTCCACGGTGTCTCCAGACTCTGTCACGTCTGTCACATGTGCTCAGTGTGAACCTGCTTTCATCTGTGAATAGCACAGGGTGCCAGTGGCGAATTTGCCAATCCTGGTGTTCTCTGGCAAATGCCAAGCTTCCTGCGTTGTGTTGGGCTGTGAGCACAACCCCCATTTGTGGACGTCGGGCCCTCATACCATCCTCATGGAGTCGGTTTCCAACCGTTTGTGCAAACACATGAACATTTGTGGCCTGCTGGAGGTCATTGTGCAGGGCTCTAGCAGTGCTCCTCCTTTTCCTCTTTGCACATACAGGGGTTGGACAATGAAACTGAAACACCTGGTTTTAGACCACAATAATTTATTAGTATGGTGTAGGGCCTCCTTTTACCACCAATACAGCGTCAGTTCGTCTTGGGAATGACATATACAAGTCCTGCACAGTGGTCAGAGGGCTTTTAAGCCATTCTTCTTGCAGGATAGTGGCCAGGTCACTACGTGATACTGGTGGAGGAAAACGTTTCCTGACTCGCTCCTCCAAAAACACCCCAAAGTGGCTTAATAATATTTAGATCTGGTGACTGTGCAGGCCATGGAGATGTTCAACTTCACTATCATGTTCATCAAACCAATCTTTCACCAGTCTTGCTGTGTGGTATTGGTGCATTGTCATCCTGATACCACGGCACCGGGCTTCAGGATACAATGTTTGAACCATTGCATGCACATGGGTCCTCAAGAATGGTTCGGTAGTCCTTGGCAGTGACGCGCCCATCTAGCACAAGTATTGGGCCAAGGGAATGCCATGATATGGCAGCCCAAACCATTACTGATCCACCCCCATGCTTCACTCTGGGCATGCAAAAGTCTGGGTGGTACGCTTCTTTGGGGGGCTTCTCCACACCTTTAACTCTCCCGGATGGGGGAAAAAACAGTAAAGGGACTCATCAGAGAAATCTTTTGGCATTGGCATGAGTGACCAAAGGGGTTTGGCTATACCCAGCCCCCGGCCGTGTATATTGACCCTGTGGAGCTCCCGACGGACATTTTCTGGTGGAAACAGGAGATTGGGGTGCCTTTTTAATTCTGCCGTGATTTGGGCAACCGTGGTTTTTTGTTTTTTGGATACAATCCGGGTTTTAGCCCCCCGAACACCCCTTTCAGACAGTTTCCTCTTGTGTCCACAGTTAATCCTTTTGGTTTGGGGTTCGTCCTTCTTGGTGGTATGCTGACATTACCCTGGATACCGTGGCTCTTTATACATCACAAAGACTTGCTGTCTTGGTCACAGACGCGCCAGCAAGACGTGCACCAACAATTTGTCCTCTTTTGAACTCTGGTATGTCACCCATAATGTTGTGTGCATTTCAATATTTTGAGCAAAACTGTGCTCTTGCCCTGCTAATTGAACCTTCACACTCTGCTCTTACTGGTGCAATGTACAATCAATGAAGACTGGCTACCAGGCTGGTCCAATTTAGCCATGAAACCTCCCACACTAAAATGACAGGTGTTTCAGTTTCATTGTCCAACCCCTGTAGGCGGAGGTAGCGGTCCTGCTGCTGGGTTGTTGCCCTGCTACAGCCTCCTCCACGTCTCCTGGTGTACTGGCCTGTCTCCTGGTAGCGCCTCCAGGCTCTAGACACTACGGTGACGGACACAGCAAACCTTCTTGCCACAGCTCGCATTGATGTGCCATCCTGGATGAGCTGCACTACCTGAGCCACTTGTGTGGGTTGTAGAGTCTGTCTAATGCTACCATGAGTGTGAAAGCACCACCACCATTCAAAAGTGACCAAAACATCAGCCAGATAGCATAGGTACTGATAAGTGGTCTGTGGTCCCCACCTGCAGAACCACTCCTTTATTGAGTGTGTCTTGCTAATCGCCAAAGATTTCCCCCTGTTGTCTATTCCATTTGCACAACAGCATGTGAAATTGTCAATCAGTGTTGCTTCCTAAGTGGACAGTTTGATTTCACAGAAGTTTGATTTACTTAGAGTTATATTGTGTTGTTTAAGTGTTCCCTTTATTTTTTGAGCAGTGTATTTAAAAGAGTTGTAGCTATTCATTGGTCTGGGACTAATTAATAAATCGGACTGAAAGATGGTTGCTGCTACTACTCCTCCTCACCCAGTATTTCAAGGTATGTGGAAATTTAAATAAATAGATTTCATGCTTACATGTACGTATAACATCACTGTAGTAGAAGTTGTTACTGCAGCCGTACTTTAGGGTTACTGGAGAAGACAACAGCTCTGCAGATATCAGAATATTAATGCATCTGAGTACCTTACTTAGTTTATTTTAGTATGTTATAATGTCAGCCTTTTTTAAAGCTGTTTATAGTTTGTTTTTTCATCTGCTTGGAATTTTATCACTAAATGAAAACATTAGTTAATCGTGTTTATCCCACATGATGATAAACGCACCTTTTTGCTGTGGTTCTATTTCATCCCTACTGACTGCCAGAGGGCGGTGCTAAAGCCCTGAATGTTCCCTTCGCTCATGCACAGTTCAAGTAATTATATCAACAGAGTCACATCTGTGACACACTGGATGACCACTCCAAAGCTATATATGCTGATGTCATCTGAGGTTCCTTATTTCCGAGGTTCCTTATTTCTTCTCGCATGCAGTTCGCTTTGAGCTTTTGCTTCCCTGTTGCTGGACGCCCTGTCGCTTGTTGGCTAATGTTACATATGGCCAACAGTGCAGCTGACGTGCTCTGTGCTTAGTTATAATTGGTGATGGCGGCGTTTGCGCCCCCTCTCCCAATCGCAGCCTTTTGGCCTCTTTTCATTTTCCAGCCCCGATTTTAACTTGTTCATCCAGTTGTGCCCTCAGGATGATGCTGACCTCCCTTCATCTGGGCAGGTGGCCCCCCTCAGGCGTTCGATGCGCCGTAGTGAGACCACAGTCTCTGTGACCCCCTCTTGGAGGAAGCAGGCCAAGTCTGACCAGGACCTGGCCACGAGAGTCGAGCAGTTGTCGACACTTCCAGCGGCTGGGCTCTTCCAACGGCTGGTCTCTCTTCCCCACCAAAGCCTGATTTGTCTGTGGAGGAGGATGTTTTGTCTCTGGCTGTGTCAGCCTGTCACTTTAGAGATGAAAAGGCGGTGTGCTCGTCCCAATCCTCTTGAGACTGGCTCATTTTCATTTCAGAGCACAGTTGGTGAGCCTGGTGATGGTTCTATGCAGGATGTCGTGTATTGCCCCGAGGCTGCTGCAGCTGGAACTCCTCCTAGGACAGGTTTCTGCCTCTGGAAGTGCCTTTTTAAGGCGCGGGCTCCTACTCCCTTTTCTGTCTCCTGTACCTGAGGGAGTTGGCGGGACCCAAAGGCATTGTCACGTCTCTCCACAGACGGTCGGTGTTGGCTGCCATGCATGAGTCAGTCAAGGCAGGCCTGGACCGTATGCCACCGGTTGAACCTTCTGTTGCTTCACTGATTCTGTCACCTGATGAAGCCCTGCATCCTGATGTCCGATGCCCACAGACTGATTGTCGGGTTACAGATGATCTCCTATGGAAGGCATAAAATGCAGGAGTGCGTGCTGGCCGCCTTGGCAATTCCTTGGCACACCTCATGTTTGCCCTCTCTGCATCCTTTCAGGACGCTGGGGGTGCAACTGCAGCAGTTGGGTTTAGCAACGCAGCTATGCAGGCCTTTGTGCTGATGACCAAAGAGCTTGGCCATGTAATGTCTTTTCTCGTCCAAGCTCGTCGACAGGTCTGGCTGGCGTAGTCTCCTCTGACCGAAGCATGTCGTCAGACCCTTAGAGGTGTCCCAGTTGTGCTGGGGGAGTTGTTTGGGTCAGCTGCCCTGGAGGCGCTGGAGTGAACTGTTCAGGCGTGCCAGACTTGCCAGCAGCTTTCTGGCCTTGCAGGGGTCTTTTTGTTTATCTGTTGTTTAAGCTAAGAGGGTTGGCGAGCTGCATGCTCTTTCTGTTAGTCCCTCATGTCTCCGATGGGGTCAGGATTGTTCTGGTGTCGCCTTGTTGCCTTAACTGCATTTTTGCCTAAGGTATTGTCTCGTTCTCACTGTAACCAGCCATTGAGGTTGGCTCGGTTTCAGCCTCTGTCAGGTGCTGCGTTATTGTGCCCCTCCAGTGCCCAGTATAAGCACTGGAGGCATATATTGCGGCCACTGCAGGTGTAAGATGCTCAGACCATCTTTTCCTGTGATATGGCGGTTCCAGGCTGGGTTGTCTTCTTTCCAAACAACGTCTCTCCCACTGAATTGTGGATGTCATCTGCCACGCCTACAGTGCAGGACACCGTCTGCTGCCGTTCGGTGTAAAGGCCCACTCTACCAGGAGCGTCTGTGCTTCCTGGGCTGCTATGAGGGGAGGTTCCGCTAGAGGCCATATGTGCTGCTGCATCATGGGCTTCCCCAAGCACGTTCACCAGGTTCAACAACGGTCGGTGTGGCTGCCCCTCACCCCCTGAGCCAGGTTCCTTTGCAAGTTTCTGCTGGGCCCTCTCAGTGAGGTATGTGCTCAGGATTCCTCGTGACATAGTTCGTATTAGTCATTCAGTGCTTTCAGCACCACCCTCTGGCGGTCAGTAGGGATGAAATAGAACGAGAGTTACGTATGTAACTATGGTTCTATGAATCCCGGATGACTGCAAGAGGTTCTCTGTCACTCGCAATCCTTGCTTTCCGCTAGAAGATTCTGTAGGAACAGAGCCTCTGATGACGCCAGCATATATAGCTTTGGAGTGGTCATCCGTTGTGTCACCGCTGTGACTCTGTTGGTATAATTACTTGAACTGTGCTGTGCGAAGGGAACCTTTAGTGCTTTCAGCACTGCCCTCTGGCAGTCATCCAGGATTCAGTGAACAGTAGTTACATACGGAACATTTTTTTAGTATTTAATGTCCAACAAAAAACTTTTTGTTGGATTTTTTATAAACGGGTGCACACTGCAGCAGGTGTTGCCACTGTTGTTTCACATAAAGATGGTCCTGGTATCAAATATAAGCTGGAGCCTTTGTGTGTGGATTTTGCATCTTCTTTTCATGCATGTGTGGGTACTCTGTTTTCCTTCACATTTCTAAAAGTTAGGTTAATTGTTCAGTCTAAATTGCCTTTAGGTGTAAGTGAGTGCTTGCATGGTTTACCTACTGTGTCTCTTTGTTACCCTGTGATTGGCTGAGGACCTGCTTATTGATCACCGACTAACTACAGCAGTTTTTAAATTTGCTATAGCTTCTTCTAACCTCCTGTTCTACAGAAAAAGTAGTTATTCTTTGCAAAAATAACATTTAAACTGTGTTGTTAAAAGTGTTCCTATACCGCACAAATTCCATGTTGGAGCAGAGAAGGAAGCTCTGCCAACTATAGCAGGGTTTTAACTCTATAAAAGCTATGATCAGAAGTTTATCATTTTGTTTACAGCTGAAATAACTCCACAAAGTGCCATTCATCTGATTCTCAACCATGTTAATATCTGAATAAAATGTGATGTTGCATAATAACAGCAACCCTGTTTTTAATCCAGTTTTTTTGCTCAGCTAAGAGAGCCCATTTAGTGATGTACCTACATGTTTTATTTCTATTATAAAGCAGAAAATCAAGCAAATTAGGTTAGATTTTAGCACCAGGTCTGCATCATCATTGTATCAGCCAGGACACGTGCTAATACCAGGACTGAATAGGGCAGGTGGCTATGGAAAGGATAACCTGAAACAGTCTGGTGTTCTTTCTGCTGTCTGAGTTGAAGCTGCCACAGAGTTGGGCGTACTTGAGCAGACATTTTATGAAAGCATGTCGATGTCTCAAAATAATTTGCTGGACGAGAAAAAGTCTTCACAATAAACTGTTCAATATCTGAGACCAAGCTGAATGTGAGAGTCGATCTGATCAACATAGACCTTCCTGGTTGGTACTTTGTTCATAAGAAATCACATTTTAAAATGTCCTTACACCTTTTTCGTAACTAAAGTAGCAACATACCACTTTTATTTCACAATCAGGCTTTTATTAAAAATGAATTATTATTCCAGGTAAAAGATGTGGAGCAGAGTGAAGAATGGTTCAAAGAAGGGATGAAGTTAGAAGCTATAGACCCCCTCAACCTCTCGGCTATCTGTGTAGCCACAGTTAAAAAGGTAAGTGTGTTATTTTGATGTGATTTGCATAATAACAGAGTGGATGAACCAAGCATAAGTTTTGTTTTTATATATTAAACTTCATCAGAGAAGCAGCCTCATGCAGATTTTGCTCTTTAGGTGTTGGCAGATGGTTACCTCATGATTGGAATTGATGGCTCGGAGGCCGTTGACGGATCAGACTGGTTCTGCTACCACGGCATATCTCCTTCCATCTTCCCTGTCGGCTTCTGTGAAATCAACAACATTGAACTCACGCCTCCTAAAGGTATCCTTGAGTTTCTTGGTCTACTTCAAGCATAACTGAGCCTGTGTTCTAAAAATTCAATTTACCAAACACTTCAAGGCTGGATTAAGGCGCCTTTTTGCCTTCTCCATGTGTTCTGTGAAAGGACCGATGCAGTGAGGAGGGTAGAGGTCAGCCAACCTCTGTTACACCCCTGACTCACAAAGAGTAGTATTCACAGCCCTCCATCAACTGACCTGTATAGAGGCCAGCTGGCTTTGTGGGTGGAGGGAGAGATACAGTGATGATGTATGGTTTGTAGAAGCAGTCGGCAGCAGGATAGAAAAGCAGAAACAGGACTCAGAAATCATTTTCACCAAGAAGGTGAGAGATAGAGTTTGCTCGGCCAATAACAGGGTCACTGAATTAAGTTAATCTGCCATTTTCTTTTTGCAAAGAAAGGTATAGAGAGACTTCCAGCTCAGATTTTGTGTTTCTGAAAACTTACAGCTGTGGGGAATATCATTATCTCTACATGGTATCTCTAAATGGCCAGAGGTCAGTGTTTGTAGGTTCATCATGGATGTGGTCAGAGCCTTTACAGAAGATCAGAGAGCCCAGGCTACTGGTTAGATATTTTTTGTGCTTCTCTGTTCTCCAGGGTACATGAAGTTGCCATTTAAATGGTTTGACTACCTCAGAGAAATGGGCTCAGTAGCTGCACCTGTCAAACTCTTTAACAAGGTAAGATTTCATTGCCATCTTTGTTCATTGTACGTTAGAAGTGAGCTCTGTATGTAAATCACCTACCTTGTGCCTTACAGGAGGTTCCCAATCACGGTTTCCGGATAGGCATGAAGCTGGAAGCTGTTGATTTGATGGAGCCACGGCTGGTATGTGTTGCCACAGTGACGAGGATTGTCCACCGGCTACTCAGGATCCACTTTGATGGATGGGAAGACGAGTATGATCAGTGGGTGGATTGTGAGTCACCAGATCTTTACCCAGTGGGCTGGTGTCAGCTGACAGGCTACCAGCTCCAACCCCCTGCCTCACAAAGTAAGAACCTGATGAAGGTTGTTCCTCCGTCTTCTTCTCTGTTCAGACCTGGTGTTAACATTCCTCTGAGCTGATCAGGTATTAGGTAGACAAGCCCAATGTCAGTTCATGTGCCTG
>JAHHUM010000819.1:0-39428 GCA_036173005.1 Crenichthys baileyi
TACTGAAAAAGTGGGATCGTCAGACTAAAGGGGTGAGGGTTTTTGCCCCCGCAAAAACAAAAACTAGCACCGTTTGCCAGTAGTGAAAAAATTTTCACATCAGACTGGGAAAAGTGAGGAAATTTCCCCCCCGCAAAAACCAAAAAAGGCACCGTTTGCGCAGGGTTTAAAGGGGAAAAAGTTGTTTCGTCGATGAAAGAGGGAGGATTTGCTCCCCAAACACAAAAGAGCACTGTTTGCGCTGTTTCTGAAAAAGGGGGTATCGTCAGAATGAAAAAGTGAGGATTTTCCCCGCAAACACAAAAAGAGCAACCGTTTGCGCAGTTAGTGAAAAAGTTGAATCGTCAGACTAAAAGAGTGAGGATTTGCTCCCGCAAAAAACAAAACGAGCACCCTTTGCGCTTTTACTGAAAAAATTGCTTCGTCAGACTGAAAAGAGTGAGGATTTGCTCCCCCAAACACAAAACGAGCCCCCGTTTGCGCATTTTGGAAAAATTTTCGTCAGACTGAAAGAGTGAGGATTTCCTCCCGCAAACACAAAACCGAGCACCGTTTGCGCAGTTAGTGAAAAAATTTTTCATCATCAGACTGGAAAAGTGAGGATTTCCCCCCGCAAACCCCAAAAGAGCACCCTTTTGGCTGTTAAATGGGAAAAAATTGGTTCGTCAGACTGAAAGAGTGAGGATTTTCTCCGCAAACAAAAAACGGGGCACCGTTTGCCCCAGTTAGTGAAAAAATTTTTTCGGGCCAACTTAAAGAGTGAGGATTTTCTCCCCCAAACACAAAACGAGCACCGTTTGCGCTGTTACTGAAAAAAATGGATCGTCAGACTGAAAGGAGTGAGGATTTTGCCCCCGGCAAATACAAAACGAGCACCGTTTGCGCAGTAGTGAAAAAGTATTTGTGAATCGTCAGACTAAAAGAGTGAGGATTTGCTCCCGCAAAAACAAAAACGAGAACCCGTTTTGCCCTTTTACTGAAAAAAAGTTGCTTCGTCAGACTGAAGAGTGAGGATTTTGCTCCGCAAAATACAAACTAGCACGTTTGCCGAGTTAGTGAAAAATTGCATCATCAGACTGGAAGAGTGAGGATTTGCTCCGCAAACAACAAAACGAGCACGTTTGCGCAGTTAGTGAAAAAGTTGTTTGTCAGACTGAAAAGAGTGAGGATTTGCTCCCGCAAACACAAAACGGAGCCACTGTTTGCGCTCGTTACTGAAAAAAGTGGTATCGTCAGACTGAAAAAGTGAGGATTTGCTCCCGCAAATACAAAACGAGCACCGTTTGCGCAGTTAGTGAAAAAGTTGAATCGTCAGACTAAAAGAGTGAGGATTTGCTCCCGCAAACACAAAACTAGCACCGTTTGCGCAGTTAGTGAAAAATTTGCATCATCAGACTGGAATAGTGAGGATTTCCTCCCGCAAACACAAAACGAGCACCGTTTGCGCAGTTAGTGAAAAAGTTGTGTCGTCAGACTGAAAGAGTGAGGATTTTCTCCCGCAAACACAAAACGAGCACCGTTTGCGCTGTTACTGAAAAAGTGGTATCGTCAGACTGAAAAAGAGAGGATTTGCTCCCGCAAATACAAAACGAGCACCGTTTGCGCCAAGGCAGTTAGTGGAAAAAAGTTGTTTCGTCAGACTGAAAGAGTGAGGATTTGCTCCGCAAACACAAAACAAGCACGTTTGCGCTGTTACTGAAAAAGTGGTTCGTCAGACTGAAAGAGGGGATTTGGGGGGCCCCCCGCAAATACAAAACTAGCACCGTTTGCGCAGTTAAGTGAAAAAAAGTTGAATCGTCAGACTGAAAGGAGTGAGGATTTGCTCCCGCAATCCAAAAACGAGCACCGTTTGCGCCAGTTAGTGAAAAAAGTTGAATCGTCAGACTGAAAAAAAACAAGAGTGAGGATTTGGCTCCCGCCCCAAACACAAAACTAGCACCGTTGCAGCAGTAGTGAAAAAATTAGCATCATCAAGATGGAGTAGTGAGGATTCCTCCCGTCAAACACAAAACGAGCACCGTTGCTGGCAGTTAGTGAAAAGTTGTTTGTCAGACTGAAAGAGTGAGGATTTGCTCCCGCAAACACAAAAACAAGCACCGTTTGCGGTTACTGAAAAAGTTGGTATCGTCAGACTGAAAGAGTGAGGATTTGGCCCCGCAAATACAAAACTAGCCACCGTTTTCGTTGCGCAGTTAGTGAAAATTTTGCATCATCAGACTGCGAAGAGTGAGGATTTCCTCCCGCAAAACACAAAACGAGAGCCACGTTTGCCGCAGTTAGTGAAAAGTTGTTTCGTCAGACTGAAAGAGTGAGGATTTACTCCCGCAAACACAAAACGAGCACTGTTTGCGCTGTTACTGAAAAAGTGGGTATCGTCAGACTGAAAAAGTGAGGATTTGCCCCAGCAAATACAAAAAACGAGCACCGTTTGCGCTAGTTAGTGAAAAAGTTGAATCGTCAGACTAAAAGAGTGAGGATTTGCTCCCGCAAACACAAACGAAGAACCGTTTGCAATGTTACTGAAAAAAGTTGCTTTCGTCAGACTGAAAGAGTGAGGATTTGCTTCCCGCAAATACAAAAACTAGCACCGTCTTGGCAGTTAGGAAAATTGAATCATCAGACTGGAAGAGTGAGGATTTCCTCCCGCAAACACAAAACGAGCACCGTTTGCGGCAGTTAGTGAAAAAGTGTTTCATCAGACTGAAAGAGTGAGGATTTTGCTCCGCAACACAAAACGAGCCACAGTTGCGCTGTTACTGAAAAAGTAGTGGTATCGTCAGACTGAAAAAGTGAGGATTTGCTCCGCAAATACAAAACGAGCACGTTTGCGCAGTAGTGAAAAGTTGAATCGTCAGACTAAAAGGTGAGGATTTGCTCCCGCAAACCACAAAATAGCACGTTTGCGCAGTCTAGTGAAAAAGTTGAATCGTCAGACTGAAAGAGTGAGGATTTGCTCCCGCAAACACAAAACTAGCCACCGTTTGCGCAGTTAGTAAAAATTTGCATCATCAGAACTGAATAGTGAGGATTTTCCTCCGCAAACAACAAAAACGAGCACCAATTTGCGCGCTTACTGAAAAAGTTGCTTCGGTCAGACTGAAAGAGTGAGGATTTGCTCCCGCAAACACAAAACGAGCACGTTTGCGCTGTACTGAAAAGTGGTATCGTCAGACTGAAAAAGTGAGGATTTGCTCCCGCAAATACCAAAAACGAGCACCGTTTGCGCAGTTAGTGAAAAAGTGAATCGTCAGACTAAAAGAGTGAGGATTTGCTCCCGCCAAACACAAAACACTAGCACCGTTTGCCGCAGTTAGTGCAAAAATTTGCATCATCAGACTGAATAGTGAGGATCTTCCTCCGCAAACACAAAACGAGCACCATTGCGCTGTTACTGAAAAAGTTGCTTCGTCAGACTGAAAGAGTGAGGATTTGCTCCCGCAAACACAAAACGAGCACCGTTTGCGCTGTGATTACTGAAAAAAGTGGTATCGTTCGCAGACTGAAAAAGTGAGTGAGGATTTGCTCCGCAAACACAAAACTAGCACCGTTTGCGCAGTTAGTGAAAAATTTGCATCATCAGACTGGAATAGTGAGGATTTCCTCCCGCAAAACAAAACGAGCACCGTTTGGCTGGTTACTGAAAAAGTTGCTTTCGTCAGACTGAAAGAGTGAGGATTTGCTCCCGCAAAACACAAAAACGAGCACGTGTTGCGCATGTTAGTGAAAAAGTTGTTTCGTCAGACTGAAAGAGTGAGATTTTGCTCCCCGCAAACACAAAACAAGCACCGTTTGCGCTGTTACTGAAAAAAGTTGGTATCGTCAGACTGAAAGAGTGAGGATTTGCCCCCCCGCACCCCGCAAATACAAAACTAGCACCCGTTGCGCAGTTAGTGAAAAATTTGCATCATCAGACTGGAAGAGTGAGGATTTCCCCCGCAAAACAAAAACGAGACCCCTTTGCGTGTTTACTGAAAAAGTTGCTTCGTCAGACTGAAAAAGTGAGGATTTGCTCCCCCAAACACAAAACGAGCACCCTTTTTCGCTGTACTGAAAAAAGGGTTCGTCAGACTGAAAAAAGGAGGATTTTCTCCCGCAAATACAAAACGAGCAACGTTTTGCGCAGTTAGTGTGTGAAAAAGTGTTTCGTCAGACTGAAAGAGTGAGGATTTGCCCCCGCAAATACAAAAACGAGCACCGTTGCGCAGTTAGTGAAAATTGCATCATTAGACTGGAAGAGTGAGGATTTGCTCCCGCAACACCAAAACGAGCACCGTTTGCGCGTTACTGAAAAAACTGGTGCGTCAGACTGAAAGAGTGAGGATTTGCCCCCGCAAATAAAAACCTAGCACCGTTTGCGCAGTTAGTGAAAAATTTGCATCATCAGACTGCGAAGAGTGAAGGATTTCCTCCCGCAAACACAAACGAGCACCGTTTGCACAGTTATGAAAAAACTGTATCGTCAGACTGAAAAAAGTGAGGATTTGCTCCCGAAAAATACAAAACGCAGCACCGTTGCGCAGTTAGTGAAAAAGTTGAATCGTCAGACTAAAAGAGGAAGGATTTGCTCCCGCAAACACAAACGAGAACGTTTGCACTGTTACTGAAAAGTTGCTTCGTCAGACCGGAAGAGTGAGGATTTGCCCCGCCAAATACAAAACTAGCACCGTTTGCGCAGTTAGTGAAAAATTGGCATCATCAGACTGGAAGAGTGAGGATTTCCCTCCCGCCAAAACCAAAACGAGCACGTTTGCGCTGTTACTGAAAAGTTGCTTCGTCAGACTGAAAGAGTGAGGATTTGCTCCCGCCAAACACAAAACGAGCACCGTTTGTCGTTGGTTACTGAAAAAGTTGCATCGTCAGACTTGAAGAGTGAGGATTTGCACCGCAAATACAAAAACTAGCACCGTTTGCGGCAGTTAGTGAAAAATTGGGCATCACAGACTGGAGAGTTGAGGATTTCCTCCCGCAAACACAAAACGAGCACCGTTTGACGCAGTTAGTGAAAAAAGTTGTTTCGTCAGACTGAAAAGAGTAGAGATTTGCTCCCGCCAAACACAAAAGGCACTGTTTGCGCTGTTACTGAAAAGTTGGTATCGTCAGACTGAAAAGTTGAGGGTTTGCTCCCGCAAAATACAAAAGAGCACCGTTTGCGCAGTTAGTGAAAAAGTTGAATCTGTCAGACTAAAAGAGTGAGGATTTGCTCCCGCAAACACAAAAAGAGCACCGTTTGCCAATTGTTACTGAAAAAGTTGCTTCGTCAGACTGAAAGAGTGAGGATTTGCTCCCCAAACACAAAACGAGCACTTTTTGCGTGTTAATGAAAAAGTGGTATCGTCCAGACTGAAAAAGTGAGGATTGCTCCCGCAAACACAAAACGAGCACCGTTTGCGCAGTAGTGAAAAAGTTGTTTCGTCAGACTGAAAGAGTGAGGATTTGCTCCCGCAAACACAAAAAATCGAGCACTGGTTTGCGCTGTTACTGAAAAAGTGGTATCGTCAGACTGAAAAAGTGAGGAGGATTTGCTCCCGCAAATCAAAACGAGCACTGTTTGCGCTGGTACTGAAAAAAGTGGTTATCGTCAGACTGAAAGAGTGAGATTTGCCCCCGCCAAATACAAAACTAGAACGTTTGCGCCAGTTAGTGAAAAATTTGCAGTCATCAGACTGGAAAGAGTGAGGATTTCCTCCCGCCAAAACAAACGAGCAAGTTTGCGCCGGTTACTGAAAAAAGTTGCTTCGTCAGACTGAAAGAGTGAGGAATTTGCTCCCGCAAACAACAAAACGAGCACCGTTTGCGTTGGTTACTGAAAAAGTGCATCGTCAGACTGAAAGAGTGAGATTTTGCCCCGCAAATACAAAACGAGCCCCGTTTGCGCAGTTAGTGAAAAAAAGTTGTTCGTCAGACTGAAAGAGTGAGGATTTGTCCCGCAAACACAAAACGAGCAACTGTTGCGAGGTTACTGAAAAAGTGGATACGTCAGACTGAAACAGGAGGGATTTTTGCTCCCGCAAACACAAACGAGCACCGTTTGCGCAGTTAGTGAAAAAGTTTTTGTCAGACTGAAAGAGTGAGGATTTGCTTCCGCAAACACAAAACGAGCACTGTTTGCGCCTGTTACTTAAAAAGTTGGTATCGTCAGACTGAAAAAAAGTGAGGATTTGCTCCCGCCAAAACAAAACGAGCACCCGTTTGCGCAGTAGTGAAAAAGTTGAATGTTCAGATAAAAGGAGTGAGGATTTGCTCCCGCAAACACAAACTTAGCACGTTTGCGCAGTTAGTGAAAAAATTTGCATTCATCAGACTGGAATAGTGAGGATTCCTCCCCCGCAAAACACAAAAACGAGCACCGTTTGCGCTGTTACTGAAAAGTTGCTTCGTCAGACTGAAAGAGTGAGGATTTGCTCCCGCAAACACAAAACGAGCAACGTTTGCGCTAGTAAGTGAAAAAGTTGTTTCGTCAGACTGAAAGAGTGAGGATTTGCTCCGCAAACACAAAAGAGCACCGTTTGCGCTTTTAATGAACAAAGTGGTATCGTCAGACTGAAAAGTGAGGATTTGCTCCCGCAAATACAAAACGAAGCACCGTTTGCGCAGTTAGGAAAAAGTTGAATCGTCAGACTAAAAGAGTGAGGATTTGCTCCCGCAACAACAAAAACTAGCACACGGTTTGCGCAGTTAGTGCAAAAATTTTGCATCAATCAGACTGGAAAGTGTATGGATTTCCTCCGCAAACACAAAACGAGCACCGTTTTTGCGTGTTACTGAAAAAGTTGCTTCGTCAGACTGAAAGAGTGAGGATTTGCTCCCGCAAACACAAAACGAGCACCGTTTGTGCAGTAAGTGGAAAAAGTTTTTCGTCAGACTGAAAGAGTGAGGATTTGCTCCCGCAAACACAAAACGAGCACCGTTTGCGCTGTTACTGAAAAAGTCGGTGTCGTCAGACTGAAGAGAGTGAGGATTTGCTCCCCGCAAATACAAAATACTAGCACCGTCTTGCGCAGGTTAGTGAAAAATTTGCATCATCCAGACTGGAAGAGTGAGGATTTCCTCCCGCAAACACAAAACCGAGCCACCGTTGCGCAGTTAGTGAAAAAGTTGTTTCGTCAGACTGAAAGAGTGAGGATTTTGCTCCCGCAAACACAAACGGAGCAATGTTTGCGCTGTTACTGAAAAGTGGTATCGTCAGACTGAAAAGTGAGGATTTGCTCCCGCAAATACAAACGAGCACCGTTTGCGCAGGTTAGTGGAAAAATTGAATCGTCAGACTGAAAGAGTGAGGATTTGCTCCCGCAAACACAAAACGAGAGACGTTTGCACTGTTACTGAAAAGTTGCTTCGTCAGACTGGAAAGAGTGAGGATTTGCTCCACGCAAATACAAAACAGAGCACGCCCACCGTTTTCGCAGTTAGTGACAAAATTTGCATCATTCAGACTGGAAAAGAGTGAGGATTTCCTCCCGCAAACACACAACGAACAAGCAACCGTTTGCGCAGTTAGTGGATAAAAGTTGTTTCGTCAGACTGAAAGAGTGAGGTTTGGCTCCCGCAAACACAAACGAGCACTGTTTGCGCTGTTACTGAAAAAGTGGTATCGTCAGACTGAAAAAGTGAGGATTTGCTCCGCCAACACAAAACCGAGCCAATGGTTTGCGCTGTTACTGAAAAAGTGGTATCGTCAGACTGAAAGAGTGAGGATTTGCTCCCCGCAAAACACAAACTAGGCACCGTTTGCCGCATTTAGGAAAAATTTGCATCATCAGACTGGAATAGTGAGGATTCCTCCCGCAAAAACACAAAACGAGCACCGTTTGCGCTGTTACGAAAAGTTGCTTGTCAGAACTAGAAGAGTGAGGATTTGCTCCCGCAAACACAAAACGAGCACCGTTTGTGCAGTAAGTGAAAAAGTTGTTTCGTCAGACTGAAAGAGTGAGGATTTGCTCCCGCAAACACAAAACGAGCACCGTTTGCGCTGTTACTGAAAAAGTGGTATCGTCAGACTGAAAGAGTGAGGATTTGCCCCCGCAAATACAAAACTAGCACCGTTTGCGCAGTTAGTGAAAAATTTGCATCATCAGACTGGAAGAGTGAGGATTTCCTCCCGCAAACACAAAACGAGCACCGTTGCGCCAGTTAGTGAAAAAGTTGTTTCGTCAGACTGAAAGGGAGGATTTGCTCCCGCAAAACACAAAAACGAGCACTGTTTGCGCTGTTACTGAAAAGTGGTATCGTCAGACTGAAAAAAGTGAGGATTTGCTCCCGCAAATACAAAAGAGCACCGTTTGCGCAGTTTTAGTTAGTGAAAAAGTTGAAATCGTCAGACTAAAAGAGTGAGAGGATTGCTCCCGCCAAAACACAAAACGAGAAACCTTTTGCACTTGTTACTGAAAAAAGTTGCTTCGTCAGACTGAAAGAGTGAGGATTTGCTCCCGGAAAACAAAAACTAGCACCGTTTGCGCAGTTAGTGAAAAAATTTGCTCATCAGACTGGAAGAGTGAGGATTTGCTCCGCAAACACAAAACGAGCACCGTTTGCGCAGTTAGTGAAAAAAGTTTGTTTCGTCAGACTGAAAGAGTGAGGATTGCTCCCGCCAAACCACAAAAACGAGCACTGTTGCGACTGTTACTGAAAAGTGGTATCGTCAGACTGAAAAAAGGTGAGGATTTGTCCCGGCAAACACAAAACGAGCAATGTTTGCCCCCGCTGTTATGAAAAAGTGTGTACGTCAGACTAACAAGAGTGAAGGATTTGCTCCCGCAAACACAAAACTAGCACCGTTTGCGCAGTTAGTGAAAAATTTGCATCATCAGACTGGAACTAGTGAGGATTTCCTCCGCAAACACAAAACGGCCACCATTTGCGCTTGTACTGAAAAAAGTTGCTTCGTCAGACTGAAAAGAGTGAGGATTTTGCTCCCGCAAACAACAAAACGAGCACCGGTTGCGCTGTTACTGAAAAAGTGGTATCGTCAGACTGAAAGTGAGGAGGATTTGCTCCGCAAATACAAAACGGAGCACCGTTTGGCAGTTAGTGGAAAAAGTTGAATCGTCAGACTGAAAGAGTGAGGATTTGCCTCCCGCAAACACAAAACTAGCACCGTTGCGCAGTTAGTGAAAAAATTTGCTCTCATCAGACTGGAATAGTGAGGATTTCCTCCCGCAAACACAAACGAGCAACCTTGCGCTGTTACTGAAAAGTGGTATCGTCAGACTGAAAAGTGAGGATTTGCTCCGCAAATACAAAACGAGCACCGTTTGCGCCAGTTAGTGCAAAAAGTTGAATCGTCAGACTAAAAGGAGTGAGGATTTGCTCCCGCCAAACCACAAAACGCAGCACCGTTTGCGCAGTTAGTTGAAAAATTTGCATCACGCAGACTGGAATAGTGAGGGATTTCCTCCCGCCAAACACAAAAGAGCACCGTTTGCGCTGTTATGAAAAAGTTGCTTAGCAGACTGAAAGAGTGAGGATTGTGCCTCCCGCAAACACAAAACGAGCACCGTCTTGCGCAGTCAAGTGAAAAAGTTGTTTCGTCAGACTGAAGAGTGAGGATTTCGCTCCCGCAAATCACAAACGCAGCACCGTTTGCGCTGTTACTGAAAAGTGGATCGTCAGACTGAAAGAGTGAGGATTTGCCCCCGCAAATACCAAAACTGCACCGTTTGAGCAGCAGTTAGTGAAAAATTGCATCATCAGACTGAAGAGTGAGGATTTCCTCCCGCAATACACAAAAAACGAGCACCGTTTGCGCAGTTAGTGAAAAAGTTTTTCGTCAGACTGAAAGAGTGAGGATTTGCTCCCGCAAACACCAAACGAGGCACTGTTTGCGTGTACTGAAAAAAGGGTATCGTCAGACTGAAAAAGTGAGGATTTGCTCCCGCAAATACACAAAGAGCACGTTTGCGCAGTTAGTGAAAAAAGTTGAATCGTTAAGGACTAAAAGAGTGAGGATTTGCTCCCGACAAACACAAAACGAGAACCGTTTGCATGTTACTGAAAAAAACGTTTGCTTCGTCAGACTGAAAGAGTGAGGATTTGCTCCGCCAAATACAAAAAAAAACTAGCACCGTTGCGCAGGTTAGTGAAAATTTGCAATCATCAGACTGGAACAGAGTGAGGATTTGCTCCGCAAACACAAAAACGAGCACCGTTTGCGCAACAGGTAAGGGAAAAGTTTGTTCGTTCAGACTGAAAGAGTGAGGATTTGCTCCCGCAAACACAAAACGAGCACTGTTTGCGCTGTTACTGAAAAAGTGGTCATCGTCAGACTGAAAAAGTGAGGATTTGCTCCCGGCAAACACAAAACGAGCACCGTTTGTCGCTTTGTGTACTTGATAAAAAAGTGGTGATCGTCAGACTGAAAGAGTGAGGATTTGGCTCCCGCAACACAAAACTAGCACCGTTTGCGCAGTAGTGAAAAATTTGCATTCATCAGACTGGAATAGTGAGGAGTTTCCTCCGCCAAACACAAACGAGCACATTTGCGCTGTTACTGAAAAAAGTTGCACCATTCGTCAGACTGAAAGAGTGAGGATTTGCCTCCGCAAATATACAAAACGAGCACCGTTTGCGCTGTTACTGAAAATGGTATCGTTCAGACTGTAAAAAGTGAGGATTGCTTGCCCGCAAAACACACAAACCCCGAGCACCGTTGGCAGTAGGAAAAAGTGAATCGTCAGACTAAAAGAGTGAGGAATTTGCTCCCTGCAAACACAAAACTCAGCACCGTTTGCGCAGCTCAGAGTTAGTGAAAAATTTGCATCATCAGACTGGAAATAGTGAGGGTATTTCCTCCGCAAAAACAAAACGAGCACCGTTTGCGCTGTTACTGCAAAAAGTTGCTCGTCAGACTGAAGAGTGAGGATTTGCTCCGCAAACCAAAACGAGCACCGTTTGCGCAGTAATGAAAAAAGTTGTTTCGTTGTCAGACTGAAAGAGTGAGGATTGCTCCGCAAAACACAAACAGAGCAACCGTTTTGCGGGTTACTGAAAAAGTGTATCGTCAGACTGAAAGAGTGAGGATTTGCCACCCGCAAATACAAAAACTAGCCACCTTTTGCGCAGTAGTGAAAAATTGGCATCATCAGACTGGAATAGTGAGGGATTTCCTCCGCAAACACAAACGGAGCACCGTTTGCGCAGTAGTGAAAAAGTTTGTTTCGTCAGACTGAAAGAGTGAGGATTTTGCTCCCGCAAACACAAAAAGAGCACTGTTTGCGCTCGTTACTGAAAAAGTGGTAGTCGTCAGACTGAAAAAGAGAGGATTTGCCTCCCGCAAATACAAACGAGCACCGTTTTGCGAATTTAGTGAAAAAGTTGATCGTCAGAATTAAAAGAGTGAGGGGATGCTCCCGCAAACACAAAACGAGCAAACGTTTGGATGTTAATGAAAAAGTTGCTTCGTCAGACTGAAAGAGTGAGGATTTGCTCCCGCAACACAAAAAAGAGCACCGTTTCACGTGTTGCGCAGTAGTGAAAAAGTTTGGTTAGCAGACTGAAAGAGTGAGGATTTGCTCCCGCCAAACACAAAAGAGCAATGTTGTGCGCTGTTACTGAAAAGTAGTATGTCAGACTGAAAAAGTGAGGATTTGCCCCGCAAATACAAAACGAGCACCGTTTGCGCAGTAGTGAAAAGTTGAATCGTCAGACTAAAAGAGTGATGAGGATTTGCTCCCGGCAAACACAAAACGAGAAATCCGTTTGCTAGCTACTGAAAAAAAGTTGCTTCGTCAGACTGAAAAGAGTGAGGATTTGCTCCCGCAAATACAAAATAGCACCGTTGCGGCCAGTTAGTTGAAAATTTGCATTCATCAGACTGGAAAGAGTGAGGATTTCCTCCCGCAAAACACAAAACGAGCACACCGTTGCCCGCAGTTAGTGAAAAAAAGTTGTTTTCATCAGACTGAAAGAGTGAGGGATTGCTACCACGCAAACACAAACGAGAACAGTTTGACGCTGTTACTTGAAAAAGTGGTATCGTCAGACTGAAAAAAGTGAGGGATTGCTCCCGCAAATACAAAAACGAGCAAGCCACCGTTTGCGCAGTTAGTGGGGAAAAAGTTGAATCGTCAGACTAAAAGAGTGAGGATTTGCTCCCGACAAACACAAACTAGCACCGTTTGCGCAGTTAGTGAAAAAGTTGCAATCGTCAGACTAAAATAGAGTGAGGATTTGCTCCCGCAAACAACAAAACTAGCAACGTTTGCGCAGTTAGATGAAAAATTTGCATCATCAGACTGGAAGAGTGAGGATTTCCCTCCCGCAAACACAAAACGAGCAACCATGTTTCGCTGTTACTGGGAAAAGTTGCTTCGTCAGACTGAAAGGAGTGAGGATTTTGCTCCCGCAAACACAAAACGAGCACCGTTTGCGACTTTACTGAAAAGTTGTATCGTCAGACTGAAAAGTGAGGATTTGCTCCCGCAAATACCAAAAAACGAGCACGTTTGCGCAGTAGTGAAAAAGTTGAATCGTCAGACTAAAATGAGTTGGGATTTGCTCCCGAAAACACAAAAACTAGCACCGTTTGACGCAGTTAGTGAAAATTTGGGGAATCATCAGACTGGAATAGTGAGGATTTTACCTCCCGCAAACAAAAAACGAGCACGTTTGCGCTGTTACTGAAAAAAGTTGCTAGCCAGACTGAAGAGTGAGGATTGCTCCCGCAAACACAAAACGAGCACCGTTTGGCGCAGTAACGTGAAAAAGTTGTTTCGTCAGACTGAAAAGAGTGAGGATTTTGCTCCCGCAAACACAAACGAGCACCGTTTGCGCTGTTACTGAAAAAGTGGTATCGTCAGACTGAAAGAGTGAGGATTTGCCCCCGCAAATACAAAACTAGCACCGTTTGCGCAGTTAGTGAAAAATTCTCATCACAGACTGGAAAAGTGAGGATTTCCTCCCGCAAAACACAAAACGGAGCACCGTTTGCGCAGTTAGTTGAAAAGTTGTTTTGTTTCGTCAGACTGAAAGAGTGAGGATTTAGCTCCCGCAAACACAAAACGAGCACCGTTTGCGCAGTTAGTGAAAAAAGTTGAATCGTCAGACTAAAAGAGTGAGGATTTCGTTGCTCCCGCAACACAAAACGAGGAACCGTTTGAATGTTACTGAAAAGTTGCTTTCGTCAGACTGAAAGAGTGAGGCTTGCTCCCGCAAACACAAAACAGGAGCACGTTTCTGCGCAGTTAGTGAAAAGTTGAATCGTCAGACTAAAAGAGTGAGGATTTGCTCCACGCAAACACAAAACTAGCACCGTTGCGCAGTTAGTGAAAAATTTGCATCATCAGAACCGGAATAGTGAGGATTTCCTCCCGCAACACAAAACGAGCACCATTGCGCGTTACTGAAAAAGTTGTTCGTCAGACTGAAAGAGTGAGGATTTGCTCCGCAAACAAACAACGAGCACCGTGTTGCGCAGTTAGTGAAAAAGTGTTTCGTCAGACTGAAAGAGTGAGGATTTTGCTCCCGCAAACACAAAACGAGAACCGTTTGCACTGTAGACTGAAAAAGTTGCTCGTTCAGACTGAAAGAGTGAGGATTTGTCCCAGCAAATACAAAACTGAGCACCGTTTGCGCAGTAGTGAAAAATTTGCATCATCAGACTGAAAGAGTGAGGATTCCTCCCGCAAACACAAAACGAGCACCGTTTGCGCAATTAGTGAAAAAAGTTGTGTCGTCAGACTGAAAGAGTGAGGATTTTCTCCCTGCAAACACCAAAACGAGCACGTTTGCGCTGTTTACTGAAAAAGTGGTATCGTTCAGATCAGACTGAAAAAGAGAGGATTTGCCTCCCGCAAAATACAAAACGAGCACCGTTTGCGCAGCCAGTTAGTAAAAAGGGTTTCGTCAGACTGAAAGAGTGAGGATTTGCTCCCGCAAACACAATAAACGAGCAACCGTTGGACTGTTACTGGAAAAAGTTCGCTGCAGACTGAAAGAGTGAGGATTTGCCCCGCAAAGACAAAACTAGCACCGTTTGCGCAGGTTAGTGAAAAATTTGCATCATCAGACTGGAAGAGTGAGGATTGCTCCCGGCAACACAAAACGAGCACCGTTTTCCGCCGTAGTTGAAAAAGTTGCCTCGTCAGACTGAAAGAGTGAGGATTTGCTCCCGCAAACACAAAAACAAGCCACCGTTTGCGCAGTTAGTTGAAAAAAGTTGTTTCGTCAGACTGAAAGAGTGAGGATTGCTCCCACAAACACAAAACGAGCACCGTTTGCGCGTGTACTAAAAAAAGTTGCGTCATCAGACTGAAAGAGTGAGGATTTTGCTCCCGCAAACACCAAAACGAGAACGTTTGCGCTGTTACTGAAAAAAACGGTATCGTCAGACTGAAAAAGTGGAGGATTTGCTCCCGCAAATACAAAACCGTGAGCAACCGTTTGCGCAGTTAGTGAAAAAGTGCCTTCGTCAGACTGAAAGAGTGAGGATTTGGCCCCTTTGCGCAGTTAGTGAAAGTTGTTCGTCAGACTGAAAGAGTGAGGATTGCTCCCCCCAAACACAAAACGAGCACCGTTTGCGCTGTTACTGAAAAATGGTATCGTCAGACTGAAAGAGTGAGGATTTGCCCCGCAAATACAAAACTAGCACCGTTTGCGCAGTTAGTGAAAAATTTGCATCATCAGACTGGAAGAGTGAGGATTTCCTCCCGCAAACACAAAACGAGCACCGTTTGCGCTGTTACTGAAAAAGTTGCTTCATCAGACTGAAAGAGTGAGGATTTGCTCCCGCAAACACAAAACGAGCACCGTTTGCGCAGTTAGTGAAAAAGTTGTTTCGTCAGACTGAAAGAGTGAGGATTTGCTCCCGCAAACACAAAACGAGCACCGTTTGCGCTGTTACTGAAAAAGTTGCTTCGTCAGACTGAAAGAGTGAGGATTTGCCCCCGCAAATACAAAACTAGCACCGTTTGCGCAGTTAGTGAAAAATTTGCATCATCAGACTGGAAGAGTGAGGATTTCCTCCCGCAAACACAAAACGAGCACCGTTTGCGCAGTTAGTGAAAAAGTTGTTTCGTCAGACTGAAAGAGTGAGGATTTGCTCCCGCAAACACAAAACGAGCACCGTTTGCGCTGTTACTGAAAAACTGGTATCGTCAGACTGAAAGAGTGAGGATTTGCCCCGCAAATACAAAACTAGCACCGTTTGCGCACGTTAGTGCAAAAATTTGCATCATCAGACTGGAAGAGTGAGGATTTCCTCCCGCAACACAAAACCGAGCACCGTTTGCACAGTTACTGAAAAAAACTGGTATCGTCAGACTGAAAAAGTGAGGATTTGCTCCGCAAAAAATACAAAAACGAGCACGTTTGCGCGGTTAGTGAAAAAGTTGGAATCGTCAGACTAAAAGAGTGAGGATTTGCTCCCGCAAACACAAAACGAGAACCGTTGCACTGTTACTGAAAAAGTTGCTTCGTCAGACTGAAAAGAGTGAGGATTTGCCCCCGCAAATACAAAACGAGCACCGTTTGCGCAGTAGTGAAAAATTTGCTCATCAGACTGGAAGAGTGAGGGATTTCCTCCGCAAACACACAAACGAGCAATCGTTTTGCGCTGTTACTGAAAAAGTGCTTCGTCAGACTGATGAAAGAGTGAGGATTTGCTCCCGCAAACACAAAACGAGCCCCGTTTGCGTTGGGTACTGAAAAGTTGCATCGTCAGACTGAAAGAGTGAGGATTTGCCCCCGCAAATACAAAACTAGCACCGTTTGCGCAGTAGTGAAAAAATTTGCATCCTTCAGACTGGAAGAGTGAGGATTTGCTCCCGCAAAACACAAAACGAGCCACCGTTTGCGCAGTTGTGAAAAAGTTGTTTCGTCAGACTGAAAGAGTGAGGATTTGCTCCCGCAAACAAAAACGAGCACCGTTTGCGCTGTTACTGAAAAAGTGGATCGTCAGACTGAAAGAGTGAGGATTTTGCCCCCACAAATACAAACTAGCACCGGTTTTGGCAATTTAGTGAAAAATTTCATCATCAGACTGGAAGAGTGAGGATTTGCCTCCCGCAAACACCAAAACGAGAAACCGTTTGCGCAGTAAGTGAAAATTGTTTCGTCAGACTGAAAAGTGAGGATTTGCTCCCGAAAAACAACAAAACGAGCCACCGTTGCGCTGTTACTTGAAAAAAGTGGTATCGTCAGACTGAAAAAGTGAGGATTTGCTCCCGCAAACACAACCCCCAACGAGCACCGTTTGCGATGTACTGGAAAAAGTGGTATCGTCAGACTGAAAAGTGAGGATTTGCTCCCGCAAAACACAAACGAGCACCCGTTTGCGCTGTTACTGAAAAAGTGGTATCGTCAGACTGAAAAAGTGAGGATTTGTCCCGCAAAACACAAAACGAGCACTGTTTGCGCTGTTACTGAAAAAAGTGGTATCTGTCAGACTGAAAAAGTGAGGATTTGCTCCCGCAAACACAAAACGGAGCCCTGTTGCGCTGTTACTGAAAAAGTGGTATCGTCAGACTGAAAAAGTGAGGAATTTGCCCCGCAAACACAAAACGAGCACTGTTTGCGTGTTAATGAAAAAAGTGGTATCGTCAGACTGAAAAAGTGAGGATTTGCTCCCCCAAAACACAAAACGAGCACTGTTGGGGTTGGTGTTACTGAAAAAAGTGGTATCGTCAGACTGAAAGAGTGAGGATTTGCTCCCGCAAACACAAAACGAGCACTGTTTGCGCTGTTACTGAAAAAGTGGTATCGTCAGACTGAAAAAGTGAGGATTTGCTCCCGCAAACACAAAACGAGCACTGTTTGCGCTGTTACTGAAAAAGTGGTATCGTCAGACTAAAAGAGTGAGGATTTGCTCCCGCAAACACAAAACTAGCACCGTTTGCGCAGTTAGTGAAAAATTTGCATCATCAGACTGGAATAGTGAGGATTTCCTCCCGCAAACACAAAACGAGCACCATTTGCGCTGTTACTGAAAAAGTTGCTTCGTCAGACTGAAAGAGTGAGGATTTTGCTTCCCGCAAATAACCAAAACGAGCACCGTTTGCGCTGTTACTGAAAAAAGTGGTATCGTCAGACTGAAAAAGTGAGGATTTGCTCCCCGCAAACACACAAAAACGAGCACCGTTTGCGCAGTTAGCTGAAAACAAGTTGAATCGTCAGACTGAAAGAGTGAGGATTTGCTCCGCAAACACAAAAACTAGCACCGTTTGCGCAGTTAGTGAAAAATTTGCATCATCAGACTGGAATGTGGAGGGATTTCCTCCGCAAAACACCAAAACGAGCAACGTTTGCGCTGTTACTGAAAAAGTTGCTTCGTAGGGACTGAAAGAGTGAGGATTTGCTCCGCAAACCACAAAACGGAGCACCGTTTGGCGCAGTAAGTGAAAAAAGTTGTTTTCGTCAGACTGAAAGAGTGAGGATTTGCGCTCCCGCAAACACAAAACGAGCACCGTTGCGCTGTTACCCCCTTGAAAAAGTGGTATCGTCAGACTGAAAGAGTGAGGATTTGCCCCCGCAAATACAAAAACTAGCACCGTTTGCGCAGTTAGTGAAAATTGGCATCATCAGACTGGAATAGTGAGGATTTTCCCTCCCGCAAACACAAAACGAGCACCGTTTGCGGCAGTTAGTGAAAAAAGTGTTCGTCAGACTGAAAGAGTGAGGATTTGCTCCGCAAACACAAAACGAGCACTGTTTAGCGCTGTTACTGAAAAAAAGTGGTATGTCAGACTGAAAAAGAGAGATTTGCTCCCGCAAATACAAAACGAGCACCGTTTGCGCAATTAGTGAAAAAAGTGGAACGTCAGAATTAAAAGAGTGAGGATTTGCTCCCGGAAAACACAAAACGAGCCACCGTTTGCGCTGTTACTGAAAAAAGTTGCTTCGTCAGACTGAAAGAGTGAGGATTTGCTCCCGCAAACACAAAAAACGAGCACCGTTGGCGCAGTTAGTGAAAAAGTTGTTTCGTCAGACTGAAGAGGTTGAGGATTTGCCTCCCGCAAAACACAAAAGAGCACTGTTTGCGCTGTTACTGAAAAAGTGGTATCGTCAGACTGAAAAGTGAGGATTTGCTCCCGCCAAATACAAAACGAGCACCGTTTGCGCAGTTAGTGAAAAAGTTGAAATCGTCAGACTGAAAGAGTGAGGATTTGCCCCGCAAACACAAAACCGAGAAACCGTTTGCCCCTGTTACTGAAAAAGTTGCTTCGTCAGACTGAAGAGTGAGGATTTGCTCCCGCAAATAAAAAACTAGCACCGTTTGCGCAGTTAGTGAAAAAATTTGCATCACAGACTGAAAGAGTGAGGATTTCCTCCCGCAAAACACAAACGAGCACCGTTTGCGCAGTTAGTGAAAAAAGTTGTTTCATCAGACTGAAAGAGTGAGGATTTGCATCCGCAAAACACAAAACGAGCCACAGTTTGCGCGTTACTGAAAAATTGGTATCGTCAGACTGAAAAAGTGAGGATTTGCTCCCGCAAATACAAAACGAGCACCGTTTGCCGCAGTTAGTGAAAAAGTGAATCGTCAGACTAAAAGAGTGAGGATTGCTCCCGCAACACACAAAACTAGCACCGTTTGCGCAGTTAGTGAAAAAAGTTGAATCGTCAGACTAAAAAGAGTGAGGATTGCTCCCGGTCAAACACAAAACTAGCACCGTTTGCGCAGGTTAGATGAAAAATTTGCATCATCAGACTGGAATAGTGAGGATTTCCTCCCGCAAACACAAAAACGAGCACCATTTGCGCTTTACTGAAAAAGTTGCTTCGTCAGACTGAAAGAGTGAGGAATTTGCTCCGCCAAAAGCAAAACGAGCACCGTTTGCGATTTACTGAAAAAGTGGTATCGTCAGACTGAAAAGTGAGGATTTGCTCGCAAAATACAAAACGAGCACCGTTTGCGCAGTAGTGAAAAAGTTGAATCGTCAGACTAAAAGAGTGAGGATTTGCTCGACAAACACACAAAACTAGCACCGTTTGCGCAGTTAGTGAAAATTGCATCATCAGACTGGAATAGTGAGGGATTTCCTCCCGCAAACACAAAAACGAGCACCGTTTGCGCTGTACTGAAAAAGTTGCTTCGTCAGGGGACTGAAAGAGTGAAGGATTTTGCTCCCGCAAACACAAAAACGAGCCACCGTTTGCGCAGTAAGTGAAAAAAGTGTTTCGTCAGACTGAAAGAGTGAGGATTTGCTCCCCCAAAACACAAACGAGCACCGTTCGCTGTTACTGAAAAAGTGGTATGTCAGACTGAAAGAGTGAGGATTGCCCCCGCAAATACAAAAACTAGCACCGTTTGGCAGTAGTGAAAAATTTGCATCATCAGACTGTTGATAGTGAGGATTTACTCCCGCAAACACAAAACGAGACACCGTTTGCGCAGTTAGTGAAAAAGTTGTTTCGTCAGACTGAAAGAGTGAGGATTTGCTCCCGCAAAACACAAAAACGAGCACCGTTTGCCGCAGTTAGTGAAAAAGTTGAATCGTCAGACCTAAAGAGTGAGGATTTGCTCCCGCAAACACAAAACAGAACCGTTTGCCACTGTACTGAAAAAGTGCTTCGTCAGACTGAAAGAGTGAGGATTTGCTCCCGCAAATACAAAACTAGCCAAGTTTGCGCAAGTTGTGAAAAAGTTGAATCGTCAGACTGAAAGAGTGAGGAATTTGCTCCCGCAAACTACCAAACTAGCACCGTTTGCCGCAGTTAGTGAAAAAAATTGCATCATCAGACTGGAATAGTGAGGATTTGCTCCCGCAAAAACCAAACGAGCACATTTGCGCTGTTACTGAAAAAAGTTGCTTCGTCAGACTGAAAGAGTGAGGATTTGCTCCCGCAAACCAAAAAACGAGCACCCGTTTGCGCAGTAAGTGAAAAAGTTGTTTCGTCAGACTGAAAGAGTGAGGATTTGCTCCCGCAAACCACAAAACGAGAAACAGTTGGCCACTGTGGACATGAAAAAGTTGCTTCGTCAGACTGAAAAGAGTGAGGAATTTGTCCCCGCAAAATACAAAAACGAGCACCGTTGACGCAGTTAGTGAAAAATTTGCATCATCAGACTGGAAAGAGTGAGGATTTCATCCCGCAAACACAAAACGAGCACGTTGCGCAGTTAGTGAAAAAGTTGTGTCGTCAGACTGAAAGAGTGAGGATTTTCTCCCGCAAACACAAAACGAGCCACCGTTTGCGCTGTACTGAAAAAAGTTGGTATCGTCAGACTGAAAAAAGAAGAGGATTTGCTCCCGCAAAATACAAAACGAGCACCGTTTGCGCAGTTAGTGAAAAAGTTGTTTCTTCAGACTGAAAGAGTGAGGATTTTGCTCCCGCACAACACAAACCGGAAAACCGTTTGCCACTGTTACTGAAAAGTTGCTTCGTCAGACTGAAAGAGTGAGGATTGCCCGACAAATACAAAACTAGCACCGTTGTGACAATTAGTGAAAAATTTGATCATCAGACTGGAAGAGTGAGAGTTTGCTTCCCGCAAACAACAAAAGAGCCACTGTTTCCGCAGTTAGTGAAAAGTTGCTCGTCAGACTGAAAAAGAGTGAGGATTTGCCTCAGCAAACCACAAAACAAGCACCGTTTTTGGCAGTAGTGAAAAAGTTGTTTCGTCAGACTGAAAGAGTGAGGATTGCTCCCACAACACAAAAACGAAGCACGTTTGCCGCTGTTACTAAAAAAAGTTGCTTCATCAGACTGAAAGAGTGAGATTTGCTCCCGCAAAAACAAAACGAGCACCGTTTGCGCTGATTACTGAAAACTGGTATCGTCAGACTGAAAAAAGTGAGGATTTGCTCCCGCAAATACAAAACGAGCACCGTTGCGCAGTTAGCGAAAAAAGTTGCTTCGTCAGAACTGAAAGAGTGAGGATTTGCCCCGCAAAGACAAAACTAGCACCGTTTGCCGCACAGTTGTGAAATTTGATCATCAGACTGGAAGAGTGAGATTTCCTCCCGCAAACACAAAACCGAGCACCGTTTGCGCAGTTAGTGAAAAAGTTGTTTCGTCAGACTGAAAGAGTGAGGATTTGCTCCCGCAAACACAAACGAGCACCGTTTGCGCTCGTTACTGAACAAAGTGGTAATCGTCAGACTGAAAGAGTGAGGATTTGCCCCCGCAAATACAAAACTAGCCGTTTGCGCAGTTAGGAAAAATTTGCATCATCAGGATGGAAGAGTGAGGAATTTCCTCCCGCAAACACAAAAACGAGCACCGTTGAACAGTTACTGAAAAACTGTATCGTCAGACTGAAAAGTGAGGATTTGCCTCCCGGAAATACAAAAACGAGCACCGTTTGCACGCACGTTAGAAAAAGTTGAATCGTCAGACTAAAAGAGTGAGGATTTGCTCCGTAAACACCAAAAACAAGCACCGTTTGCGCAGTTAGTGAAAAAGTTAGTTTCGTCAGACTGAAAGAGTGAGGATTTGCTCCCGCAACTTATCAAAAACGAGCACCGTTGCGCTGTTACTGAAAAAGTTGCTTCGTCAGACTGAAAGAGTGAGGATTTGCTCCCGCAAACACAAAACGAGCACCCGTTTGCGCAGTTACTGAAAAACTGTATCGTCAGATGGAAAAATGTGAGGATTGCTCCCGCAAACAAAAAAAAAAAAACGAGCAACGTTTGCGCAGTTAGTGAAAAAGTTGAATCGTCAGACTAAAAGGAGTGAGGATTGCCTCCCGCAAACACCAAAAACGAGCACCGTTTGCACTCGCTTATACTGAAAAAGTTGCTTCGTCAGACTGAAAGAGTGAGGATTTGCCCCGCCAATACAAAACTAGCACCGTTTGTGCAGTTAGTGTAAAAATTTGCATCATCAGACTGGAAGAGTGAGGATTTCCTCCGCAAACCACAAAACGAGCAACGTTTGCGCTGTTACTGAAAAAAGTTGCTTCCCTCAGACTGAAAGAGTGAGGATTTGGCTCCCGCACACACACACAAAATCGAGCACCGTTTGGCGCTGTTACTGAAAAACTGGTTATCGTCAGAATGGCAAAAGTGAGGATTTGCTCCCGCAAATACAAAACGAGCACCGTTTGCGCCAGTTAGTGAAAAAAGTTGCTTCGTCAGACTGAAAGAGTGAGGATTTTGCCCCATGCAAATACAAACACTAGGCACCGTTGCGCACTTTAGTGAAAAAAATTGCATCATCAGACTGGAAAGAGTGTGAGGATTTCCTCCCGAAACACAAAACGAGCCACCGCTTTGCGCAGTAGTGAAAAAGTTGTGCTTTTCGTCAGACTGAAAGAGTGAGGATTTCGCTCCCGCAAACACAAAACGAGCCACCGTTTGCGCATGTTACTGAAAAAGTGGTATCGTCAGACTGAAAGAGTGAGGATTTGCCCCCGCAAATACCACAAAACTAGCACCGTTTCCGCAGTTAGGCAAAAATTTGCATCATCAGACTGAGAAGTGAGGATTTGCTCCGCCAACACACAAAACGAGAAACCGTTTGCACAGTTAGTGAAAAACACTGGTATCGTCAGACTGGAAAGTGAGGATTTGCTCCGCAAATACAAAACAGGCACCGTCTTGCGCAGGTTTAGTGAAAAAGTTGAATCGTCAGACTCAAAGAGTGAGGATTTGCTCCGTCAACCACCCAAAACGAGCACCGTTGCGCAGTTAGTGAAAAAGTTGTTTAGTCAGACTGAAAGAGTGAGGATTTGCTCCCGCAAACACAAAACGAGCACCGTTTGCGCGTTACTGAAAAAGTTGCTTCGTCAGACTGAAAGAGTGAGGATTTGCTTCCCGCAAACACAAAACGAGCACCGTTTGCGCTGTTACTGAAAACTGGGTATCGTCAGACTGAAAAAGTGAGGATTTGCTCCGCGAAAATACAAAACGAGCACGTTGCGCAGTTAGTGAAAAAGTTGAATGTCCAGACTAAAAGTGAGGATTTGCCTCCCGCAAACACAAAAACGAGCACCGTTTGGCACTGTTACTGAAAAAGGTGCCTTCGTCAGACTGAAAGAGTGAGGATTTGCCCCCGCAAATACAAAACTAGCACCGTTTGTGCAGTTAGTGAAAAATTGCATCAGCAGACTGGAAAGGTATGAGGATTTCCTCCGCAAACACAAAACGAGCACCGTTGGCGCTGTTAATGGAAAAAGTTGCTGCCTCAGACTGAAAGAGTGAGGATTTGCTCCCCCAAACACAAAACGAGCACAGTTTCCGCAGTTAGTGAAAAAGGTTGCTTCGTCAGACTGAAAGAGTGAGGATTTGCCTCCCGTAAACACAAAACACAAGCCACCGTTTGCGCAGTTTAGTGAAAAAGTTGCTTCGTCAGACTGAAAGAGTGAGGATTGCCACCCGCAAATACAAAAACTAGCACCGTTTGGCAGTTAGTGAAAAAATTTGCATCATCAGACTGGAAGAGTGAGGATTTCCTCCCGCAAACACAAACGAGGACCGTTGCGCAGTTAGTGAAAAAGTTGTTTCGTCAGACTGAAAAGTGAGTGAGGATTTGCTCCGCAAACACAAAACGAGCACCGTTTGCGCTGTTACTGAAAAAGTGTATGTCAGACTGAAAGAGTGAGATTTGCCCCCGCAAAAGACAAAACTAGCACCGTTTGCGCAGTAGTGAAAAAATTTGCATTCATCAGACTGGAAGAGTGAGGATTTCCTCCCGCAACACAAAAAGAGCAACGTTGCCACAGTTACTGAAAAACGGGTATCGTCAGACTGAAAAAGTGAGGATTTGCTCCCGCAAAACAAAACGAGCACCGTTTGCCGCAGTTAGGGAAAAAGTTGAATCGTCAGACTAAAAGAGTGAGGATTTGCTCCCGTAAACACAAAACAAGCACCGTTTGCGCAGTTAGTGAACAAAATTGTTCGTCAGACTGAAGAGGTGAGGATTTGCTCCCGCAAACACCAAACGAGCAACCGTTTGCGCGTGTTACTTGAAAAAGTTGCTTCGTCAGACTGAAAGAGTGAGGATTTGCTCCCGCAAACACAAAACGAGCACGTTTGCGCTGTTACTGAAAAAAACTGGTATTCGTCAGACTGAAAAAGTGAGGATTGTCCCGCAAAATACAAAACGAGCACCGTTTGCGCCAGTAGTGAAAAAGTGAATCGTCAGACTAAAAGAGTGAGGATTTGCTCCCGCAACAACAAAAACGAGAACCGTTTGACACTGTTACTGAAAAGTCTTTCGTCAGACTGAAAGAGTGAGGATTTGCCACCGCAAATACAAAACTAGCACGGGTTTGCGCAGTTAGTGAAAAAAATTGAATCATCAGACTGGAAGAGTGAGGATTTCCCCCGCCAAACACAAAACGAGCACCGTTTGCGCGGTTACTGAAAAAGTTGCTCGTCAGACTGAAAGAGTGAGGATTTGCCCCGCAAAACACAAAACGAGCACCGTTTGCGTTGTACTGAAAAAGTTGCATCATCAGACTGAAAGAGTGAGGATTTGCCCCCCGCAAATACAAAACTAGCACCGTTTGCGCAGTTAGTGCAAAAAATTTGCATCACTGACTGGAAGAGTGAGGATTTGCTCCGGCCAAACACAAACGAGGCACCTTTTGCGCTCCCCGGTTACTGAAAATAAAGGTGGTATCGTCAGACTGAAAGAGTGAGGATTTGCCCCGCAAATATACAAAATCGAGCACCGTTTTGCGCAGTCCCAGTTTGAAAAATTTGCATCATCAGACTGGAAGAGTGAGGATTTCCCCCGCAATCATCAAAACGAGCACCGTTGCGAAGTAGTGAAAAAGTTGTTGCGTCAGACTGAAAGAGTGAGGATTTGCTCCGCCAAACACAAAACGAGCACCGTTTGCGCTGTTACTGAAAAACTAGTATCGTCAGACTGAAAAAGTGAGGATTTGCTCCCCGCAAAAATACAAAACGAGCACCGTTTGCCGTTAGTGAATAAGGTTGAATCGTCAGACTAAAAAGAGTGAGGATTTGCCTCCCGCCAAAACACAAAAAACAAAACGAGAAACGTTTGCCACTGTTACTGAAAAAGTTGCTTCGTCAGACTGAAAGAGTGAGGATTTGCCCGCAAATAAAAAACTAGCACCGTTTGCGCAGTTCAGTGAAAAATTTGCATCATTCAGACTGGAAGAGTGTGAGGATTTCCTCCCGCAAACCAACAAAAACCGAGCACCGTTTGCGCTGTTCACTAAAGTTGGCTTTTTTTCCTTCAGACTGAAAGAGTGAGGATTTTAGCTCCCGCAAAACACAAAACGAGACACTGTTCCGCAGGTAGTGAAAAAGTTGCTTCGTCAGACTGAAAGAGTGAGGATTTGCTCCCCCCCGTAACACAAACAAGCACGTTTGCGCAGTTAGTGCAAAAAGTTGTTTCGTCAGACTGAAAAGAGTGAGGATTTGCCCCCGCACAACACAACGAGCACCGTTTGCGCAGTTAGTGAAAAACTTTGCATCATCAGAACGGAAGAGTGAGGATTCCTCCCGCAAACACAAAACGAGCACGTTTGCGCAGTTAGTGAAAAAAGTTGTTTCGTCAGACTGAAAGAGTGAGGATTTGCTCCCGCAAAAAACACAAAACGAGCACCGTTTGCGCTGTTACTTGAAAACTGGTATCGTCAGACTGAAAGAGTGAGGATTTGGCCCCCGCAAATACAAAAAACGAGGCAACGTTTGCGCAGTTAGTGAAAATATTATGCATCAATCAGACGGAAGAGTGAGGATTTCCTCCCCGCAAAAACACAAAACGAGCACCGTTTGACAGTTTACTGAAAAACTGGTTATCGTCAGACTGAAAAAGTGAGGATTTGCTCCCGCAAAATACAAAAACGAGCACCGTTTGCGCAGTTAGTGGAAAAAGTTGAATCGTCAGACTAAAAGAGTGAGGATTTGTCCCGCAAACACAAAAAAACCAAGCACCGTTTTCCGTTTTAAAAAAAAATTGCTCGTCAGACTGAAAAAGGGGGGGATTTCCCCCCCGCAAAAAACCCCCAAAAGAGCACCGTTTTCCGTTAAAAAAAAGTTGCTTCGTCAGACTGAAAGAGTGAGGATTTGCCCCGCAAACAAAAAACGAGCAACCGTTTGCGTTTTTACTGAAAAAGTTTGGGTTCGTCAGACTGAAAAGAGTGAGGATTTCCCCCCGAAACACAAAAAAGAGCACCGTTTCCCGTTTGTTTAAAAAGTTTTTCGTCAGACTGAAAGAGTGAGGATTTTCTCCCGAAAAAACAAAACGAGCACCGTTGCGCCGGGTTTTGAAAAAAATGGAATCGGTCAGACTGAAAGAGTGAGGATTTGCCCCGCAAAAAAAAACGAGCACCGTTTGCCGTTTGAAAAAATTTTCCTTTATCCAGACTGAAAGAGTGAGGATTTCCCCCCGCAAAAAAAAAAAACGAGCACCTTTGCGCAGTTAGTGAAAAAAGGTTTTGTCAGACTGAAAGAGTGGGGGGTTTCCCCGCAAAACACAAAAACGAGGCACCGTTTGCGCTGTTTTTTGAAAAATTTTTCGTCAGACTGAAAAAGTGAGGATTTCCCCCGCAACCAAAAAAACGAGCCCCCGTTTGCGCAGTTAGTGGAAAAAAATTGTTTTGCAGACTGAAAGAGTGAGGGGTTTTCCCCCCGCAAAAACAAAAACGAGCCCCCCGTTTTGCGTGGTTACTGAAAAAATTGGGGTCGTCAGACTGGGGGGAAAGAGTGAGGATTTTTCCCGCAAATCAAAACGAGCACCGTTTCCCAGTTGGGAAAAAATTTTGATAACAGATGGAAGGGGTGAGGATTTCCCCCCGAAACCCCACAAAACGAGGAACCCTTTGCCGGCAGTTAGTGAAAAAGTTGCCTCCTAAAAAACAAAAGAGTGAGGATTTTTTTCCCGAAAAAACAAAACGAGCACCGTTTGCGCTGTTTATTGAAAAAAACTTTTTCGTCAGACTGAAAGAGTGAGGATTTTCCCCCCGAAAACAAAACGAGCACCGTTTCCCGCAGTTATAAAAAAGTTTTGTCAGACTGAAAGAGTGAGGATTTGCTCCCGAAAAAACAAAACCGGGGCACCCTTTCCTGACTAAAAAATTGCTTGCAGACTGAAAAGAGTGAGGATTTCTTCCCCCCAAAACAAAACGAGCACCGTTTGCGCATTTTGTGGAAAAAATTTTCGTCAGACTGAAAGAGTGAGGATTTCTTCCCCCAAACACAAAAAGAGCCCCCGTTTGCGCTGTTATGAAAAAATTGGGGGTTGTCAGACTGAAAGAGTGAGGATTTTTCCCCCCCAAACAAAACAGAGCACCGTTGCGGCAGTTAGGGAAAAAGTTGCTTTCTCAGACTGAAAGAGTGAGGATTTTACTCCTCACAAAACACAAAACGAGCACCGTTTGCGCTGTTACATGAAAAATTTGTTCGTCAGACTGGAAAGAGTGAGGATTTGCAACCCACAAGCACAAAACGAGCCACCGTTTTGCGCGTTAGTGAAAAAGTTTGAATCATCAGACTGAAAAAGAGTGAGGATTTGCTCCGCAAACAACAAAACGAGCACCGTTTTGCTGTTAACTGAAAAAGTTGCTTTGTCAGACTGAAAGAGTGAGGATTTGGCTCCCGCAACACAAAACGAGCACCCTGTTTGCGCTGTTAATATGAAAAAGTGAATCGTCAGACTGAAAGAGTGAGGATTTGCTCCCGCAACACAAAAACGAGCACCATTTGCGCTGTTACTAAAAAGTTGCTTCGTCAGACTGAAAGAGTGAGGATTTGCTCCCGGAAAACACAAAACGAGCACCGTTTGCGCTGTATGAAAAAGTTTTGATTCGTCAGACTGAAAGAGTGAGGATTTGTTCCGCAAACCACAAAAACGAGCACCGTTTGACGCGGGTTCTGAAAAAGTTTGCATCGTCAGACAAAAAGAGTGGGAGTATTGCACCCACAAGCACAAAACGAGCACCGTTTGCGCAGGTAGTGAAAAAGTTTGAATCGTCTCAGACTGAAAGAGTGAGGATTTTCTCCCGCAAACACAAAAACGAGCACCGTTTGCGCTGTTTGGTTACTGAAAAGTGGGATCGTCAGACTGAAGAGGGAGATTTGCTCCCGCAAAAACAAAAAGAGCAACCGTTTGCGCTGTACTGAAAAAGTTGCTTGTCAGACTGAAAGAGTGAGGAATTTGCCACCCACAAGCACAAAAACGAGCACCGATTGCCGCAGTTAGTGAGAAAAGTTGCTTCTTCAGACTGAAAGAGTGATGAATTTGCCTCCCGCAAACACAATAAAACGAGCACCGTTTTTGCGTCTGTTACTGAAAAAAGTTGTATTATCAGACTGAAAGAGTGAGGATTTGCCCCCCAACCCCCCCAAAACAACAAAACGAGCACCGTTTGCCGAGTTAGTGAAAATGTTGAATCCGTCAGACTGAAAGAGTGAGGATTTGCTCCCGCATAACACAAAACGAGCACCGTTGCGCATTTAGTGAAAAAGTTGAATCGTCAGACTGAAAGAGTGAGGATTTGCTCCCGCAAAACACAAAAACACGAGCACCGTTTGTGCGCTGTTACTGAAAAAGTGCTTGTCAGACTGAAAGAGTGAGGATTTGCCTCCCAGGCCAAAACAAAACCGAGCACGTTTGCGCTGTTACTGAAAAAGTTGAACGGTCAGACTGAAAGAGTGAGGGATTGACCCGCAAAATACAAAACGAGCACCATTTGCGCTGTTACTGAAAAAAGTTGAAATCGTCAGACTTGAAGAGTGAGGATTTATGCTCCACGCAAACACAAAAACGAGCACCGTTGCTGCTGTTTGTACGAAAAAAGTGAATCGTCAGACTGAGAAGAGTGAGGATTTGCTCCCCGCAAAACACAAAACGAAGCACCGTTGCGCAGTTAGTGAAAAAAAGTGCTGTCTCAGACTGAAAGAGTGAGGATTTGCTCCCACAAAAACAAAACCGAGCACCGTTTGTGCTGTTACTGAAAAAAAATAGTTGCTCGTCCAGACTGAAAAGAGTGAGGATTTCGCACCCACAAAGCACAAAACACGAGCACCATTTTGCGGCTGTTACTGCAAAAGAGTTGAACGTCGTCAGACTGGAAGAGTGAGGATTTTTGCTCCGCAAACACAAAACGAGCACCGAGTTTGCGCTGTTACTGAAAAAGGTATGAAATCGTCAGACTGAAAGAGTGAGGATTTGCTCCCGACAAACACAAAAGAGCACCGTTTGCGCAGTTAGTGAAAAAGGTTGCTTTCTCAGACTGAAAACAGAGTGAGGATTTGCTCCCGCAAACACAAAAACGAGCACCGTTTGTTTGCGGTTACTGAAAAGTTGCTTCGTCAGACTGAAAGGAGTGAGGATTTGCACCCACAAGCACAAAACGAGCAACCGTTTTGCGCAAGTTAGGAAAAAAGTTGCTTCGTCAGACTGAAAGAGTGAGGATTTGCTCCCGCAAACCACAAAACGAGCACGTTTGCACGCGTTAACTGAAAAAGTTGCTTTGTCAGACTGAAAGAGTGAAGGATTTGCTCCCGCCAAAAACACAAAACGAGCACCGTTTGCGCACTTAGGAAAAGTTGAATCGTCAGACTGAAGAGTGAAGGATTTGCTCACCGCAAACACAACGAAGCCACGTTTCGCGCTGTTATAAAAAGTTGCTTTAGTCAGACTGAAAGAGTGAGGATTCTCCCGCAAACACAAAAACGAGCACCGTTGCGCTGTTACTGAAAAAAAGTTGATCGTCAGACTGGAAAGAGTGAGGATTGACCCGCAATACAAAACGAGCACCATTTGCCGCTGTTACTGAAAAAGTTGAATCGTCAGACTGAAAGAGTGAGGATTTGCTACCCGCAAACACAAAACGAGCACCGTTTGCGCTGTTACTGAAAAACTGGAATCGTCAGACTGAAAGAGTGAGGATTTGCTCCCGCAAAACACAAAACGAGCACGTTTACGCAGTTCATGTGAAAAAGTTTGCTTTCTCAGACTGAAGAAGAGTGAGGGCATTGCTCCCACAAACACAAAAACGAGCACCGTTTGTGCTTGTTACTGAAAAAGTTGCACTTTGCAGACTGGAAAGAGTGAGGATTTGCACCCACAAGCACAAAACGAGCACGTTTGCGCAGTTAGTGAAAAAAAGTGTTTCTCAGACTGAAAGAGTGAGGATTTCCTCCCACAAAACACAAAACGAGCACCGTTTGCGCTGTTTACTGAAAAAGTTGTTTCGTCAGACTGAAAGAGTGAGGAATTTGCACCCCACAAGCACAAAAACGAAGCACCGTTGCGCAGTTAGTGAAAAGAGTGAATCGTCAGACTTGAAGGTGGAGGATTTGCTCCCGAAATTCAAAACGAGCACCGTTTGCGCAGTTAGTGAAAAAGTTGAATCGTCAGACTGAAAGAGTGAGGATTTGCCACCCACAAGCACAAAAACGAGCACCGTTTTGCGCAAGTAGTGAAAAAAGTTGAACGTCAGACTGAAAGAGTGAGGATTTGCTCCCGCAAACACAAATACGAAGACCGTTTGCTGCCGTTACTGAAAAAGTTCTTTGTCAGACGGAAGAGGTGAGGATTTTGCTCCCGCAAACACAAACGAGCACCGTTTGCGCGCTGTTACATGAAAAAGTTGGAATCGTCAGAATGAAGAGTGAGGATTTGCTCCCGCAAACACAAACGAGCACCGTTTGCGCAGCAGTTAGTAAAAAAAAAGTTGCTTTCTCAGACTGAAAGAGTGAGGATTTGCTCCCAACAACACAAAATACGAGCACCGTTTGTGCTGTACTTGAAAAAAGTTGCTTTGTCAGACTGAAAGAGTAAGGATTTGCACCCACAAGCACAAAACGAGCACCGTTTGCGCAGTTAGTGAAAAAGTTGCTTTCTCAGACTGAAAGAGTGAGGATTTCCTCCCACAAACACAAAACGAGCACCGTTTGCGCTGTTACTGAAAAAGTTGTTTCGTCAGACTGAAAGAGTGAGGATTTGCACCCACCACCAAGCACAAAACGAGCACGTTTGCGCAGTTAGTGAAGAATTGAATCGTCAGACTGAAAGAGTGAGGATTTGCTCCCGCAAACTCAAAACGAGCTCGTTTGCGGCATTAGGAAAAAGTGAATCGTCAGACTGAAAGAGTGAGGATTTGCAACCCACAAGCACAAAACGAGCACCGTTTGCGCAGTTAGTGAAAAAGTTGTAAATCGTCAGACTGAAAGAGTGAGATTTTGCTCCCGCCAAACACAAAACGAGCACGTTGGGTGCTTGTTACGAACAAAAAGTTGCTATTTGTCAGACTGAAAGAGTGAGGATTTGCTCCCCGCAAACAAACAAAACCGAGCACCGTTTGCGCTGTTACTGGAAAAAATTTGAATCGTCAGACTTCGAAGAGTGAAGGATTGACCGCGCAAATACAAAACGAGCACCGTTTGCGCTGATACTGAAAAAAGTTGAATCTGTCAGACTGAAAGGAGTGAGGATATTGCTCCCGCAAACACAAAACGAGCACCGTTTTTGTGCTGTTACTGATAAAAGTTGCTTTGTCAGACTGAAAGAGTGAGGATTTGCTCGGCAAACACCAAAACGAGCACCGTTTGTGCTTGTACGAAAAAAGTTGAATCGTCAAACTGAAAGAGTGAGGATTTGGAACCCGCAAAATACAAAACGAGACCCCGTTTTTTGCCGCAGTTACTGAAAAGTTTACTTTCTCAGACTGAAAGAGTGAGGATTGCTCCCACACAAACACAAAACGAGCACCGTTTGTGCTGTTACTGGAAAAAGTTGCTTGTCAGACTGAAAGAGTGAGGATTTGCACCCATCAAGCCACAAAACGAGCACCGTTTGCGCAGTTAGTGAAAAGTTGCCCGGTAGATCGTCAGACGAGAAAGAGTGAGGAATTTGCTCGCAAAACACAAAACGAGAGCTGATTAGTGTCGGTAACTGAAAAACGTTGGATTGTCCAGACTGAAAGAGTGAGGATTTCCATACCCTCAAAACACAAACGAGCACCGTTTGCGCTGTTACTGAAAAAGTTTATTTTTTCGTTCGACTGAAAGAGTGAGGATTTGCTCCTACTGAGAAAAACACAAAACCGAGCACCGTTTGCGCTCAAGTTAGTGAAAAAGTTGAAATGTCAAGACTGGAAAGAGTGAGGACTTGTGCTTCCGCAAACACAAAACGAGCACCGTCTTGCGCTGGACTGAAAAAGGTTGCTGGCTGTCAGACTGAAAGATGGAGAGATTTGCCTCCCGCAAACCACAAACGAGCACGTTTGCGCTTTTACTGAAAAAAAGTTGCTGATCGTCAGACTGAAAGAGTGAGGATTTGACCCGCAAATAGCAAAACGAGCACCATGTTCGCTGTTAAATGAGAAAAAGTTGAATCGTCAGACTGAAAGAGTGAGGATTGTTCCCGCAAACACAAACGAGCACCGCTTTGCGCTGTTACTGAAAAAATGGAATCACGTCAGACTGAAAGAGTGAGGGATTGACTCCCCGCAAACACACAAACGAGCACCGTTTTTGCGCAGTTAGTGAAAAAGTTGCTTTCTCAGACTGAAAGAGTGAGGATTCCTCCCACAAACACAAAACGAGCACCGTTTGCGGCAGAGTTAGTGAAAAAAGTTGCTTTCTTCAGACTGAAAGAGTGAGGAATTGCTCCCACGAAACACAAAAAGAGCACCGTTTGTGCATGTTACTGAAAAAGTTGCTTTATTCAGAACTGAAGAGTGAGGATTTGCACCCCACAAAGCACAAAACGAGCACCGTTTGCAGCAGTTAGTGAAAAAAGTTGCATCGTCAGACTGAAAGGAGTGAGGATTTCCACCACAAAACACAAAACCGAGAGCACCGTTTTGCGCGAGTACTGAAAAAAGTTGTTCGTGTCAGACTGAAAGAGTGAGGATTGCGCCCACAAGCAAAAACAGAGCACCGTTTGCGCGTGTAGTGAAAGACTTGAATCGTCAGACTGAAAGAGTGAGGATTTGCTCCCGCCAAACACAAAACGAGCACCGTTTGCGCAGTTAGTGAAAAAAAGTTGAATCGTCAGACTGAAAGAGTGAGGATTTTGCACCAACAAGCACAAAAGAGCACCGTTTGCGCAGTTAGGGAAAAAGTGGAACGTCAGACTGAAAAGAGTGAGGATTTGCTCCCGCAAACACAAAAACGAGCACCCGTTTTGTGCTGGTTCTGAAAAAGTTGATTTGTCAGACTGAAGAGTGGAGGATTTGCTCCCGCAAACACAAACGAGCACCGTTTGCGCTGTTAATGAAAAAGTTGATCGTCAGACTGAAAAGAGTGAGGATTTGACCCGCAAATACAAAACACGAGCACGTTTGCCGCTGATATGAAAAGTTGGATCGTCAGACTGAAAGAGTGAGGATTTGACTCCCGCAAACACAAAAAACGAGACACCGTTTGCTGTTACTGAAAAGTTGCTTTGTCAGACTGGAAAGAGTGAGGATTTGCTCCACGCAAACACAAAACGAGCACCGTTTGTGCATGTTAGTGAGGATTTGCTCCTGCCCAACATACAACGAGCAACGTTTGCGCTGTTACTGAAAAAGTTGTTGAGTCAGACTGAAAGAGTGAGGATTTGCACCCACAAGCACCAAAACGAGCACCGTTTGCAAGTTAAGTGAAAAAGTTGAATAGTCAGACTGAAAGAGTGAGGATTTGCACCCACAAGCACAAAACGAGCACCGTTTGCGCAGTTAGTGAAAAGTTGCTTTCTCAGACTGAAAGAGTGAGAATTTGCTCCCGCAAACACAAAACCGAGCACCGTTTGCGCTGTTACGAAAAAGTTGCTTCGTCAGACTGAAAGAGTGAGGATTTGCACCCCCAAACGACAAACGAGCACCGTTTGCCGCAGTTAGTGAAAAAGTTGCTTTCTCAGACTGAAAGAGTGAGAATTTTCGCTCCGCAAACACAAAACGAGCACCGTTGCGCTGTTACTGAAAAAAGTTGCTTCGTCAGACTGAAGAGTGAGGATTGGCCCCACCCAAACACAAACGAGCACCGTTTGCGCAGTTAGTGAAAAAGTTGAATCGTCAGACTGAAAGAGTGAGGATTTGCTCCGCAAACACACAAACGAGCACCGTTTGCCGCAGTTAGTGAAAAGTTGAATCGTCAGACTGAAAGAGTGAGGATTTGCTCCCGCCAAACACAAACGAGACACCGTTTGCGCTGTTACTGAAAAAGTTGCTTTGTCAGACTGAAAGAGTGAGGATTTCCTCCCGCAAACACAAAACCGAGCACCGTTTGCCTCGTTACTGAAAAAGTTGAATATCGTCAGACTGAAAGAAGTGAGGATTTGACCCGTAAACTACAAATCGAGCACCATTTGCGCTGCTTACGAAAAAGTTGAATCGTCAGACTGGAAAGAGTGAGGATTTGCCTCCCGCAAACACAACAACGAGCACCGTTTGCGCTGTTACTGAAAACTGGAAATCGTCAGACTGAAAGAGTGAGGATTGCTCCCGCAAACACCAAAAACGAACACCGTTTGCGCTGTTACTGAAAAAGTTGCTTTGTCAGACTGAAAGAGTGAGGATTTGCTCCCGCAACACCCCAAAACGAGCACGTTGCCGCTGTACTGAAAAAGTTGCTTCGTCAGACTGAAAGAGTGAGGATTTGCACCCACAAGCACCCCCAAAACGAGCACCGTTTGTGGTTAGTGAAAGACTTGAATCGTCAGACTGAAAGAGTGAGGATTTGCTCCCGCAAACACAAAACGAGCACCCGTTTGCGCAGTTAGTGAAAAAGTTGAATCGTCAGACTGAAAGAGTGAGGATTTGCCACCCACAAGCACAAAAAAAAAAAAAACAAAACAAAAAAAAACGAGCACCGTTTGCGCAGTTAGTGAAAAAGTTGAATCGTCAGACTGAAAGAGTGAGGATTTGCTCCCGCAAACACAAAACGAGCACCGTTTGCGCTGTTACTGAAAAAAGGTGCAACGTCAGACTGAAAGAGTGAGGATTTGCTCCCGCAAACACAAACGAGCGCACCGGTTGCGCGTTACTGAAAAAGTGGAATCATCAGACTGAAAGAGTGAGGATTTGCTCCGCAAACAAAAAACGAACACCGTTTGCGCTTTTACTGAAAAAGTTTGCCTTCGTCAGACTGAAAGAGTGAGGATTTAGCTCCCGCAACACAAAACGAGCACCGTTTGCGCTGTACTGAAAAAGTGCTTCGTCAGACTGAAAGAGTGAGGATTTGCTTCCGCAAAAACACAAACGAGCACCGTTTGCGCTGTTACTGAAAAAGTTTCATCGTCAGACAAAAAGAGTGAGGATTTGCACCCCACAAGCACAAAAACGAGCACCGTTGCGGCTGTTATGAAAAAAGTTGCTTTGTCAGACTGAAAGAGTGAGGATTTGCTCCGGCAAACACAAAACGAGCACGTTGTGCGTTTACTGAAAAAGTTGAATCGTCAAACTGAAAGAGTGAGGATTTGACCCGCAAATACAAAACGAGCCACGTTTTGCGCTGTACTGAAAAAGTTGAATCGTCAGACTGAAAGAGTGAGGATTTGCTTTTTTTTTTTTTTTTTCTTTTTTTTTCCCCCACAGCAAACACAAAACGAGCACCGGTTGCGCTGTTTACATAAAAAGTGGAATCATCAGACTGAAGAGTGAGGATTTGCTCCCGCAAACACAAAACGAGCACCGTTTGCGCTGTTACTGAAAAAGTTGCTTCGTCAGACTGAAAGAGTGAGGATTTGCTCCGCCAAACACAAACAGAGCACCGTTTGCGCTGTTACTGAAAAAGGTGCTTGTCAGACTGAAAGAGTGAGGATTTGTTCCGCAAACACAAACGAGCCACGTTTGCGCTGATTACTGAAAAAGTTGTTCGTCAGACTGAAAGAGTGAGGATTTGCACCCACAAGCACAAACGAGCAACGTTTGCCACAGTTTTTTTTTTTTTCAGTGAAAAAGTTGAATAGTCAGACTGAAAGAGTGAGGATTTGACCCACAAGCACAAAACGAAGCACCGTTGCGCAGTTAGTGAAAAAGTGCCTTTCTCGACTGAAAGAGTGAGGATTTGCTCCGCAAACACAAAACGAGCACCGTTTGCGCTGTTACTGAAAAAGTTGCTTCGTCAGACTGAAAGAGTGAGGATTTGCACCCCCAAGCACAAAACGAGCACCGTTTGCGCAGTTAGTGAAAAAGTTGCTTCGTCAGACTGAAAGAGTGAGGATTTGCTCCCGCAAACACAAAACGAGCACCGTTGCGCTGTTACTGTGAAAAAAGTTGCTTGTCAGACTGAAAGAGTGAGGATTGCCCCCCCCCCCAAACACAAAACCGAGCACCGTTTGCGCAGTTAGTGAAAAAAGTTGAATCGTCAGACTGAAAGAGTGAGGATTTGCTCCGCAATTCAACACAAACGAGCACCGTTTGCCGCAGTTAGTGACAAAAGTTGAATCGTCAGACTGAAAGAGTGAGGATTTTTGCCTCCCGCAAACACAAAACGGAGCACCGTTTGCGCTGTTACTGAAAAAGTTGCTTTGTCAGACTGAAAGAGTGAGGATTTCCGCCCGCAACATCAAAACGAGCACCGTTTGACGCTGTTTACTGAAAAAGTTGAAAGTCAGACTGAAAAGAGTGAGGATTTGACCCGCAAATACAAAATCGAGCCACCATGCGCTGTTACTGGAAAAGTTGAATCATCAGACTGAAAGAGTGAGGATTTGCTCCCGCAAACACAAAACGAGCACCGTTTGCGCTGTACTGAAAAACTGCGAATCGTCAGACTGAAAGAGTGAGGATTTGCTCCGCAAACACAAAACGAACACGTTTGCCGCATGTTACGAAAAGTTGCTTTGTCAGACTGAAAGAGTGAGGATTTGCTCCCGCAAACACCAAAACGAGCACCGTTGCCGCTGTTACTGAAAAAGTTGCCTTCGTCAGACTGAAAGAGTGAGGATTTGCACCCACAAGCCACAAAACGAGCACCGTTGTGCGTTAGTGTGAAAGACTTGAATCGTCAGACTGAAAGGAGTGGGGATTTGCTACCCGCAAACTCAAAACGAGAACGTTTGCGCAGTTACGTGAAAAAAGTTGAATCGTCAGACTGAAAGAGTGAGGATTTGCACCCACAAGCCACAAAACGAGCACCGTTTGCGCAGGTAGTGAAAAAGTGATCGTCAGACTGAAAGAGTGAGGATTTGCTCCCGCAAACAAAAAACGAGCACCTTTTTGCGCTGTTACTGAAAAAGTTGATCGTCAGACTGAAGAGTGAGGATTTGCTCCCCGCAACACAAAACGAGCACCGGGTTGCCGCTGTTACTGAAAAAGTTGAATCATCAGACTGAAAGAGTGAGGATTTGCCTCCCGCAAACCCAAAAACGAACAACGTTTGGCGTTACTGAAAAAGTTGCTTCGTCAGACTGAAAGAGTGAGGATTTGCCGCAAACACAAAACGAGCACCGTTTGCGCTGTTAATGGAAAAAGTTGCTTCGTCAGACTGAAGAGTGAGGATTTGTTCCGCAAAACACAAAACGAGCACCGTTTGCGCTGTTACTGAAAAAGTTATCGTCAGACAAAAAGAGTGAGGATTTGCACCACAAGCACAAAACGAGCACCGTTTGCGCTGTTACTGAAAAAGTTGCTTTGTCAGACTGAAAGAGTGAGGATTTGCTCCGGCAACACAAAACGAGCACCGTTTGTGCTGTTACTGAAAAAAGTAATCAGTCAGACTGAAAGAGTGAGGATTTGACCCGCAAATACAAAACCCCGAGCACCGTTTGCCGCTGTTACGAAAAAGTTGAATCGTCAGACTGAAAGAGTGAGGATTTGCTCCCGCAAACACAAAACGAGCACCGGTTGGTGTTACGATTAAAAAGGTGGAATCATCAGACTGAAAGAGTGAGGATTTGCTCACCGCAAACACAAAACGAGCACGTTTGCGCTGTTACGAAAAAAGTTGCTGAAAAAAATTGCTTGTCAGACTGAAAAAAGTGAGGATTTTTTCCCGCAAACACAAAAGAGCACCGTTTGCGCTGTTATGAAAAATTTTCTTGTCAGACTGAAAGAGTGAGGATTTGTTCCCAAAAACACAAAAACGAGCACCGTTTTTCGCTGTTACGAAAAAGTTCACGTAGAAAAAAGAGTGGGATTTTACCCCCAAAACCCAAAAAAGAGCAAAATTTGCGCTGTTACTGAAAAAAATTGCTTTGTCAGACTGAAAGAGTGAGGATTTTTCTCCGGCAAACACAAAACGAGCACCGTTGTGCTGTTTTGAAAAAGTTGAATCGTCAAACTGAAAAAGTGAGGATTTTACCCGCAAATACAAAAAAAGAGTTGCGCAGGTAGGGGAAAAAATTGAACGTCAGATGAGAGAGTGACGATTTTCTCCCGCAAACACAAAAAGAGCACCGTTTGCGCTGTTTCTGAAAAAGTGGAAACGTCAGATGAAAGAGGGAGGATTTGCTCCGCAAAAACAAAAAGAGCACCCCTTTGCGCTGGTATGAAAAAGTTGCTTGTCAGATAAAGAGGAGGGTTTGCACCCAAGCACAAAAAACGAGCACCGATTGCGCAGAGTGAAAAAAATTTCTTCTTTAGAGGAAAGAGTGAGGAATTTTCTCCCCCAAAACCCAAAAAGAGCACCCTTTGCGCTGTTACTGAAAAAGTTGCTTTGTCGACTGAAAGAGTGAGGATTTGCCCCCCCAAACAAAAACGGACCGTTTGCGCAGTTAGTGAAAATTTGAACGTCGACTGAAAGAGTGAGGATTTTCTCCCGCAAACACAAAACGAGCACCGTTTGGCAGTTAGTGAAAAAGTTGAATCCAGATGAAAGAGTGAGGATTTCCTCCCGCAAACACAAAAAGAGCACCGTTTGCCTGTTCTGAAAAGTTGAATCGCAGACTGAAAGAGTGAGGATTTGACCCCCAAAACAAAAAGGCACCCTTTGCGCTGTTACTGAAAAAGTTAATCGTCAGAGAAAGGGGGGAGGGTTTTTCTCCCGCAAAAACAAAAAAGAGAGCAATAGTGTCGTAACTGAAAAAGTTGATTGTCAGATGAAAGAGTGAGGATTTGTCCCGCAAACACAAAAGAGCACGTTTTCGCAGTTAGTGAAAAAATTGCTTTCTCAGACTGAAAGAGTGAGGTTTTCCCCAAAAAAAACACAAAAGGCACCTTTCGCTGTTAGGAAAAAGTTGTTGTCAGACTGAAAGAGTGAGGGTTTTCTTTTTTTTTTTTTTTTTTTTTTTTTTTTTTTTTTTTTTTTCCCCCAAACACAAAAGAGCACCGTTTGCGAGTTAGTGAAAAAGTTGAAAACGTCAGATAAAAAAGGGGAGGATTTGCTCCCCCAAAAAAAAAACGAGCACCGTTTTTCGTGTTACTGAAAAAGTGCTTTGTCAGACTGAAAAAGTGAGGATTTTGCCCCCCAAAAAACAAAACGAGCACCCTTTGCGCAGTTGTGAAAAATGTTTAATCGTCAGACGGAAAGAGTGAGGATTTGCTCCCGCAAAAAAAACAAAAAAAGAGCACCCTTTGCCTTTATGAAAAAGTTGCTTTGTCAGATGAAAGAGTGAGGTTTTTCCCGCAAACACAAAAAAAAGCACGTTTGCGTGTTATGAAAAAGTTTAATCGTCAGACTGAAAGAGTGAGGATTTGA
>JAHHUM010000820.1:0-38338 GCA_036173005.1 Crenichthys baileyi
TCTGGGGGGAATGAAAGGGGCTGCCGGGCCCGGGAAAGTGATCCAAAATAGATTTTTGCAGGGGCCAAGGGGGGCCCAGCGGGGGAGCTCGTTTGACGGCCTAGGGTAAAGGGGGAAAAAAAAAACAGGAAATTTAGTCAGAGAACTTCGTCTTGATTCTGTCAAGTTTTTGCAGAAGAAACCGGGCCAGGGATCCCACCGCAGGGGGGCAAAACACCGGCGTAGAAGTGCTGGCGAGCCACCCTCAATATTTCCCCAGTTGATGGGGAAAACGATGTGCCCCTGTCAGACCCGAGCCCCCAGCCCCTGGCCCTCAGGGGTGGAAGAAGGTTAGCAGGAGGCAGGGTGGAAAACTGACCCCACCTCCCCCAACAACCCGGGCAAACAATAGGCGGGGGGCCCGGGAAATCCCGGGCGGGCGGGGGGGGCTTGGCCCGGAGGGCAGAGCTTTGGGGTTTTGCCGGTTTAACCCTGGGACAAAAAAAAAAAGGGAGAATCTGGAACTGCGGGCAGGCGAAGCGGGAGAGATAGGTTTAAACCCAGGACCGATTGACGGGGCCCATGAACCTGGGAACACTTTGGGGACAGGATTTGGGGGGAAGCCGGCGAAGAGCCACGCTTGCGGGCCCCGGGCGGAGGTGGTGAAAGGACACCGGCATAAGTTGTCTGGACTAAATCTGGTAAAAGAGCCCTCGTGCGCCCCCACATCGCTTGCTCCTCCGGGGATATCTGTCTCGCTGATGTCACTGTGATCTCCTTCTCGCTGATGGGAACAAGGGGGTTTGAATTCCCAGAGAGCCTAAAAGGGGGGGTAAACCAGTGCGCAGATTGAGGATTGGTGAATATCAATCCTTTCGGGTAGTGTCCATTGGGGGGGATTGGGGGAGGGCGCAGTGGACCCCGGCCCCCGGGTTTTTTGGGGGGTCTCTCTACCTCCCATGGTCTTGGATGAAAACGGTTCGTGAGCCCTTTGGGTCCCGGCCGCAAAAAACCCCTAGAGGCCGGGGGTGGTAAATTGGGTCGGACAGCCGTCCGGGGTATCCAGGACCCAAAACACATGTTTCACCAGGAGTTTGGGCTCAAAGGGCTGGGGGAACCCTCCTGAAGGGAGATGGCGCTTTGAAAATCTGTCCATAAGGTTATAAGGGTGGTCATTTCGTGAGGTTGGGGGCCCCGGGAGGGAAATCACTGTGATGTGGGCCAAAGGGCGTAGGGGGTGCCCAGCGGTTGCGGTGGCCCACAGGGGTCGGTTTGAGTTTTGTTCCGGGCGTAACCCGGGAAGGCGGAGAACGTCTCTCTGACGTCACGGTGCAGTTGGGCCACCAGAAACGTCTAAAAATTGCACCCTTTGGACAACGACTCCGGTGCCGGGAGCCTTGTGGAGTGGAACCAGGCAATTAGCCGGGACTGCACCAGGGGGGACGAACCCTGCGGTTCGGCGGTCCTTACCTGGGGCCCGGGTCAGCGAGGAGGGCCTGCCACATTAGTCCCTCTCCCATTTTAAGGCCCCGCGGTAAATGGGGGGAGGATAAGGGTGCTTCTTGAGTTTAGGTGAACTGACGGGACAAGGCTCAGGGTTTAATGTTCTTGGTACCCGGGTCTGAACCTTTTCCCAACCATGCCGCCACTCCTCCAGCGACTTGATGGCTCCCCCCCTGTCCCAACATTTTTAAATTTCTTTTGGCGCCGCCAAACTGCAGGAGAAAAGACGCAGGGGGGGAGTTTGCCATCCAGGCTTGAGCTGAGAGAGCACCCCCCAAAACCCGTGTCCGAAACATCTACCTCCCATGTGAATTGCTTCTCCGGGTCCGGGTGGATGAGAACCGGGGCATGGGCGAACCTGCTTTCAGCGCATTGAAAGCCGCTCCAGCTTCAGGAGTCCAGGCGAAGGGGACCTTGGTGGACGTCAGGGCCATCAAGGGGCTGGCGATCCGGCTGCAGTCCTGAATGAACTTTCTATAAAAGTTGGCAAACCCTAGGAAACGTTGTAATTGTTTCCATGTGGTGGGGGTAGGCCAGTCCTCCACAGCCTTGACCTTGTCTGGATCGGCGTGAACCTGCCCACCCTCGAGGATAAACCCCAAAAAACTGATGGAAGACTGGTGGAACTCGCACTTCTCGGCTTTGATAAAGAGCTGGTTCTCCAGGAGGCGCTGTAGCACCAGACAGACATGTCGGCGGTGCTCAGCGGCAGTTCTGGAATAAATCAAAATATCATCCAGGTACACAAAAACGAAAATGTTCAAAAAGTCCCGTAGCACATCCTTTACTAGAGTCTGAAAGACTACAGGTGCGTTGCATAAACCAAAAGGCATCACCAGATACTCAAAGTGTCCCAGCGGGGTCTTGAATGACATCTTCCACTCATCCCCCTGCCGGATTCAGTCTAAGTGGTATGCGTTTCTAAGATCAAGCTTGGTAAAAATGGTAGCTATGTGAACCGGCTTGAAGGCCGATGACAGCAGAGGTAATGGGTATTTATTCTTAACGGTTATAGCGTTTAATCCCCTATAATTGATGCAGGGACGAAGGGAGCCGTCCTTCTTGCCGACAAAAAAGAAACCGGCTCCAAAAGGAGACGAGGACGGCCAAATTATGCCGGCTGCAAAGGACTCAGCTAAATAATTCTCCATTGCCCCCCTCTCCGGTGGAGAGATCTTTTACAACCGGCTGGAGGGCAACGGAGTGCCCAGTAGGAGGTCGACTGCGCAGTCATGGGGCGGTGAGCAGGGAGAGACAGGGCCCGTGATTTACTAAAAACCGACCCAAGGTCGTGGTATTCACACGGCACCCGGGTGAGATCAGGTGGTTCGTCCTCCTCTCCCCCCATAGAAGTTCTAAGGGAGACAGCTGACTGCAAACAGGTAGAAACACACTGGTTAGACCAGGATTCAGTTCTTAGATCCGTCCAATTTAGATGGGGGTTATGTGTCTGTAACCATGGGAAGCCCAGAACTAACGAGACCTAGGAGATAGGGTAAACAAATAGTGAGGTGTGCTCCCTGTGGTTTCTGGACAACACCAGCTCAAGTGGTTCAGTCTTATGAGTTATACTATGGAGCGTCTGGCCATCTAAGGCCAGAACCTGGCACGGCATAGTTAAAGCCTCGGTCCTGATGTGCATCTGCTTGACTAAATCCTGGTCAATCAGGTCTAACTCGCATCCCGAGTCTAATAGGGCATTCAGGGGAACAGTGCAACGGTTTATAACTAAAGTGGCTGGCAGCGTGAATCGGGAGGGAAAACTAGGTTCTCGGTCCGCCGGGCGTCCTGTCACAACCGGCGGACCGCCCTTTTGGCTGGACCGGACACGCAGATATCAGATGCTCGGAGGAGCCACAATAAAAACACTGGCCGGCCTCCCTGCGGCGCTGCCGCTCATCATCGGGAAGCCTCGCCCTACCCAACTGCATGGGCTCGGGCAGGCTCAGTGGCTGCATCGGCTGAGCCAATAATAGGGAAGGAGAGGCAAGATGCGCTCTAGCAGCGGCCTGCTCAGTACGGGCACGCCTCCTCTCCCTCATCCTGGTGTCCAAGCGAACGGCCAGGGCAATGTAATCATCTAAGCCCTCGGGCTCGTCTAAAAGGGTGAGCTCGTCCTTTAAGACCTCGTCTAGGGTCTGAAAAAAGGTTGATTTTAGGGCGCTGGAATTCCAACCAGAGGCTACTTCCAGTGTACGAAAATCAATTGTAAATTCTGTCACGGGTCGGTTATGCTGTCTCAACGCTCGTAGATGACGAGCCACAATAGATCGGTCCATATCTATGTCAAAAGTTAGTTTAAAATCTTTGATGAATTCGTCATAGGTGCAGCCAAAGTGGTTATGATTTGTGAACTTCGCCTCCGTCCACCGCAATGCTCTGCCGGTCAGTAAACCTAACACCTAGGAGATTTTCACATCGTCGTGGGGGAACAACTGTGGGGACCTATTAAAAACCAGTGCGCATTGTAACAAAAACCCCAGACAACTTCTAACCTACCCGGAAAATTTCTCTGGACTGGGGGAAGCTACGTCACTGCTATGCGGAATCTGCTGGGTCACCGGGGGAGCCACAGCGCCCTCCGGAGGCGAGGCGGGCAAGACTCCCAGAGTGTGCTGCATCAAGGCTGTGATTTGCTCTAGTTGCTGACTGACCTGTCGCTGTTGGTCGAGGAGGGAGCAGAGGGTCGAACCGTGTGCCTGGATTAAGTGTCCGTGTTCCGACACGGTTCTCTGGAGTGCCTCTGTAGGGTCCGGCTGGCCTGAGTGTTCTATCATCGTTTTCTTTAAGGCCAACTTGACCCACATGCAGAGAGAAACACTTAAACAGAGAAGCGTTGGACTCAATGATTTTTTTTACACGGCTTCAGGGGAAAAGGTGGAGGGTGGAAGTGGCCGGTCGTCAGGCTGAAAGGGAAACGGCAGAGGTGAGTGGAGGCACAGGTAAGATAACACTACAACGAACTAAGCTCACAGAGCTGCGTGGCTTCGCAGGTAGGCTGAAGCGTTCTGATGATCCAGACGGGTCCGTGGGAGGGCGAGCAGGTTGCGCTCGATCAGACTGGTGAAATCGCAAGGGCGGCTGCCAGGCCAGAAAGTGATCCAGAAATCCAGATTCCGTTGCAGGTGGTTCCTAAGGGGGTCTCCAGCAAGGAGCTCGGTTTGACAGGCCTAGGGTGAAGGGAAAAAAACAGGCAATTAGTCAGAGAACTTCGTCTTAGATTCTCTCAAGATTGCAGAAGCAACGGGCCAGGTGATCACTACCGCAGAGGGCAAAACACTCAGGCGTAGATGTGCTGGCGAGCCACCCTCATATAGTCCTCCAGCTGATGAGGCAACGATGTGCACCTGTCAGACTCTCGAGACTCCAGCTCCTGCGCCCCTTAGTGGTGGAAGAAGGTTACCAGCAGGCAGGGTGGAAAACAGACTCTTACATACACTTAGGATAAACCTAATATTATTAATAATTTCACTTCTTAAATCCTAAAGATTGTTCTGGTTTCTGGTGATAAAAACAAACACTTTCTACTCGTTTTGGTCATGGTCCTTTTTCAAAGATCGGTAATGGAGCAGTGACCTTGAAAAGAAATTAGATTTAAGTGACACATTAAAAAGGTGAACTTCTGCATTATATTAAAGCAACATCTGGAAAATTTACAGAATGAGCAAGTTATGACTTAGTCCTTCAGTTTTTAAAATTAAATTTTTTCTTTACATAAATAGCAGATTGTGCTTTTGTTAGATCGTACAGTTTTTATCATACTGCAGCATTTTTGTCATTGCTTTTTGTAAAATCAAGGTTTTGCTGATTACACTTAGGATAAACCTAATATTATTAATAATTTCAGTTCTTAGATCCTAAAGATAGTTCTGGTTTCTGGTGATAATTTATTATTTAATTATAAATGTTAGTTCCTTGTTCTGAAATTGTTCAACATTTTTTTCAAAGTATTTTAAGCTGATAAAAACCAAACAGTCAAGCTCAGCCACTCCCTGTCTCAGCTGCATATAAACAGAGCAGAGATGAACCTTAACCATCCTGCATCAGTCTCCTTGAACATCAGGTAACTCATTTTAATCTGGCAGGTTCTTACAGCTTCTAACCTCTTGTACCAATTGTTTTGCAGAGACTGGACTTGGGAACCTCATTAAGTGGATCCTGAACATCTCTTTATGCCAAAGTATTCCAGAGACAAATGTTAGGCCTTCTCTCCAACACCTGAAACTTGGTGCCAAACTTGGACCAACCTGGGTCATTAATAGAAATATTATGCCAAACACAGCAGCAAATCTAGACCAGAACAGCTGAACAAGAATAGAAAACAAGGTGATGCAATGAACTCAAGTCCAGAAGCCAACATGATTGAAATGCTTCCAAAGAAGTGCCATTATTAAGTAATCTTGCAAAATTATGTTTGAAGCTCTACTTCTGCATTTTGCAGTAAGGACCATGTCAGTTAAATATTTTCTGTCACACAGAGAAACTATGTGTCTAATGTCTTAAGTTGATGTTTATCTATTACAAACATTTAAATAATAATGGAAATGTGCTTTTTGGTATTAAGGATTGCACAATCTAAGACAAAGCAAACAAAGTTTCTCCAAAAGATAAAATCAACCTAAACTCCCACTAATAGAAATGAGCAATTCATCTCATTTTAACAAGCAAATGAGATTAACTTCTCATTTGCCCCCCTGACCCTAAAAAGGAAAAGAATGAGAACAATAATATTAATCAGAAAACATGCCCTGAGTTAATACTGATCTACAAGTGATTGATCATTTGAATTGATTTGCTTGTTAAGTACTGCTTGTATATTCTCATTTTGTCCTCACACAGAAACATAGTATTATACATGTTCTTTTTAGGGCTTCCTTGTATTTATTTGTTTGTTTGCTGTTCAAAGAGGAAGTTGCATCAAAGCAATACAAAACCAAACATATTAGGATGAAATAAAAATCCAAGAACACATTCACTTGAAAATATTATTATTATTATAACAATAATAGTAATAGGTATTGTAAGTTATGGTTATATCTGTTGTGGAGGACCCAAACACAATCGAGACGAAGGCAGAATCGTAGTTTAATTTAAAAAAAAACAAACACTTTCTACTCGTTTTGGTCATGGTCCTTTTTCAAAGATCGGTAATGGAGCAGTGACCTTGAAAAGAAATTAGATTTAAGTGACACATTAAAAAGGTGAACTTCTGCATTATATTAAAGCAACATCTGGAAAATTTACAGAATGAGCAAGTTATGACTTAGTCCTTCAATTTTTAAAATTAAATTTTTTTCTTTACATAAATAGCAGATTGTGCTTTTGTTAGATCGTACAGTTTTTATCATACTGCAGCATTTTTGTCATTGCTTTTTGTAAAATCAAGGTTTTGCTGATTACACTTAGGATAAACCTATTATTATTAATAATTTCACTTCTTAGATCCTAAAGATGGTTTTTGGTTTCTGGTGATAATTAATTATTTAATTATAAATGTAGGTTCCTTGTTCTGAAATTGTTCAACATGTTTTTTAAAGTATTTTAAGCCGATAAAAACCAAACAGTCAAGCTCAGCCACTCCCTGTCTCAGCTGCATATAAACAGAGCAGAGATGAACCTTAACCTCATCCTGCATCAGTCTCCTTGAACATCAGGTAACTCATTTTAATCTGGCAGGTTCTTACAGCTTTAACCTCTTGTACCAATATATACACCATATTAACGCTATTGACTTCAATTCTTACCCTTTTTATCTAAAGTTGTTGAAATCTCTGCTTATTTTCTGATGCATATTTAGCATTTGGATTATCCTAGAGATGCCTTTTATAGATGAAGCACTGTTTGCATTTTGACTTTTAGATCACCTTCATCATGATTCCAGCTTTCATCTTCCTCCTCTTCCTCTCAGTGACAAATGTCTTACTAGTAAGTTTGGCACAATGAGGTAAAGCTCAATTTTATGCCCAGAGAAAAGTACATTTCATGAAAATGATTGATAGACTGAGTTAAAATAAACAAGCTTCTAAAATTAAGAATGAATCACTTCATAGAAAATACATTTTAGATTTAGCTCAAAGGAAAATTGGAGGGGTAATTGTTATTGAAAAACAAACAACTGCCAAGTTTTCCTTTAGTATCCTTGAAAAAGAGTTAACAGTAAAATTATTGTGAAATTTTTCTTTTGTTTTGCAGAGCACACCAGTTGATGATAACGATGAATCTGGTGAGTTAAAGTCACTGATTTGATGCAATCTGCTGGGTTTCTTTAGATGGAAAAACGTTTTAACCATTTTCAATAAACTGAATCAGACTGCACTGTTTGATAGTTAGGATTGATTGGAATGTATGTACCTGACTTGAAATCTGAATGAATTGGTGAATTTATATAAATAAACCTCAATTGAATTAAATATCTGCATCAGACATTTCACATTTGAATTATTTACACTTTTAAAGAAAGTAATTCTTTGTCTGTTTTGCCAGTGGTTTTGTGTCTTTACATATGATTAAGAGATGAGATGGTTTAGCTTGGCAAAAAAATAAATGTGCCGGTTTTTATTCCAACTTAATAACTGAATAACTTTGTTATTTAAAGAATCCTTTTGATGAAGCAACTGAGATGTGATAAAATTTTTAAAATCAATGTTTACCTATTTGCATTAGTAAATATGTTTTGCAGGAGAACACAGAAAATGGTTTCCACATTATCCAAAATGTTCAAAACACACATCCACACGTTCTCCAATATAATGTGTTTAATGGCTTTGACGATCCTGGGGTCTATTATCTGGGACTTCAGCCCTGGTTTGGTCTACTAGAAACAGTTAGATTAGGTGTAGTTCAAGGACCTCAATGGCTGATGACGACTTCGGGAAGGAGGCTTGTGGGATGCATACAAGCAGGCCTGTTGAGCTCCTAGGTGTGCGATATCTTCCTAGTAAGTGAGATGGTCACCTTTTGGCCGCTTCAACTGTTATGACTGTCATCTGTGTGAAGGTGCAGTGGCTCTAGTGTCAAGAGCTTCAAATAGTGGTTGGGTAAACTTCTAAACACAAATGAGTTGTTAGGATAATCCTGCAGTAGAGTTTGAAGCAAGCATGAAGCACCCATGATGATAGTCAGCTCTGGGTTGGGTTGCTCAAGTCTGAGGCTATCCAACTAATAGTAGGACCCCGCAGGATATGAATAGACGGATTGGGGGTTAATCTGCAAAAATACAGGCACTTCTGTGTCTGTCTGTTGTGGTGACTAAAGAGTTGAGCCAACACGCAGTCCTCAAATTTATTGACGAACACCTATGAAAATGAGATTTACGTCATGACTAAAACTTGGTAAAATTAGCTAAAATTAGCTTCTTCCTTGGGCAGGCAGGGCTAAACTTTAGAGATGGTGCAAGGAGTTTTTTCATCTGGGTGGAATTTAAAGTAGAATTGCGGTTTCTCATTATTGAGAGGACTCAACAGTGGTGATTTGAGCATCTGATTAGGATGACTCCTGGACACTTCCCTTTAAAAGTCTTCTGGTGGGAGACTACAGGGCAGACAGAACCTGTAGTTATCTGATCTTGGATAGCAGAAGACAATGGGAGATTAATGCAAAAATGGTGCTAAACGGTAGGTCCAACTTACATGAATATGTGCAACTATTGCGGGGACTTATGTAGGTGGACAATGCAGTATCAAGGTGTAACACCTGGGTTTGCACACAGTAACTGAAGTAAATCTCTAATATATTTATCATTGTTTTATTTTCATGTTGATTTTCTTTAATTTGCTGAAGAAACACCCAAGCTGCTTGACGACATTGCCATACCTGATAGTTGGACCCGGAATGCAGACCCATGTACCGCCCGAGGCTGCATGTGGCCCAAGTCTGGACGCTTTGTCTTTGTTCCTTACGAAATTTCCACTGACTATTGTGAGCAGAACTGACTTAAAACTTACATGAGGCAAACAATGTTGCCTTTATATTTCATTAAACTAACTGAGATTGATGACAAAAGTTATAATTAATTTATCTTATCTGTAGGTAAAAAAGAGCGCAACTACATTGTGAAGGTCCTCAAGAGCTTCAAACGGCGCACTTGTATTCGCTTTGTCCCACGAAGACCATGTGATCGTGACTACATCCATTTCTTTTCAGGCGATGGGTATGAACACACGCACACACACACACACACACACACACACACACACACACATTTATTTTGTGTTTTTTTCCAGTGGGTACAAATTCTGTTCTTAAGAAATAATTGTAAAAACAAATAACAAATGCTATAATTAATAGCTATTCTTTAGCAACATTTCCCAAAGTTAGAGCCTACAAGATCAAATCAACTTTAAAAAAGTAAAGTTTAATTAAAAAAACCTCCGTAGGGTGGCTGGATCCGATTAGGATGCCTCCTGGGCACGTCCCACTGGAAGGAGACCCTGGGGAAGATCCAGAACTCACTGGAGGGTTTATTAATATGTTCTGTCTGGCCTGGGAACACATTAATTTTAAATATTATTATTATTATAACAATAATAGCAATAGGTATTGCAAGTTATGGCTACTGTGGAGGACCCAAACAAAATCGGGACAAAGGCAGAATCACATTTTAAAAAACAAAACTTACACAAAAAAAGGTGAACAACAAGAACAGTGGCTCACATTATACACATTAGGATAACAGACAGGAAGACCAGTGGATCTAGTAAAGAACCCATTAAATTGAGAGGTATTTAAGCTGGGGTGGTGATTACTGCCAAGAAGCAGGTGGTTGATTAGTAACAGGCTGGAGGGGAAGCAGGGAGCTAGAGTGAACTGAGGAGACTGGCTCAGGAATGTCTAAAAAAACTAATAAACAAGGAACAATACAAGTAAACCAAACAGATCACAAATGATCTACTTAATGAAACTTAGACACCAAACACTGACACTAATTTATAATTAGTGGGGTCCCCAGCCTGAAAATGTATTTCCTACTGGTGACTGTGTGTAACTTTCAGGTGTTGGTCCTACATAGGACGTCAGAAGGGAGGACAGAAAATCTCCCTAAAGAGAAAAGGCTGTTTGAGTCGCTCCACAATACAACATGAGGTACTTCATGCTCTGGGGTTCAACCATGAACAGGTCTGCTCTGACAGAGACAAGTACGTTCGGATTCTCTACAAAAACATTAAGCCAGGTAAGTCTGTGGCCAAAAGAATCCATTTCATTGTTCTGTCCTTCACAGATAAAAAAGAAAATATGTCACTATTGTCTCAAAAGATCTGTTTAGTTTTAGTAAATTTGTGTGTTAAAAATACCGTAATGTTACTGTATAGAGTTTAACGTACACACACACACACACACATTACACACTTCTTACACAATTTTCACGTTTCTGTTCTGGTTTGTGCGGGAACAATTTTTATTTGTGTCGCTATAATTTTAAAGGTATTAATAAAAGGTAGGTCATCAAATGTCAACCAGGCCCCTTCACATTACACAACTAAAAAAATGGTGTCTGTTGTTTTTTTTCTGTTTGTGCAGCAGAACGGGTTTGTGCCACCTCTATATGTGTTCATGTTCAAAATTAAATTTTTTGATTTGACAGCATTTTTGTAAAATTTGAAGAATGCTGGTGGCCAACTTCACTCAGATCTCAGATTTTGTAACTTTTACAACACTGGAGTATTTAACCATATGGTCAGAAAACAGCTGTCACTGAATATTTTCTCCATTCTTAATTGGTGGGCAGGTTTGGAGCACAACTTCCAAAAGAAGGAAGCTAACAACTTGGGGACTCCGTATGACTTCAGCTCTGTCATGCAGTACCCCAAGTGAGTTTTTAGTAGCACACATGCACTCATGAGGTATAATGCTCTTATGTGGTAATTTTGTATTTGTCTTTTAAAAGTCATGCCTTCTCGAAAAATGGCAAACCAACCATCGTTGCCAAATGCAACCCAAAGCTGAAGTTTGGACACGCCAAACAAATGAGCGTCAATGACATCATCCGCATCAAAAAGCTTTATAAGTGCTGTTGGTAAAAACAACAAATGTATAACTAATATATATCTATATATTTAGATCAGATCTAGATCAGCTCTTACTCACTATTAATGTTTTTGTTTGTTTTTTTACTAAATCAGAACTCCATGGCTTGAAGAGGTCGGCCTCCAGATACTGCAACGGACCAGAAGCCCCACACCTAAAACTAAACCTGAGCTAACACCAAAATACGACCCTAAAGCTCCAGAACATATGCATCTGAGATCATATTGTCCTTTTGTTTAAACCAATAAGTGGAAATCATGGTCTTGTGTGTTTTGGGGAAATTTTTTGGGCACCAGGTGGATCAGGATTGTTGCATGTTTTTCTTTTGAGGTCAGCCACTGAGAAATAAACAGCAAGCATCTATAATCACCGCATCTATTTTCTTGCTTTTTTGTCTTTGCTTTGGGATTCAGGGAATATAGACAATTATAGGGGAAAAAATGGACTAAAATCAACAAATATATAGGTTAAGGACATTTTGCTTTTCTGTGAACATTATTTGTGCAATATTGTAATTAATTTGCCTAATAAAGACGCATATTTCAAACAAAAGAAGGTTGTGGTGAAATTCTTTTCTTGGATTATTGCTCTAAAGACATATATAAGATATCTTTTTAACTATCCCCACGCTCTAAAACCTCTGATGTCTACTGATGTAGTATATGGTATATTTTATTGAAAGATGAGATAATAAACCTTTTAAAGTCTAGTTTGGGAAAATTTTGATGTAAAGCTTTTGTCATAGCAGTGAACTCAAGTCCATTAATAAAGGTTCTATTTCATCCCTACTGACCACAAGAGGCGGCGCTTAAGGCACTGGATGATCATTCTTGCGCATGCGCAGGTTGAAAATTAATAGCAAAAAAGTCATCTGATCTACCGGTGACTCACGTGAGTCTATATAGTCACATGTCACCGGGAGCTCAGATCCTTCTTTCTTCTCGCATGCAGGTTGATTGAATACAGATGTTGACTTGTATTCATTGTTCCTCGTTACTCTTGCTGCTTGTAGCCTCGTGATCAATTGTGGTTGGGGCTGCAAGTGAATCTTGCCATCCAGAGGCTGCACAAGCTGCTTTTCCTCCGGAACAGTTTTCGTCTGATAAGTTTGTTTGGCTCGCTGGTAGCGTTTTCTGCTCGTGCTGAGTCCATTCGTTTTTTTCAGCAGTATTTCACTGTCCGCTTTGATTTGTTAATTGCTTGACTTGCCGGTAGCGTTTTCTGCTCGAGTCCATTTGATTTCTTCGACAGTGTTTTGCTGTTCGCTGTTCTGTATTTCTTGAATATTGACTCACCAGTAGCGTTTTCTGCTCGTGCTGAATTTGTTTTATTCCTTCGACAGCGTTACTGTTCATTTTCATTTATACATTGATCGAGAACTCGCCAGTGGCGTTTTCTGGTCGTCCTGAGTCCATTTACATTTTCGGCAGTAATTTACTGTTCCCTTTAATTTATTCCCTGCTTATTGGCTTGTCAGTAGCAATTTCTGCTCGTGCTGAGTCCATTTAAGCTCTTCGGCAGTAGTTTACTGGTCGCTTTAATTTATTCCTTGTTTGTTGACTTACCATTGGCGTTGTTCTGCTCGTCCTGAGTCCTGTAGCTTGCTGCTGTTATTGCCGGGAAAGGGTCTTGATGGCGTTTTCTGCCCGTTCGACCCCTCTGTTGCCGTCTGTCCGTTGGTAATGGACAAACTCTGTTGTGCGTCCTGTTCGGCTCCTCTGCAGCCTGAGGACTGTCATCACATGTGCCCTCCCTGCCTTCACGTTGAGCATCTCAGGGAGGCGCTTTCTGATTATGCCTGTTCTAAGTGCAGGGTTCTTCCCTGAGTGGTGCGGTTGGCCCGGCTGTCCTCGGTGGCGGTGACTGGGTGGTCTCTTCCCAGCAAGATCCGTTGCTACCTGGACAGGCTGCGGCTTCAACAAAGCAGTCCGCTGAGGATCTGCCTTTGAGGGCACATCCTCAGAGGGCCAGACAGCGTGGGCCGCTGGGGCTGTTCACCAAAGTGGATCAGCTCTCAAAGGAGCTGGCCCAGATGAAGGCCCTCCTTCAGTCTCTCCGGACGGATGGTGGCCGTGGTGGGACTTCCCCTCCTGAACAAGATGGGACCTCGACTTTCGAGGATGATGCTTTTTCGGTTGTGGCCTCGGGCACCCTTTTTCATGAGGACTTTCTGGAGTTGGGCCCCCAGACCTCAGGTTCAGGCTCCAGTGCCTCTCAGGGAGTTGCAGGGGAGCTGGTGTCTGCGGCTATAAGAACAGCCCTTGGCCACTTGCAGCTGGATGCTCCGCCAGTCCAGTCTGCTCCATCTAGCGCCTTCTTTAGGCGTCATGATGCTGAGGCCTCCTTAGTTGTTCCTCCCTCGGCGAAGTACGTCTAGGAGCTGCATGGTTGGTGGACGGACACGAGGTCCTTCTAATGCCAACCGGCCTTGAGGCATCCAGGTTTGGGTTGGGCCTAATGCCCCCTGTTGAATCTGCCATTGCCTATCTTATTGTTCCTCCTAATGAGGCGGTGAGGCATAATGCCCGTTGTCCACGACCGCAAAACCGTGTCACGGATAATCTACTTTGTAGGGCCTACGACTCAGATGCCCGGATGGGCTGGATCGGGAACCCACTCTCCCATCTAATGTTGGGCCTGTCCTCCTCTTTGGAGTCGGTTCCCTTGGACCAGTCAACCCAGGGCTTGTTGTATGCCTCTCTGCAGGCCATCGCACTGATGACACGTGAGCTTGGGCGCACACTCTCAACGCTGGTCCATGTTTGGTGCCAGGAGCGCCAATAATAATTGATTTGATCTCAATAATCTTTGACTGAGCCCTGTAGGAGAACACTGAGGGCTCTTCCTGTAGTTCCGGGTGAGCTCTTTGGCTCCGCCGCAGTTGATGCCTTGGAATACACAGCCCAGGCCTCCTGAGCAAGGCAGCAGCTGGCGAGTCCATAGACTTACCCGCCAGCCTGTTGCTGCTAGGGCAGCGACAAGCTCGTTGCGGGGGTCCTTCACCCCTCCTATTCCTTTCTTCGGGTCCACGAGCACAGCTCCTAGACCGAGACCAGCTCGGGCCCAGGGGGACCATGGTCAGACCCAGACTTCCCACCCTGTTTGGGCTGCTAAGTGGTGATGCTTTGGAGCCAGCGGTCGGATTTTTCTCCCCAGGACAGCTGCGTTGCTGGACTGTTCACCCCCCAGACTCATGGGTGTTGTCTACTCTGTCCCAAGGATATCATCTTCAGTTCTGCCACTGGCCTCCTGTCCCCAGCCGAGTCAAGATGTGACCCAATGAAGGCTCAGGCCCTGGACTGAGAGATCTGCACCTTGCTGGCCAAGGGTGCAATTGTTCCGGTGGACCCCTGCAGGGTCCATGGGGCTTTTTTTCAGTTTATTTTCTGGTTCCCAAGAAGACCAGCAGTCTTCGTCCAATACTGGACCTCCTAGGTCTGAACGCTTTCCTAAGGGGCCTTGCATTTTCACATGTTGACCACCAGGGAGGTCATACAGGCAATCTCCCTGGGCGACTGGTTCACGTCTATCGACCTGACAGACGCATATTTTCATGTCCCCATTGCTCCAGATCATTGGTGGTTTCACCGCTTTGTGTTTCGAGGGCGGCACGTTCAGTTCAGGGTCCTTCCCTTTCGTCTTTCCCTCTCACAGGTGTTCACTCGGTGTGTGGCAGCGGCCCTTTCCCCCCTGCAGGCATGGGGAGTGCGGATCCTGCCTTATTTCTGTCAAGTGCCACGTCCGAGGGAATGGTGGCTTTTCCCAGAGGTGGTGGATCGCATTTGGGCGACCTTCGGCAGGGCAGAGGTGGACTTGTTTGCCTCCAGGGACGCGGTTCACTGTCCCCTCTGTATCTTCCAGACAGAAAGTGCAAGTCCTCTGGGCTGAAATGCATTGGCGTACGAGTAGCCCCGGACCCTTCTTTATCCCTTTCTCCCGTTCCCCCTGATCTTCCAGATGCTCCAGAGGGTTCTCCAGGAGGGCCACAGGCTTCTGTTAGTAGCCCCATTTTGGCCAGCAAGGACCTGGTTTCCTCTGCTGTGCAGGCTCTGCTCCGGCTTGCCAATGTGTGTCCCCTCCAGGAGGGCTGTCCTCTCCCAACTGGGGGACCGGATTCTCCACCCCGATCCGAGTCACCTGCAGCTTTGGCTTTGGCCTCTACAGCGGCAGGCTCTGCCTTCTCCCATTATGGAGATAGGGTGGGCCACACGATGACTGGCGCATGGGTGCAGTCCACGCGAGCCGTCTATGGTGCCAAGTGGGCTGTCTTTGCTGACTGGTGCTGTGGTAAGGAACTGGACCCTGCACGCTGTCCTGTTTCCCATTTGCTGACCTTCCTTCAGGTTGATGGATCTGGGGCGATCCACACTGTTCCTGAGGGGTGCCAGGCGCTTGTGTCCACCTGGGCACCCAGTGGCCCCTGCGTGGGATTTGTCGCTGGTGCGTGTGTCCCTTCAGTTTCCACCATCTGAGCCCGTTATAGGGGTGGATGTCAAGTGGCTCTCCCTGAAAACCGCCTTCCTGTTGGCCATGGCCTCTGCTAGGCGGGTAGAGGAATTGCATGCTCTGTCTGAGCCATGTTGTCGGTGGAACCCGGATGGCTTTGGTGTTACACGTGTGAACTAGTGCCTTCTTTGTTCCAAAGGTTCCTGCAGTGGCTGGCAGTGTTCTGCCGCTCCGGCTTTCCCGTTTTAATCCTGGTATCCCCTCTGAGCCTCTTTGCCCTGTCCGAGCGCTCGAGGCGTATGCCCGCTCCACCGCACCCATTCGTTGGACTGACAGTCTCTTTATCTGTTTTGCTGGCTCTCGGAGGGGTCAGGCCCTTTCTAGATAGCGGTTGGCACGTTGGATTGTGGAGGTGATCTCTGTGGCTTACTCTTTACAGGATTGGCCCCTGCCGGGTGGCATGTGGTGTCACTTCACTACGAGCCTGTCCACCTCATTGGCTACCATGACCGGGGTGCCTCTGGAGGCCATTTGTGAGGCAGCTTCCTGGACGGCGCCAAGCACCTTTGCCAGGTTCTACAGGGTGAATGTCGCCATGCCCCATGCCCTACAGGGTGTCCTGGAGCAACCAACTTCTGCATGCCACTGAGGTTGGTGTGGTTGCTGTTGCTGTGTTCCTGTAGGTTTCTGTTGGATCCCTCAGGACCTTGTTGGTATACATCATCCAGTGCTTGAAGCGCTGCCTCTGGCGGTCAGTAGGGATGAAATAGAATGAAGTTACGACTTTAACTACGGTTCTATGAATCCCGGAAGACAACCAGAGCGCTTGGTCCCTCGGTCTCCGCGTGCTCGCAAGAGGCTTGTCGGGACTGAGCTCCCGGTGACATGTGACTATATAGACTCATGAGTCACCGGTAGGTCAGCTGACCTTTTTGTTATTAATTCTCAACCAGCTGATGCGCAAGAATGATCATTCAGTGCTTGAAGTGCCGCCTTTGGCGGTCATCGAGGATTCATAGAACTGTAGTTACAGTCGTAACTTTCATTTTGTTACATGAAATAAAAGATCTCAGCTGTTAATTTTTAGGCAAAGTTTTTCTAAAGTTTCGAAAACGTTAAATAGATGGCTTTCTCATTTGGTTGTGGGGTTATGACGATCCATGGCTATTTTACAGCCAAAGGACCTGGGCATTTAGCAGTTATACAGTGGACCATATATTCATGTGAGACCATTTGTCCCAACATGGAATCTTGAAACAAGGTGAATCTTTAGAAGGTCAATGGTCTCACAAACAGCAGCAAATCCAGAACCGAGAGTCTGAAAAAGAAATTTATTTTTACAAAGGAGGCTGACGCCTGTCTCAAATTGTCATTTTGTGAGTAGTGGGGTATAACTGTCACGTTTTAAGTTTGAGTTCCTTGGCTCAGCATTTTCCCTCTTAGTTCTTTAGTTCCAGTCATGTTAGTTCATTTATTTTGGTTTAGGTTTATTATTCATTCTTGTGTCTAGATGTTTCTGTTACTTACCTGGATTCCATAGTCTTCTGTGTTAATTAGCCTCCCTTCTTCAGTTGCCCTACATTCTCCCTGTCACTAGGTGCTCCATACTGATCTACTGATCAGCCCCCCTTGTTCATTCGTCCATTCTCCACCCTACCTCTGTAGTTATTCCCTCTGATTTTAATTGCTCACCAACAATTGTTAGCTCAACAATAATTTTAGGAGGTGTTGGAGCTGCTGTTCTGGATCCAGCAGCAGGAGGAGGGGTCAAGAGCCATGTTTGGGGAAGGACATTGAGATCCTACCTTTTCCCCTGTTACTGAAAGAGGTGAAGAAGACTTTTAGGGGTTCCAAGCTGGTGCTGGCGCTGTGTGGGTAAGGAGTGGGTTAAGACTGCTTTTATCCGCAGTCTTATATTTTCACTGAAAACCGACATCCCGTCGCAGAGAACACCAGTCTTTTTGGCTAATCTCACAGTCTAAGCTAATGCTAGACGCCATGCTCTCTCTCCACTTGGGTCAGTACGTTTCCATGCCTCAGTCACAGTTTCCTCCTGTGACAGTACTGCTCCAGTCACCGAGGACCCAACCTCAGCCTCTGCCATGATCTCCGACAGTCAGGCGACACTTGCTGTTCCCTCTTCGTCCCGTGGAAGGCAACAGTGTCAACGAGACACTTCCGTCCTCTTTCCAGAAGGTCTGGTAGGTGCCTACTATATTTCTCCAGAGGGTCACGCCGAAGCCTGCCTCTCAGTTCCGAAGGGTACGACAAACGCCTCCTCACTCTCCCGTAGGCTCTGGCCAGCACCTTCCTCCTTCCGCTGGAGTTTCCAACCTCGCCTCAGGCTTTCTGCTTCTGTGCAAGCTCCGCGTCACTTTTTCTGCCTCTTGTGCCACCGGCCTCCAAGGTTCCTGCTTCTCTGCCGAAGCCAGCCACCATAGCTCCATCTTTGTAGCAGCTGGCCTCCAGACCTTTCTCTCTGCTGTGGGTTCTTCATGCACCTCCACTACTGCTGGCCTCCAGACCTCTGTCTCTGCCGCAGCTGGTCTCCAAGGCACCTTCTCAGCCGCAGTAGGCCTCCAAGGCTCCTTCTCAGCCGCAGTAGGCCTCCAAGGCTCCTTCTCAGCCGCAGTAGGCCTCCAAGGCTCCTTCTCAGCCGCAGTAGGCCTCCAAGGCTCCTTCTCAGCCGCAGTAGGCCTCCAAGGCTCCTTCTCAGCCGCAGTAGACCTCCAAGGCTCCTTCTCAGCCGCAGTAGACCTCCAAGGCTCCTTCTCAGCCACAGTAGACCTCCAAGGCTCCTTCTCAGCCACAGTAGACCTCCAAGGCTCCTTCTCAGCCGCTGTAGATCTCCAAGGCTCCAACTCAGGCGCTGTCGATCTCCTTGATTTTTGCACCTTTGCCGCAGCTGTTCACCTGGCTGGGTTCTCCATGCACCGTGGCCGGCCACCTAGGTCCGTGCTCCTTCATCGCCAACCATCCGCCTGAATTCTTTGTCTTGTCCTCCCAGCTGTCCACTGAACACTGGACCTCCTCGGGGCTTCCAGAGCTCTGTCTCTGCTGCAGTTGGCTTACAAGGCTCCTTCTTAGCCACCATGGGACCTCCAAGCACCCTGGATATTATTATTTTAAGATATACTATTTTTAGTATGCTACTGTGTGCTTCTATAGGGCTTTTGAATGTGACATAAGCAGCGCAATACATTGCGGGAGCGTAGGATACAGAGGCTAATAGAGGCGGGCATCTTGTTGGAAGAGTGCAGTTTTGTTTTGATTAAACATTCTAAAAAAACAATACAATGGCAAATGGTTGTTGCGTTACTAACTGCCACAATCGGGCTCATGATCAGAGAGGAAAATGGATCTCAAATGAAATGCGTTTTTTTTTTTTTCCCAGGGCGAAAGTAACACAATGAAGCACAGGTGGCAGAGCTAACAAAGAGGCGCTGGATGGCATGGATGGCAGCTGTAAGGTGATCTAACATCACCTTCACCAACATTTGCCGAAGCCTGTTTGGGTGTTCACGGCATTTCCCCTCAGGTAAGCTGAATAAAGTCATGTTTAATTCCGATTTGATACCTATGAACTGTACATAAACTGCAAAGCTACATATGTCTTGGCATGTATTTCTTTCTTAGGAAAGCCAGCCTATGAATTTATGGAGTCCAATCCTAATTGGGTACCTTCTTTACATCTTGGACACACAGAAGTTAAAGCGACAACTCCTGAGCGATTTGGCCATAGCATAAAGAGCTACCAGAGGGGAGAACTCTGCACCTGCAGCCTCACAGGATGCATCTGGTCAGATAGCAGACATGAATGAAACAGCATTGATTCTGAAACACCTAGAAAGGAAGAACACACTGGTCCGATGCTGTTTGTGGTTTTCAACTCGGCATTCAATACTATAATCCCACAGCTTTTGATCAACAAACTGGGCCCACTTGGCCTGAACTCTCCCATGCAAAATTGGATACTGGACTTTTTAACAGACAAGCCTCAATTGTACAGGGAGGGAATAACGGGTCAGATACTATTATGCTGAGCCCAGGCTCTCTGCAGGGGTGTGATCTCAGCCCACAACTTTATACTCTGATGACTAATGACTGTTGTGTTTTTCTTATGAAGGGGGACCACTACCCCGGTCTGCCAGTCCAGAGGCACTGTCCCCGACCGCCATGCAATGTTGAAGAGGTGTGTCAACCATGACAGCCCCACAACATCCAGAGATTTGAGGTACTCAGGGCGGATCTCATCCACCCCCGAAGCCTTACCACCGCGGAGCTTTTTAACCACCTCGGTGACTTCAGCCTGGGTGATGAAAGAGTCCAACCCCGAGTCCCCAGCCTCTGTTTCCACCAGGGAATGCGTGATGGCAGGATTGAGGAGATCCTCAAAGTACTCCTTCCACCGCCCGATAATGTCCCCAGTCGAGGTCAGCAGCCTCCCACCCCCACTATAAACAGTGTTGGCAAAGCACTGCTTCCCCCTCCTGAGGCGGCGGACGGTTTGCCAGAATAGCTTCGAGGCCGACCGGTAGTCCTTCTCCATGGCCTCACCGAACTCCTCCCAGGCCCGAGTTTTTGCCTCTCCCACAGCTCGGGCCGCAGCACACTTGGCCTCACGGTACCCGTCAGCCGCCTCAGGAGTCCCACAAGCCAACCACAGGCGATAGGACTCCTTCTTCAGCTTGACAGCATCCCTTACTGCCGGTGTCCACCACCGGGTTCTGGGATTGCCGCCGCGACAAGCACCGCAGACCTTACGGCCGCAGCTACGGTCAGCAGCATCGACAATAGATGCGGAGAACATGGTCCACTCGGACTCTATGTCTCCAACATCCCCCGGAATCTGGTCAAAGCTCTCCCGGAGGTGGGAGTTGAATACATCCCTGGCCGAGGGCTCCGCCAGGCGTTCCCAGCAGACCCTCACTATGCGCTTGGGCCTGCCAAGTCTGTCCGGCTTTCTCCTCCTCCAGCGGATCCAACTCACCACCAGGTGGTGATCAGTGGACAGCTCAGCCCCTCTCTTCACCCGAGTGTCCAAAACGTGCGGCCGAAGGTCTGATGATACGACAACAAAGTCGATCATTGACCTCCTGCCTAGGGTGTCCTGGTGCCAAGTGCACTGATGGACACCCTTATGCTTGAACATGGTGTTCATTATGGACAATCCGTGACTAGCACAGAAGTCCAATAACAAAACACCACTCGGATTCAGATCGGGGAGGCCATTCCTCCCGATCATGCCTCTCCAGGTGTCACTGTCGTTTCCCACGTGGGCGTTGAAGTCCCTCAGCAGAATAATGGAGTCCCCGGGAAGGGCACTATCCAGCACCCCCGACAGGGACACCAAGAAGGCTGGGTACTCCGCACTACCGCTCGGCCAGTAGGCCGAAACGACAGTCAGAGACCTATCCCCGATCCGAAGGCGCAGGGATGCGACCCTCTCATCCACCGGGATAAAACCCAACACAAGACGGCTGAGCTGGGGGGCAACAAGCAAACCCACCCCAGCCCACCGCCTCTCCTCGTGGGCCACTCCAGAGTAGAAGAGAGTCCAGCCCCTCTCAAGGAGATGGGTTCCAGAGCCCACGCCGTGCGTGGAGGCGAGCCCGACTATTTCTAGTCGATATCTCTCGACCTCCCGCACAAGCTCAGGCTCCTTCCCCCCCCAGCGAGGTAACATTCCACATCCCTAGAGCCAGCCTAAGCATCCGGGGATCGGGCCGCTGAGGTCTCCACCTTCGTCCGCCACCCAATCCTCTTTGCACCGGTCCCTCACGGATCCCCTTGCAGGTGGTGGGCCCACTGGGGGATGGCCTCGCGTCTCTCGTTCGGGCTTGGCCCGGCCCGGCCGGGAGCAACCCGGCCACCAGGCGCTCTCCGATGAGTCCCAACCCCAGGCCTGGCTCCAGGGTGGGACCCCGGCTCCGCCATACTGGGCGACGTTACGTGCCTCGATATACTTGTCCTCATGAAGGATTCTTGAACCGCTCTTTTTCTGACCCATCACCTAGAGCCTGTTTGCCATGGGAGACCCTACCAGGGGCATTTAAGCCCCAGACAACATAGCCTCTAGGATCATTTGAACACTCAAACCCCTCCACCACGTTAAGGTGGCGGTTCAAGGAGGGGACTGTTGTGTTTAATACAATGCAAATCACATTATTAAGAATGCAGACTACACAACATGTGACACAACAAATGGGGTGGTCTCATTCAGGACGGTGAGGAGAAGCACTACAGAGAGGAGGTGAAACTTTTTGTAGAATGGTGCAGCAACAACAACCTGGTTTTTAATGTGGACAAAACCAGAGAACTGGTGATCGAATTCAGGAGGAAACGCCTTGTTACATACCTCGCTTTACATCAAGAACACTGCTGTGGAGATCTACCAACACATCAAGTTCCTGGTGGTCCATGTAGCTGACGCTCACACCTGGTCACTGCACATCACTTCCACTGTTAAAAAGGCCCACCGGTGCCTGCACTTCCTGCACAGGCTAAAGAGAGCGCACCTCAGCCCATCATTCCTTATTACCTTCTACAGAGGCACCATTGTGTTGCAGACACACCTGGATACACTCATCTAATCCGCATCGGAGTATTTAAGGAGCTGTCTGATGACCACTCATCACCTGATGGTCAACTGTACAGGTTAAATTGCAAGCCAAATACAAACTTTTCTCAAGATCCTTTCGAGCAATCTAATCTTTTTCTGTTCTCAACCTGCAGTGGCAAAGATCAGAGAAGGCTCACCTGATTGTATCTCAAATTCCTTGAACAACTATTCTTTTCCAAACCACATTCTGAACCCTTGTGTAGCCCAGTTTGAACTGTGCTACATAGCACAAACTTCATAGTAAATAGTTCATAGTAATACCATTTATATAAAAAAAAGCAATGTGTAATTCATAAAAGTTGAATAAAAGCCATAAAAAGTGGAATAAATATAAAAGATAAATATAATAAATTTATTTAAAAAAGATAAAATACCATGTTGTCATTTAAAAATGTATCAGGTTTAAAAGTAGTTCATTCCTGTTCAGAACACCTAGTTTAAGCAGAATAAAACAGGTCATTATCATTTTACCTCCCTTGAATGTTACATAAGTTTGCTTAAGGTGTACATGGCTGCAGCGTGGCAGTTTCACAAACTACGTTTCGATTTGTTGTCAAGTGTCAATCTTGTTTGTATTATATTGGATGAAGAGTTTTATTTTGCCCAATCAGATGGGAGTGGGCGGGATTTATGTTATGCTGCGTGAGATGTAGGTCAGAGAGCAAGGCAGACAAGCCAGAGTTCACCGCGGAGCAGACATGGGACAAAAACCAGAGTAAAGCTATTTGTTACAACAGTTAATGCAGAGTTGCCGGCTGTAACGGACTGTACGAAGCATATGAAAAGGTAAATGCTTTTGTTGATATGTTTTATGCTGTTTCAGAACAATGCAGTGCGTAGAAGAAAACCATGCTATCTGTAACTAGCATTTAGCATGCTAGCGCAATGTAGCGGCTCATATGTTTGTAGATAAACTGCAAATGGTAACATTAGAGGCTAGTTAAACTTTTAATGGCTTCATATGAGATGAAAGTGAGTTTACTAAGGATTATAAAGGGACTTAGAGCTCTTAATGTGTACAGTGGACCAGGAGCTACTCTTTGGGCCTGCTGGACCAACAGAAGTTCTTTTTCTAACTTCGCTTGGTGTGTCACTATGGGAATCGCCTCAGCGTGACCAACTACGGAAGCTCCAATGACATTACGTCTGTCTGTGACAGACAGGTTGAGCCATGTCCGTGGCTCCACCCACCCACCAATATCACGGCCAACCTATCCTTCTCAACTCATTCTCGCTTTCGTCCCGTGTGAAGACTACATGGTCTTGGGGAGAACACAAAACCATGGGGGAAGCACTCTTTTGCAGCGGCCGCTGCAATAAATCGTTCATCCCACCCCGGAGAGGGGAAGAAGAAGCGGTCTACCTAGCCCTTCTGTCCACAACCTCCCCTTTAAAGAGGAGATTTTCAGACCTCCGAAATTCAACGGAGTGCTCTTTTCAGTAACCAGCGGGGATTCAGCACACGTCCTGGAAGATGAAATTGCATCTCTAGTAGACAAAAAAGCGATCAGAGTAGTACCGAACGAGGAAGTTCATCAGGGCTTCTACTCACACCATTTTCTCTTTCCAAAGAAAGACGGCGGATCACTACGCCCCATACTGGACCTGCGTGTCTTAAACCGTCACTTACGCAGGTATACATTCAGGATGTTAACAGACAAGGCTCTATGCTGCTCCATCCGTCCGTGAAAATGGTTTATAAAGATCGATCTCTTGGACGCATATTTTCACATCGGCATGTACCCCCCACACCAAAAGTTTCTCAGGTTTGCTTATCAAGGCACAGTGTACGAGTTTCAAACCGTCCTGTTCGGGCTGTCATTGGCTCCGAGGGTGTTCAGCAAGTGTGTGGAGGTGGCGCTGTCCCCTCTGAGGGCAAGCGGCATCAGAATATTTTCGTACATAGACAACTACCTCATTTGCTCCCGATCAAGCGACCAAGCAATTTCCGTTGTCCATCTGGGGCTTCTGATGATGAGGGATGAGGGATTTTCCGCGGTGGGTCGCATCACTGAGTCTGTGTCCCCGCCGTCATCTGTCACACAGAGTGAAAGTAACACCGGCATGTGTGACAGCTCTTCGGCCGTGGGAAAACCCGGAAGTTCTCACGGGGCGCGTGCCGTTAGGAACGGTAGCATCCAGGGTTACCCTGACTACAGATGTGTCTCTAACAGGCTCGGGTGCGACCATGATGGGCAGAACTGTGAAGGGTGTATGGTCGCCAAAAATGGCACGGCTCCACATCAACATGCTGGAACTACACGCAGTGTTCCTAGCTTTGAAACACTTCATGCCCTATTTGATCGGTCGCCCCGTCTTAATGAAGGCAGACAACTCCACGGTGGTGGCCTATTTCAACCGTCAAGGCGAGACCAGGTCCCTGCAGCTACACGGACTGACCAGGGAAATAATTCTTTGGAGCAATTCTTTCGGTTCGTGCAACACACATACTGGGACTTTTGAACAGAGGGGCCGATCTATTATCCAGGGAGAACACTCTGTATGGGGAATGGAAGCTGCACCATCAAGTGGTGGAACGGACCTGGCAGAGATACGGACGGGCCGCCGTAGATTTCTTCGCCTCATGGGAAAACGCTCATTGCCCCTTGTTTTTCTCCCTGTCAGATCCAGACGCTCCACTGGGCATTAACGCGCTGGCGCACTCATGGCAGATTGTGCAGCTCTATGCTTTCCCTTCTCACAGTCTGATATCCCCAGCTCTAGTTAGAGTGAGGGAGCAGGGCTTGTCTTTGATTCTGGTCGCCCCATGGTGGCCATCGAAGCTCTGGGTGGCAGAGATAATCCAAGTTCTGAGATCTTTGGGCCGAGGCATCGGCCACCGGCAAGGAGTGTGACAGGGGGAAAACAGGCCCCATTATTGATGGGGGCCCTGAGATGATCCAGGAGAGGGGCCAGCCTAAGACCGAACCTGACAGAAAAACAGTCGCACACTGTCACAATCACACGTTCCTACCCTAAGGCGCACACACCCAGCATAAAGACACACAAGAATGGGCACTGTACACTCACTCAAACTCTCCATACACACTCTATACTCCCAGGTCCAGGTACTAATACCAATGTGGGGCAACCACATCCTACACCCAGGAGATGGTCCCCTTAATTCCTAGGTGGAGACAAGAAGACTGCCGAGCAACCAGCCCATATTAGGGCTGGGCGCTGCCCGTATTGTGATAACAGTGAATTAATTTAAGGGTTGGTACCTGATTATTTCCACACTTATTTTATGAGTAGGTAACCACCGACCAAGAATTCGCAAACAAATCTATTCCTGGAGGGGGCATCAGTTTGGCTAATGCTATCAACAATGTTTTCCTTTCACAGATGATAGATTTGACCCTGTCAGTGTTTAACCATATATCTCTCCTAGACACAGCTTTTGGCTGAGCTTTTACTGCGATTGACTGTATGTGCTCTCTTTCATCTGTTGAGAATTAAAATAATTTAGTTTCATACTATGTGCTTGCATGTGTATGCATAAAACCGAAATATATCATGTATTGTGAACCTGACACCGCAGGGAGCGAGGTCACAGCAGGCTTCAGGCTGGAAGAAGGGTCAACCTCAGGTCAGGATGTTTGCCAGCAGCTGTAAGCAGTAAATGCAGGCTGTTCGGCCTGATATGGGCAATAAAAATATTCCCATAGGGGTAACTAATTTACAGCGGCGACACAGGAATGTAGGAAACTCCATTAGGGACCTGTGGCTTCGTAACTAATTCCTTAAAAGGAAGTCAGCTTTGAACTTCGTTAAAGGAATAAAAAGCTTTAACACTGATTGTGAGACAGACACTCGGTGAATCCAGCCCTAGCTTTGCTGACCCGAGTCTCTCCCTAAGGCCTTACGTAATCTTTTTTTTTAATTATTTTGTATTCAAGTATGCATTGGAAATCATTGGACTTACAATGCCTTGCTTTCAAAAGTACACGGCCCCCTTGAACTGGTCAACCTCGTGCCACATTTCAGGCTTCAAGCATAAAGATATAAAATTCTAATTTTTTGTGAAAAATCAAGTGGGACACAATCGTGAAGTGGAATGAAATTTATTGGTTGTGTCAAACTTTTTTAACAAATAAAAAACTGAAAAGTGGGGCGTGCAATATTATTCGGCCCTTTACTTTCAGTGCAGCAAACTCACTCCAGAAGTTCAGTGAGGATCTCTGAATGATCCAATGTTGTCCCAAATGACTGATGATGATATATAGAATCCACCTGTGTGTAATCAAGTCTCCGTTTAAATGCACCTGCTCTGTGATAGTCTCAGGGTTCTGTTCAAAGCGCAGAGAGCATCATGAAGCCCAAGGAACACACCAGGCAGGTCCGAGATACTGTTGTGGAGAAGTTTAAAGCCGGATTTGGATACAAAAAGATTTCCCAAGCTTTAAACATCCCAAGGAGCACTGTGCAAGCAATCATATTGAAATGGAAGGAGTATCAGACCACTGCAAATCTACCAAGACCCGGCCGTCCCTCTAAACTCTCATCTCGAACAAGAAGACTGATCAGAGATGCAGCCAAGAGGCCCATGATCCCTCTGGATGAACTGCAGAGATCTACAGCTGAGGCGGGAGAGTCTGTCCATAGGACAACAATCAGTCCTACACTGCACAAATCTGGCCTTTATGGAAGAGTGGCAAGAAAAAAGCCATTTCTCAAAGATATCCATAAAAAGTCTTGTTTAAAGTTTGCCACAAGCCACCTGGGAGACACATCAAACATGTGGAAAATCGAACTGTTTGGCCACAATGCAAAACTATATGTTTGGTGTAAAAGCAACACAGCTCATCACCCTGAACACACCATCCCCACAGTCAAACATGGTGGTGGCAGGATCATGGTTTGGGCCTGCTTTTCGTCAGCAGGGACAGGGGAGGTGGTCAAAATTGATGGGAAGATGGATGGGGCCAAATACAGGACCATTCTGGAAGAAAACCTGTTGGAGTCTGCAAGAGACCTGAGACTGGGACGGAGATTTATCTTCCAACAAGACAATGATCCAAAACATAAAGCCAATTCTACAATGGAATGGTTCACAAATAAACGTACCCAGGTGTTGGAATGGCCAAGTCAAAGTCCAGACCTGAATCCAATCGAGAATCTGTGGAAAGAGCTGAAGACTGCTGTTCATGAACGCTCTCCATCCAACCTCACTTAGCTCGAGCTATTTTGCAAGGAAGAATGGTCAAGAATTTCAGTCTCTCGATGTACAAAACTGATAGAGACATACCCCAAGCGACTTGCAGCTGTAATTGCAGCAAAGGGTGGCGCTACAAAGTATTAACGCAAGAGGGCCAAATAATATTGCACGCCCCACTTTTCAGTTTTTTTATTTGTTAAAAAAGTTTGACACATCCGATAAATTTCATTCCACTTCACGATTGTGTCCCACTTGTTGTTGATTTTTCACAAAAAATTAGAATTTTATATCTTTATGTTTGAAGCCTGAAATGTGGCAAGAGGTTGAAAAGTTCAAGGGGGCCGAGTACTTTCGCAAGGCACTGTATATATCAAATTAAACTTGTGTTAATCTGAATTTCCTGCTCTTCATCTGTTCTTTCTCACGACATCCGGACTGGGTGAGGTTGAGGCTGTTTGTTATTAGTGGTGAAATTATTATACCTCAACACATCCTATAGACTTGGAATCTGGCTCAAAGTTTATCTGCTTAGCTGTGCTTCTTGTACTTTAACATAGAAAGTACTCCTGGATCAGTGGTTCTGTTTCTTTTCTGTGTATGCGCTGTCTTCTCAAACCCCCAGTCGGACATGGCAGATGGCCACGAACACTCAAGTTCTACAGGAGGTTTCCTACTGTTAAAAGGGGAGTTTTCCTTTCTACTGTCACGACATGCATGCTCAGTATGAGCGATTGCTGCAAAGTTAATGCTGACTGTCCACTGTTGCTACATGCGTGCCTGGGAGGAATGCTGCAAGTTAATGACTTGCTACATTTTTCCTTAGAAAACATTTTGACTAATTTCAAAAATAATTTTAATAAGTGAATTTGGCTAAGTTGTAACTGACTTGGAATCTTTTCTGCATGATTGGAATGAATTGATTTTTTTTGTGAAGTGCCTTGGGACAATTTGTGTTGTGCTATATACTGTACATAAACTGAAATAAAATCTAGGTGCTAAAAGATATCCTCACCTTATGTAGCCTGAACAACCAAAAAAGGGTCGAGTCTCTAACCACAGTTACAGTCATTTATCTTTAACATCCAGTTTTATGAAATACATTTACTAAGGTTTCTTCTTGCTAGTTTGACCTTTGTTAACAGAATGACTGTTTTGTAAATCCCGTATGGGTAATAGACAGGAAAAAACATAAAAAGGATTTTTAAGGGTTTTATAATGAGTCATAATAAAAATAAACACTGTTGGGTAAAAAAATATGCAGGAAAACTTAAAAATTATTTAAAATTCCATTAACTGTTTCAATAAAAGCTTATGCATCACTCAATAAAGTAAGTAAATTTTTTGAATCTGATTAAAGATGGTGAAACACAAGCCAACAGCTATACACTACAATCTGTCATCCACCTATTCATACACCCATTCTGTCATGAGGTTTTTGCAGGACCAAAGTGCAGCCAAGAGTGAGGAAGCAGCATTATGAGTAGAAACATGCATTTAATAATATTAACAAGTCAACTTACATGTGCAGGCAGGACATGAAAACACAGACAGGCCTAAGGACATGGAGTGGGTAGTAGCCAGGAGGAACCAGTGGAGAGTAATGAAGCCAGGGAGGATAAATACTGAGGTAGGTTGGAGAATGGACCAATGAACAATGGGAGTTAATCAGTGGAAAATCAGGAGCAGCTGATGGGACACAGAGACTGAAGGCAGCTGAAGGAGGGATGCTAATTAACACTAATAAGCAGGGAGTCAAGGGAAGTAACAGAAACATCTAAGTGAACAGAAATAAATAAACTATGAGACTACCTAAAGAACACAAACAGAGAGAAAAGAGATCTACAAGGAAATACAAACTAAAACATCTCACACAGGAATCCAAGAAAGTAATCTAAACACAAGAATGAATATTGAATCTAATCAACATAAGTGAACTCAAATAACAACAACTGAAGCATATGGTAGTGCAGAGGAAGCAACCAACTCAAACTCGAAACCCGTAACACAGGCAGTTTATGAGACATTCACACACTGATAGAGGTAGGCTACACTGTAGCCACAGCTGCCCTGAGGCAGACTGACCGAAGTGTGGCCCAGTGGCACTGAAGTTTCTTGCCCAAGAGAGACACAGTTTTAACATTTATGGCTGCCTTTAACCCTGTGTGGATACAGTAGCACAAAACTGGTGTTGTAATCCTTAAATGTTTCTGAGAAAGGAGTTTTTATGTTAAAGCCACAATCAGTTAGACTTTTTTGGTCTCTAGAATTTATTGAATTTAGTGTGCCTTGTCAATGGTTGGCTGGAGACATTTTAATAAATATTAAATTAATTCCATGTTTAAACTTGTAATAAAACAGCACAGTCCTGTTATCGTGGTCTGTGGGTTTTTACTTTTAGTTCTCATTAGATCTTGTTTTGTAAGAGTTTCATGTGGTTTTGGTTTTTTTTCTTTCCTGTGATTGCAACATGTTATTAGTCACCCTTTTCTGGTTTCTCATACATTGGGCTATCTCAAGTCTGTGCTTGTTAAGTATTCCCCTTTATTAAATTACCTCGTTAAACACTGCTGTTTTTCTGTTTTTTATTGCCTCAGAGTTCACTCTTGTTAAGTTGACCATATTACTAGAGAATTAAATAATTAAGTTTTTGTTTAACCCTGACCTAACAATGTTTCGCAATGAAGTTTGCTGCAGCCAACATTTGCAGAGCCTGTCTTAGTCATGACAGTACAAAGGTGTTCAGACAACGCAATTTCAGAACTGAGAGACTGCCTAGAAAAAATGAAAATGGATGCTTCTGGGCATGTGTATCACTTACACACGTGGACAAAATTGTTGGTACCCCTCGGTTAATGAAAGAAAAACCCACAATGGTCACAGAAATAACTTGAATCTGACAAAGGTAATAATGAATAAAAATTCTATAAAAATGAACAAATGAAAGTCAGACATTGCTTTTCAAACATGCTTTAACAGAATTATTAAAAAAAAATAAACTCATGAAACAGGCCTGGACAAAAATGATGGTACCCTTAACTTAATATTTTCTTGCACAACCTTTTGAGGCAATCACTGCAATCAAATGATTCCTCTAACTGTCAATGAGACGTCTGCACCTCTCAGCAGGTATTCTGGCCCACTCCTCATGAGCAAACTGCTCCAGTTGTCTCAGGTTTGAAGGGTGCCTTTTCCAGACGGCATGTTTCAGCTCCTTCCAAAGATGCTCAATAGGATTTAGGTCAGGGCTCATAGAAGGCCACTTCAGAATAGTCCAATGTTTTCCTCAGCCATTCTTGGGTGTTTTTAGCTGTGTGTTTTGGGTCATTATCCTGTTGCAAGACCCATGACCTGCGACTGAGACCAAGCTTTCTGACACTGGGCAGCACATTTCTCTCTAGAATCCCTTGATGGTCTTGAGATTTCATTATACCTGCACAGATTCAAGGCACCCTGTGCCAGATGCAGCAAAGCAGCTCCAGAACATAACAGAGCCTCCTCCATGTTTCACAGTGAGGACAGTGTTCTTTTCTTCATATGCTTCATTTTTCCGTCTGCCAACATAGAGCTGATGTGCCTTGCCAAAAAGTAAAATTTTTGTCTCATCTGTCCACAGGACATTCTCCCAGAGGCTTTGTGGCTTGTCAACATGTAGTTTGACAAATTCCAGTCTGGCTTTTTTAGGATTTGCTTTCAACACTGGTGTTCTCCTTGGTCCTCTTCCATTAAGTCCACTTAGCTTCAAACAACGTCGGATGGTGCGATCTGACACTGATGTTCCTTGAGCTTGAAGTTCATCTTTAATCTCTTTAGAAGTTTTTCTGGGCTCTTTTGTTACCGTTCGTATTTTCCGTCTCTTTGTTTTGTCATCAATGTTCCTCCTGCGGCCACGTCCAGGGAGGTTGGCTACAGTCCCATGGATCTTCAATTTCTTTCATTAACTGAGGGGTACCAACAATTTTGTCCACGTGTGTACCTGAAATCTGTATGGTTGGATTGAATTGACTTTGTGAAGTGCCTTGAGATGACATGTGTTGTAAATTGGAGCTACTTAAATAAAACTGAATTGAATAACAGTTCATTTCTTTTACTAATAAAATTTTGAAGAGTGTAATGAGAATATGTATTTAGCCCCATTTATTCAGAGAAAGCTTTCAGAAGTCACCAAATTAGTACATTCAGTTCACCTGTGTGTATTATAGTCTCCGTATAAATCCAGCTGTTCTGTGGAGGGCTGTGAGGCTTGTACTACAGCTCAGTTGGATGAGTCTGTTGATATGACAACTATTTGTCATGCACTCATACATGTGGCCTGCATGAAAGAGTAGCTCAAAGAAAGCAACTGCTGAAAGAAAGCCATGAGAAGCCCTGAAGGTTGCTACAAATCATGTAAGGGACAAGCATGACACCAAAATCAAACCTTCAGAAAAAAATCCTAAAAGAAAACTGCAAACATCAAGACTCTGCCAGAGGCCCATCTTCCAGTGGAACAGAATGGTTTGGATTAAAGCATTATTATTTGTTAGATTGGCAAATCATGAATGTGTGTCAAAAATGTAAAATGACTGTTCACATTTATACTTCATCTAATCTGACTGAATTTTAATCTTTATTGCCATTGCACAATTGTACAGTGTACACAAGCACAACGGTCCTTGGGGCAAACATTTAGAATAAAAATCAGTAACTAAATAAAGCATACACTTTTCAAAAGGGAAACACTTTATACAAATTAAGAGACAGACAGGGCTTAAGCAGAGACGTACAGCATATTAACATGTGAGCACTCCACATAAAAAATAAACACTCAAAAAACACGACATCTGTTTATTGCACCTAGCCTGTGGCTGAAAAGACACATGATAGCACATGATGATTTAACAAGGCTATACCCCTGTTGTAAAAACTGACCCTCATTCTGTTTCTCCGTGTTTTAAGCACGCCCGAAACGCCTGCCAGAGTGCAGCACCTGAAAGACTCGGTGTCCTGGGTGTGTGCTGTCTCTTAAGATGCTGCGTGCCCTCATGATACAGTGGGTGCTGAAGAGGTCCCTGAGGGAGGGGAGAGGGTGGCCAGTGATTTTCTTTTTTTGGAACAATGGAACAGCGGTAGAAGATGGTCAGTAGTTCCCTCTTCAAGTTGATCCTCAGAAAGTGAAGCCACTGTTGGGCCTTCTTCATGACCACTGAGGTGTTGGAATTCCATTGGAGTTCTGCGTCCATGTGCACACCCAGTAAGTTGAAGATGGGCACCCTCTCCATACACTCTCTGTTTATGCAGATGGGCTGCAGATCAGCCTTCCTCCTCATGAAGTCCACAATCACCTCCTTTGTCTTGGAGGTGTTGAGAACCAAGTTGTTATCTGCACATTCAATTAAATTCAATTCAGCTTTATTTATATAGCGCCAATTCACAACATATGTCGTCTCAAGGCTCTTCATAAAGGGTTTGAATGGTGCGGGTTGTCGGGGAGGTTAGATTAACTTACTGAGCGTTAGAGTTTGGCCATTTTAAAATGGGCTATGTGTAGGGCTACTAAGTAAAATAATACACTGATAAAGTGTGTCCATGTAGAGCCCATTGGTGGCAATTGTTATACTAAATGGAGGGTGGAGGGTGTGTTTGCACCTCAACCATAACTGAGCCGGTTTAGGCTAAACCTGACTCCCCCTTACTCCATCGAACAGGGAGGGAGGAAGGCAGAGGTAAAAATAATTGGAGAGTGTTGTTTCCTGTTGCATTGTGTGAAAGGTGGGTAACTTTAAAAAGGGCTAAGTCAATTCAATCGAATCACATAGATTTCAAGTCAGGCACATACATTCCAATTAATCCTAACTATCAAACAGTCAGATTCATTCTATTATTCAGATTGTTTGAAAGTTTTTCTATCTAAAGAAACCCAGCAGATTGCATCCAGTCAGAGACTTGCAGCATTCCCTCCTCCTGGATGAGCATTTAGAGACAGTGGACAGTCACTGGCGTTGACTTTGCAGCAATCCCTCATACTGAGCATGCATGTAGCGACAGTGGAGAGGAAAAACTCCCTTTTAACAGGAAGAAACCTCCAGCAGAACCAGGCTCAGTGTGAGCGGCCATCTGCCACGACCGACATCAGCCCACCTAATGAGTTATTATGCGAAGAATGATGTGCAACACTTTCCATTTATCTGATGATCATGGGATTTGAATAACGCTTACAGAGCAGTTACCTTGAATAGGAAATACTTTAACTGACAAATTAAAACAATGTTGCATGCACTACAGAAAACATTCAAACATTACTTGGCATCAAAGCAGAATGTTTTGGATCATTGGTTTAGGTGGTCAATGTCTAACTTCTTAGTTTTCCAAATGCTTTTTTTTCTTGAACAATCATTATGAGCCTTATGAGAAGTCATACACATTATGTTTTAATCACTTGTTGTAAAAAGCAGCTTCTGGTCGCCCCATGGTGGCCATCGAAGCTCTGGGTGGCAGAGATAATCCAAGTTCTGAGATCTTTGGGCCGAGGCATCGGCCACCGGCAAGGAGTGTGACAGGGGGAAAACAGGCCCCATTATTGATGGGGGCCCTGAGGAGAGGGGCCAGCCTAGGAGAGGGGCCAGCCTAAGACCGAACCTGACAGAAAAACAGTCGCACACTGTCACAATCACACGTTCCTACCCTAAGGCGCACACACCCAGCATAAAGACACACAAGAATGGGCACTGTACACTCACTCAAACTCTCCATACACACTCTATACTCCCAGGTCCAGGTACTAATACCAATGTGGGGCAACCACATCCTACACCCAGGAGATGGTCCCCTTAATTCCTAGGTGGAGACAAGAAGACTGCCGAGCAACCAGCCCATATTAGGGCTGGGCGCTGCCCGTATTGTGATAACAGTGAATTAATTTAAGGGTTGGTACCTGATTATTTCCACACTTATTTTATGAGTAGGTAACCACCGACCAAGAATTCGCAAACAAATCTATTCCTGGAGGGGGGCATCAGTTTGGCTAATGCTATCAACAATGTTCTCCTTTCACAGATGATAGATTTGACCCTGTCAGTGTTTAACCATATATCTCTCCTAGACACAGCTTTTGGCTGAACTTTTACTGCGATTGACTGTATGTGCTCTCTTTCATCTGTTGAGAATTAAAATAATTTAGTTTCATACTATGTGCTTGCATGTGTATGCATAAAACCGAAATATATCATGTATTGTGAACCTGACACCGCAGGGAGCGAGGTCACAGCAGGCTTCAGGCTGGAAGAAGGGTCAACCTCAGGTCAGGATGTTTGCCAGCAGCTGTAAGCAGTAAATGCAGGCTGTTCGGCCTGATATGGGCAATAAAATATTCCCATAGGGGGTAACTAATTTACAGCGGCGACACAGGAATGTAGGAAACTCCATTAGGGACCTGTGGCTTCGTAACTAATTCCTTAAAAGGAAGTCAGCTTTAAACTTCGTTAAAGGAATAAAAAGCTTTAACACTGATTGTGAGACAGACACTCGGTGAATCCAGCCCTAGCTTTGCTGACCCGAGTCTCTCCCTAAGGCCTTACGTAATCTTTTTTTTTAATTATTTTGTATTCAAGTATGCATTGGAAATCATTGGACTTACAATGCCTTGCTTTCAAAAGTACACGGCCCCCTTGAACTGGTCAACCTCGTGCCACATTTCAGGCTTCAAGCATAAAGATATAAAATTCTAATTTTTTTGTGAAAAATCAAGTGGGACACAATCGTGAAGTGGAATGAAATTTATTGGTTGTGTCAAACTTTTTTAACAAATAAAAAACTGAAAAGTGGGGCGTGCAATATTATTCGGCCCTTTACTTTCAGTGCAGCAAACTCACTCCAGAAGTTCAGTGAGGATCTCTGAATGATCCAATGTTGTCCCAAATGACTGATGATGATATATAGAATCCACCTGTGTGTAATCAAGTCTCCGTTTAAATGCACCTGCTCTGTGATAGTCTCAGGGTTCTGTTCAAAGCGCAGAGAGCATCATGAAGCCCAAGGAACACACCAGGCAGGTCCGAGATACTGTTGTGGAGAAGTTTAAAGCCGGATTTGGATACAAAAAGATTTCCCAAGCTTTAAACATCCCAAGGAGCACTGTGCAAGCAATCATATTGAAATGGAAGGAGTATCAGACCACTGCAAATCTACCAAGACCCGGCCGTCCCTCTAAACTCTCATCTCGAACAAGAAGACTGATCAGAGATGCAGCCAAGAGGCCCATGATCCCTCTGGATGAACTGCAGAGATCTACAGCTGAGGTGGGAGAGTCTGTCCATAGGACAACAATCAGTCCTACACTGCACAAATCTGGCCTTTATGGAAGAGTGGCAAGAAAAAAGCCATTTCTCAAAGATATCCATAAAAAGTCTTGTTTAAAGTTTGCCACAAGCCACCTGGGAGACACATCAAACATGTGGAAAATCGAACTGTTTGGCCACAATGCAAAACTATATGTTTGGTGTAAAAGCAACACAGCTCATCACCCTGAACACACCATCCCCACAGTCAAACATGGTGGTGGCAGGATCATGGTTTGGGCCTGCTTTTCGTCAGCAGGGACAGGGGAGGTGGTCAAAATTGATGGGAAGATGGATGGGGCCAAATACAGGACCATTCTGGAAGAAAACCTGTTGGAGTCTGCAAGAGACCTGAGACTGGGACGGAGATTTATCTTCCAACAAGACAATGATCCAAAACATAAAGCCAAATCTACAGTGGAATGGTTCACAAATAAACGTACCCAGGTGTTGGAATGGCCAAGTCAAAGTCCAGACCTGAATCCAATCGAGAATCTGTGGAAAGAGCTGAAGACTGCTGTTCATGAACGCTCTCCATCCAACCTCACTTAGCTCGAGCTATTTTGCAAGGAAGAATGGTCAAGAATTTCAGTCTCTCGATGTACAAAACTGATAGAGACATACCCCAAGCGACTTGCAGCTGTAATTGCAGCAAAGGGTGGCGCTACAAAGTATTAACGCAAGAGGGCCAAATAATATTGCACGCCCCACTTTTCAGTTTTTTATTTGTTAAAAAAGTTTGACACATCCGATAAATTTCATTCCCACTTCACGATTGTGTCCCACTTGTTTTTTGATTTTTCACAAAAAATTAGAATTTTATATTCTTATGTTTGAAGCCTGAAATGTGGCAAGAGGTTGAAAAGTTCAAGGGGGCCGAGTACTTTCGCAAGGCACTTTTATTATCAAATTAAACTTGTGTTAATCTGAATTTCCTGCTCTTCATCTGTTCTTTCTCACGACATCCGGACTGGGTGAGGTTGAGGCTGTTTGTTATTAGTGGTGAAATTATTATACCTCAACCATCCTATAGACTTGGAATCTGGCTCAAAGTTTATCTGCTTAGCTGTGCTTCTTGTACTTTAACATAGAAAGTACTCCTGGATCAGTGGTTCTGTTTCTTTTCTGTGTATGCGCTGTCTTCTCAAACCCCCAGTCGGACATGGCAGATGGCCACGAACACTCAAGTTCTACAGGAGGTTTCCTACTGTTAAAAGGGGAGTTTTCCTTTCTACTGTCACGACATGCATGCTCAGTATGAGCGATTGCTGCAAAGTTAATGCTGACTGTCCACTGTTGCTACATGCGTGCCTGGGAGGAATGCTGCAAGTTAATGACTTGCTACATTTTTCCTTAGAAAACATTTTGACTAATTTCAAAAATAATTTTAATAAGTGAATTTGGCTAAGTTGTAACTGACTTGGAATCTTTTCTGCATGATTGGAATGAATTGATTTTTTTTGTGAAGTGCCTTGGGACAATTTGTGTTGTGCTATATACTGTACATAAACTGAAATAAAATCTAGGTGCTAAAAGATATCCTCACCTTATGTAGCCTGAACAACCAAAAAAGGGTCGAGTCTCTAACCACAGTTACAGTCATTTATCTTTAACATCCAGTTTTATGAAATACATTTACTAAGGTTTCTTCTTGCTAGTTTGACCTTTGTTAACAGAATGACTGTTTTGTAAATCCCGTATGGGTAATAGACAGGAAAAAACATAAAAAGGATTTTTAAGGGTTTTATAATGAGTCATAATAAAAATAAACACTGTTGGGTAAAAAAATATGCAGGAAACTTAAAAATTATTTAAAAACTCCATTAACTGTTTTTAATAAAAGCTTATGCATCACTCAATAAAGTAAGTAATTTTTTTAATCTGATTAAAGATGGTGAAACACAAGCCAACAGCTATACACTACAATCTGTCATCCACCTATTCATACACCCATTCTGTCATGAGGTTTTTGCAGGACCAAAGTGCAGCCAAGAGTGAGGAAGCAGCATTATGAGTAGAAACATGCATTTAATAATATTAACAAGTCAACTTACATGTGCAGGCAGGACATGAAAAACACAGACAGGCCTAAGGACATGGAGTGGGTAGTAGCCAGGAGGAACCAGTGGAGAGTAATGAAGCCAGGGAGGATAAATACTGAGGTAGGTTGGAGAATGGACCAATGAACAATGGGAGTTAATCAGTTGGAAAACAGGAGCAGCTGATGGGACACAGAGACTGAAGGCAGCTGAAGGAGGATGCTAATAACACTAATAAGCAGGGAGTCAAGGGAAG
>JAHHUM010000821.1:0-36998 GCA_036173005.1 Crenichthys baileyi
AGGGACAACCAGCCCCGGACCCAGGAGGTGGTCCCCTTTTCCGTCCGGGGGTGAGCGGGCAGACCGCCCCAGCCCCCAAACCCGGGTCTGGGTACCCGGGGGGTCCTCGGGTTTCGGGCACGGCCCGGGCTACCCCAGACCCCCCCCCCGCCCCGACCCCGTACCCAACCACCCCCTTCCATCCGGGGTGGGGTAGTACAAAAATGGGGTTACATGTCCAAACAAGCCCCCAACCAGAGCTGTCACAGAAAAAAAACAGCCCCAACCCCATGAGTTCCAAACCCCACCCCATGAGCCTCCCCCCCCAATAAAAAAACATGTCTCCTCACGGGGGCCACCCCCAACCATGAACAGATTCAAAACATGCCCCGAACCAAAGCCATAAAATCACTCCCACCTTTCTAAAGGCCTAATGAGGGCCTAATGACTTCACCTGCAGGGAATTATAAGCATTGGGGCAGAACACTGAGGATGAAGGTGGACCGAAGCTTTAGTTTGATTTCACTTGGTTTGTTTTGTATATTATTTAATCATTATTAGTAGGTAGTCAGGTGTACTGTATGTTGTGTATGTAAAATAACTTTAGTAGCAAATTATATATATTCATTTGTAAATGCACTTTTCAGGTGAAAGCCCCCTAAATATGATCACTTGTATTATCTGTATGTATTTAAGCAAGATTGTAATGTCGTTGAGTTTTGGACTGTGGTGTGGGTTTTAAAAAAAAAACTGCATTCCATCCTAAACTGCTGATTCTGTGACCTTCGTGCCAGAAACTGCAACTGGTGAGACCCTTTAAAAACCTTTTGGAAAATTAAAAGAAAAAACATTCAGAGCTCTGAAAAACTGCTGAGTCAAATGTACAGTAAGGCTGGAGTAATATTTTTTTTCCAGTGTCTTTTTATGCCATTGAAATGAAAGGCAGAAATGCAACAGTGTGACTGTGTTATAGCATACAATTAAATTAAATGCAAAACAATTCACTACAGTACATTAGAGTGAATTAAGTGAAAAATGATTTACAAGTGAAGGAGACTAATTATTATTATTTTTTTGTTCATGCAGTGTTTACCAGTACAGCTAGTCTCAATGGTGCAAGAGGGGTCTATATCAGCTATTTAGTAAATTTGCAGTAAGCTGATTTTTTTATTTTCTGGATTCTGAACCTTAAAAATTTGGCATGCTCTCTGCAGTTCTCTTCTAAAACAATAGAGGGAATTCACTTGAAATAATACAGCACCTACCGGGTGAAGGCAACAGTAATGCCAGTGGACATTGGAGCACTCACTTGGGGCAGTAACCCCCATCATTTATACTGCCCTATACCCCCCTATTTTAATTAATATTTAGTCCGAACAACCTGAACAGAGAATCTACATCAACCAGATGAGGGTTAAGTTTAGGGTACATTCAACTTTAACTCCACAAAAAACACTGACTGTGGTCCCAGTAACTACATATAAACAGCACTTAAAATTTGAACAGATCACCTGCTGTGGCCTGAACACAGTCTTACAAATTCCTTTTTTCACGCTTGTGCGTAAACAAATGTCTCATGTGGGATTGCTGCAGAGCCTTTTGTCATTTCCTATCTATCTAATGACTATTTATATTGTAGATTCTAACCAAAGGCATCAAAACTGTGAATACATGCAATTATGTAGTAAAGAAAAGGTGTGAAGTAACGCTAGACATGTTTATATTTTAGATTCTTCTGGTGTCTGGTACCCTAAGCATTCTCTCCATGAGCTTCATGAGGTGGTCACCTGAAATAGTTTTCCAAAAAAAATGTTAAAAAGAACTTCAATTTTTGTTTGCTACATAATTCCATATGTGTTCATTTACAGTTTTGATCTCTTCAGTGAGAATCTACGTTCAATGTAACTAGTCATAAACATAAAGAAAACCATTGAATGAGAAAGTGGTTATAAATGTTTTGATATAGTGTATATATATATATTATTTTATTAATATATATATTAATATATTCATAGCATATATTGATATTAGCTGCAATATAGATATTATTAAAATTATACAAATACTCTGCAAAAGGGTTTTTGGCAGAGTACTTTTTATAATTTACAAAATGCTAAGTGAGCGAACCCAAAACATACAGCCCCAAAATCATTAAGAACTATCTTCGTGTAAAGAAGAAAAAGATTACTGGAAGTGATGGGATGACCCCCAGAGCCCTATCTTACTCATGGGTGTGTCTGGGATTACATGAAGAGACAGAAGGATGTGAGAAAGCCTACATCCACAGAAGATCTGTGGTTAGTTCTCCAAGATGTTTGAAACAACCTACCAGCACACAGTTCCTTCAAAAACTGTGTGCAAGTGTACCTAGAAGAATTGATGCTGTTTTGAAGTCAAGTGTGGTCACACCAAATATTGATTTGATTTAGATTTCTCTCCGTCCATCTAGAGCCCACTGGTGGCCATTGTTTACTAAAAACCACAAGGATTGGGGGTACCTCTCTCTGTCAGACTGATTATAACCATTGGAAAAGAAAAGGGTCGCACAGGAAGCAGAAATGGAGGGTGTGTTTGCACCTCAACCATAACTGAGCTGGTTTAGGCTAAACCTGACTCCCCCTTACTCCATTCAACAGGGTGGGAGGAAGGCATAGGTAAAAATAATTGGCGAGTATTGTTTCCTGTTGCATTGTTTGACAGGTGGGTAACTTTAAAATGGGCTAAGTCAATTAAATTAAATCATCCAAATTTCAAGTCAGGCACATACATTCCAATTAATCCTAACTAATGAACAGTGCAGTCAGATTCAGTTTTTTATTCATTCTTTCTCATCTTTTCTTGAATATCTGTTGATCGGGACAGATTTGTTCCTTTTTGATATCTTTAAGCCTAGTTCATGTTGTCATACAGGTTCTGTTTAAGTGATTTCTTAATTCTACAGCTCTATCATGAAACAGTCATGGCTACGACTAGTAAAACTGAACCAAAAATTTGGTTATTCACTTTGATTTTATGATTTACAAAGGGGGAAATTAGTTTTTACCAGGGTTAAGTTGGCTTGGATGTCATTTTTTCTCCTATGAAATCATGATTTGAAAACTTCATGTTGTATTCATGTTACTTTTCTTTGTGTGACATAGAAAATTGTTTGATGATATTTTAGTGGGACAAAACAGAAATCACAAAAGCAATTTTTTTACCGTTCCCTACTTTTGCTCTAGGAACAAGATTAAAGGTGAGTTGTTTTCAGCAATGGTAAATAAAATACCAACAATGCAGAGATATTAACTTTACTGTGTACAGAATTTACATACTATAACTGTAGATCTACACATTTGAAAGCTACCTTTGCTGATCATTCACAACACAGAAAACCACTATGACAGCAGGAAGATGACAGATCCTTCGGGCAAAGTGGGTTGTGGAGTGAGATCTCCATAGACTTGAGATGTTTTTTCAGCACATCCCACAGATGCTCTGTGGAACTGATGTACGGGAGCTGAGATGCTTTGTAAACACCTTGAGTTTTTGTCTAATGGAATGCTATGGGAGGCTGCTGCTGGTGGGGAGTGTAGCTAACAAGCATTGCATGTGTGTGAGTGTTATCAAATTTATACACTAATGATTTGAGCACATCTTTTGAACAGTTTTAATCATAGAGTTTCAATTATAGCAATTATCGTCATTGATTTCAGCTATCTTCAGAAATTTGTAATATGATTTTAAGAAGAGAAAACATCAGACAAAATGCCTAAAACAGCACACTGAATGGTGATAAAACTGGTCACAAAAGACTTGCCTACAATGCCTTGTGAACATATGTATTTCTCCTAGAACATTTTTACATTCTGAAACATTTCATCTACAAACTTTGAATATTTTATTGGGATTTTGTTTGATACACTATAACAAACGAGTGCATGCTTAGGAAGTGTGAAGAAAATGAGACTTGGTTTTCTAAACACTTTACAAATACTTAAAGTATGGCATGCATATGTATACAGTCTCTTTTAATCTGATACCTCTAAATAAACTCCAGTGAAATTGGAGTTTATTTACAAATATTTTATACGATATCATCTGTTCTGTCCAGCCTTACAGCCTCATGATCAGTGTGGACAAAAGTGCTCCTAATACACGATTCACCAAATAGTGCTTATCTTGACGGCATTCAAATTTCACAAATTTGTGAGTTTGTATATCTCCGGGGACAAACAGAACGACAGCTTCAGCAGTGAAGATTTACCAAATATTCACTACTAAAATGTCTCTCAGGCTTGGCATTCATTTCTCCTTGATGGTGCATTTGGAAGATGAACCAAGGTGCGCCTCTGCTTCTTCTTTTCTTAAAGTAATGATGGCCACTCGTTTTTCTTTACTTAGCTGCTTTTTTCTTGCCATAATACAAATTCTAACAGTTTATTCAGTAGGACTATCAGCTGTGTACTGTATCCACCTCCTGCACAACACAACTGATGGTCCCAAACCCATTTATAAGGCTTGAAATCCCACTTCACCTGACAGGGCACACCTGTAAAGTGAAAACCATTTCAGGTGACTACCTCTTGAAGCTCATCAACAGAATGCCAAGAGTGTGCATAGCAGTAATCAAAGAAAAAGGTGGCTACTTTGAAGAATCTAGAATATAAGACATATTTTCAGTTGTTTCACACTTTTTTGTTCAGTATATAATTCCACATGTGTTAATTCATAGTTTTGATGCCTTCAGTTGAAGCTACAATATTCATAGTCATGAAAATAAGGACAACTCTTTGAATGAGAAGGTGTGTCCAAACTTTTGGTCTGTACTGTATATATGAAGAGAAGTTGAAAACAATTGGAAGTCTGAGTGTCTTGATCTCTATCAAGCAAAGGCCAAGACTGTTAAGTAGAAACCTTTTGTGGTAACCAGAGACAATTCCAGGGTAGATTTTCTCCCTCCTGCATTTGCACTTCAGGAACAATGGCCAAATCAGACAAAGGTGCTAGAAATATATGCCAGAAAATGGCCTCAATAAAAAATAAGCACTTCTGGAATGGACCCTGAACCAAAGGTGGAGTTTTTGAGAGTGCTAAGCTCTCAAAGTGCTTTTTCTCCTAAGCTCCCTGCTTGCTTGCATTCTTTTACTCCTAACTTTTATCTGTTAGCCAAAGTTACGGACATGTTGGACTAAAACTACAAGGATTATTATTATTATTATTTTTTTCAAAATTTTGATTTTGATGTTTTTATAATTGAACTTGAAAGAAGGACAAGTTGACGCCAGCTAATCAGCACAAAATGCCGCCCTTCACCACAGAGGACTTCGACAAACTATTACAGAAATTGGCTGTTTTGGAGATGAAAATTCTGTGGAGGTGAATATGGGGTACAGCGATGATTCAACTCTGCCTGTGATCCCAAACAGTGACAGCCAGCTCAATGACTCAGCCGGACTCACTGGAAGATCTCAGCAATTAAATAAATTAGAATGGCCAGAATTACAGAGAAATGCCCGTTTCCCCTGGGAAAAGGAGACTTCGACAGGGAGCTGCTGACACAACAACAGATAGGAGTGAGACAGCTGGAAATAATGGAATTCCCCTCCAAAACAGATTTGCCCCACTACAGAATGAAAACCAGGAAAACGATCCATCTTCTGAGATCAATAAAAGGTTTGAGAACAACCTTCATTCTAAACAGTCTTCTCCTAAATTGCCAGAGAAAAAGCGCCCCACCGGACCAAGAATCCTAATAGTGGGCAACACAGCTGTGGATGGGATTAAAAACTTCTGCAACAAGAAAACACAGTTACTGGTACCAGTAACATGGTGTCCGATATCTCAGAGAATATTCTTGCAATCACAGAAAAGCGCCCATCTCTAGAAAACCTTATTATACACTGTGGAGCCATGGATGACGTGGCTAAGAAAAAATCAGAAGGACTGAAGGAGGATTTCACTCGTCTTCTGAATATTGTTGGAGGTCTCAATATCAAGGTGTTTCTCAGCGGACCCTTTGCACCGATTTTCTGTGGAGATGAGGTTTTTTTCAAGACTTCTGATGATTAATAAGTGGTTAAAAAACATGTGCTACTACATCTGTGAACTTCATCGACAACTTCAAAATTTTGTGGGAAAAAAGACAACTATTCAAGCAAGATGGTTTCTGTTTGAACAAGCCAGGAGCCAGATGTCTCACATCTAATCTCTTCTATTCAGTAAATAATCCGCCAGCAGCTTTGACCTTCAGCAGAGAACATGGAGTATCAACAACAATGATAACGCTGCCTCCAACAGCTCCTGCAGAGACAAGTGGCCAGTTGGCTGAGAAAGAGAGGTCACCAAAAAAGGTCACCCCGCCGAAATTCACAGGAGAGGTGGACCCCCCCGTTATACCCCCCCCCCCCCCCAAACCCAGACCCAGAACACCTCCTCCGTTAAACCCCCCTCACCCCAGACCCCGACCCAGACCGCACAGAATTCTCCCATCTTCCCACTGAGCCCGCTTTTTGCTTTACTGGATTCTGATAACATGAAAGGAGCTCTTAAGATTGGGACCCAGATGGCTCTGACATCTTCTCCCCCCGTGGCCGAGGCCCTGCTACTGAACCAACATCTTCCAAATGCCACAGAGCCCCACCACCTCCTAATCTATCTCCTCCTAATCAGGACCTTCAAACCCCTTCTCTGTGATACAGTCTGGGCCCCAGTGGTAACTCTATCAGAAATGACCATGTCCGGGAAAAACTTGGGCCCCTAATAGGAGATAGTTGTAAAATCTCTGTGCTTATACGTAACAGAAAGAACAAAGCCAAAAGGATAAGAGACAGTAATAAACAATCCAAAAAAGCTATAAACTGTCAGGTACAACCAGACACAGAGTTAATATCAGCAACTAAGTCATATAAACTGGCGTTATTGAACATTAGATCTCTGTCAGGAAAATCATTTTTAATCAATGACTTCATTACTGACCACGATGTTGATGTTATGTTTTTAACAGAAACATGGTTACATGAATTTAATGAAGCTCCCATTCTGATAGAGTCGACGCCTCCGAACTACAATTTTCTTTGTGAGAGCAGACAGCAAAGAAAAGGTGGAAAGGTGGCCACTTTGTTTAAAGATTTATTAGAGTGTAAAAAAGTTTTTCTGGGCATAATTGACTCATTTGAATATTTGGCTCTCCAGGTAAAGAGCCCGGTCCAAACCATGTTCTTGTATATTTACAGGCCTCCTATGTCCAAAACAAACTTTTTCAGTGATTTTGATGAGCTTTTATCTGTGATATGTGTTGATTATGACTGTTTAATTATTGTGGGAGACTTCAACATTCACATGGACAGTCCTGAAGACAGAAGTGCAATTGATCAATGTGACACTCTAAGAAATTTTGGTTTGACTCAACATGTAAAACAGCAAACGCACAAACAGGGACATATTTTGGACTTGATCATCACTAAGGGTCTAAACATGTCCAAGGTGTCTGTAACTGATGTTGCCCTATCAGACCACTTTTCTGTTATTTATGAAAGCATCATCTGCAATGACTCAGTTTGCCAAAGAGACATGATAAGAAATCGCATCTTTAAGGATGGTGCTGCTGAAACCTTCAACCAGATTCACTCTTCTACCTCCACTTTACCCTGTAACACTGTAAATGAGCTGGTAGAAAACGTTCATTCTAAAATCTCGGACATCATTGATTCAATTGCTCCAATTAAAGTGAAAGTTGTTTCTGGGAAGAAAATCTCTCCGTGGAGAAGTGCGCCACCAGTCAGAAGTGAAAAAAGGAGTGTCGAAAAGCTGAACGCAGGTGGCAAAAGACTGGACACCAGGTTCACTATATTATCTATAAAGAGAGACTATATAGATATAACCTACAACTGAAAAATGCAAGGGAATCTTTCTTTTCTGAGATCATCAGCAAAAACATGAACAATGCTCGTGCATTATTTGCCACGGTCGACAGGTTAACAAATCGTCCTGTAACTGTAGCATCTGAACTCCACTCTACCAGGGCCTGCAATGAATTTGCTAACTTCACTGAAAAAACCCAAAAGATCAGAGGGGCAGTCAGCACAACCACATCAACTCCAGCACCAAAGTTGTCTCCAACTAGAACTGATTTTGACAAAATTTCCCAATTTCACCAAATAAACTACAAAAACTTAGAAGAAACCGTACAGCAACTAAGCTCTTCTTCCTGCTGTCTCGATGTTTTACCCACAGCTTGAGAAAGCTTTGCCTATCATAACATCTGATTTAACACAAATAATAAATGCTTCCCTTTTGTCAGGTGTTTTCCCCCAGGCCCTGAAAACAGCAATTATCAAACCTCTATTGAAAAAGAGCAACTTGGACAAGCTGCTACTACAGAACTACAGGCCTATCTCAAACCTTCCCTTCATCAGTAAGATTATTGAAAAAGCTGTGTTTCAACAGTTAAACAACTTCCTAACAATGACCAACCGCTTCGATGTCTTCCAGTCAGGCTTCCTGCTCACCACAGTACAGAAACTGCCCTTGTCAAGGTGTTCAATGACATCCGTATAAATGCAGACTGTGGAAGAACCACAGTGCTGGTATTATTGGACCTTAGTGCAGCATTCAACACTGTTGATCACTCCATTTTATTAGAGCGCCTGGAAAACTGGGTCAGCCTTTCTGGTACAGCACTCAATTGGTTTAAATCCTACTTGAAAGACAGGGACTTTTTTGTGTCAGTAGGTAACTTTACATCAGAGACCACAAAAATCACATGTGGCGTTCCCCAAGGGTCCATCTTAGGGTCCCTCCTATTCAATATCTACATGCTCCCCCTAACTCAGATTTTAATAAACAACAACGTAAGTTATCATAACCATGCAGACGACAAACAGCTATACGTTACGGTGTCACCAGGTGACTATGAACCCATTCAAGCGCTGGGTAAATGCTTAGAAGAAATCAATGCTTGGATGTGCCAAAATTTTCTTTAGCTGAATCAAAACATAACTGAAGTAATAATCTTTGGACCAAAGGAAGAGCGTTTAAAAGTTAGCACACAGCTTCAGTTAATACAGCTAGAAACCACCAGTCAGGCTCGAAATCTGGGTGTAGTGATGGACTCAGACCTGAACCTTCAGAGGCACATAAAGACAGTAACAAGGTCAGCCTTCTATCACCTAAAGAACATGTCCAGGATTAATGCACTAATGTCTCAGCAGGACCTTGAAAAACTAATTCATGCATTCATCTTTAATAGAATAGATTACTGCAACGGTGTCTTCACAGGTCTACTGAAAAAGTTGATCAGACAGCTGCAGTTGATCCAGAACGCTGCTGCCCGCGTCCTCACTAGAACTAAGAAAGTGGAGCACATCACCCCGGTTCTAAAATCCCTACACTGGCTCCCTGTAGCTCAGAGAATAGACTTTAAAATACTTCTGTTAGTCTATAAATCACTGAATGGCTTAGCACCAAAATACATTACAGACTTGTTGTCAGTGTATCAACCACCCAGACCTTTCAGGTCTTCTGGCTCAAATATACTCTGCATACCCAGAACCAGAACCAAACATGGAGAAGCAGCTTTTAGTTCTTATGCTCCACTAATCTGGAATAAACTCACAGAAAACTGTAAAAGCACCGAAACCCTAAGTTACTTTAAATCAAGATTAAAAACTTATTTGTTTAGAGTGGCCTTTGACTGTTCCATCTAAACGTTATCAGTTATGTTTTCAGTCCAGTTTTCCTTTAATTTTCTTATTCAACATTCTATTCTCTTTATTTTTTTTAATTACCTCTGTTGTTTGATTTTCTGTATCATTGTAATGTCTTTCCTTATGTACAGCGCCTTGAGTGCCTTGTTGCTGAAAAGTGCTATATAAATGAACTTGACTTGACTTAAACATTGAATATTCCCTGTTTCAGTCACCTCTCAGTTTAAACTCCTGTTTATTTCATATCATCTGTTAACTTCGACCAGGTAGGTCCTAAAGGTTTTAGAGCAATTTCGGCCTGGAATTACATAACTGAAATAAATCAAGTATAGCTCCACAGTTATGAAATCTAAATGCAAACTCTTGGTGCCTATGTAAAGGTAAGACATAAAATAATAATTTTTTAGTGGAACGACTATTGCAGCTCTTACCATGTCAGATTTATTGGTGATTAAACAAAGACAAAATCACATTTTTGGAACCCCCGCATGTCTGGTATCTAGTTATACCAGACACGAGGGTTTGATGTAAAAACAAAGAGGTTCTATGTAGCATTTTTTTAAGAGTCACTGCTTCCTGAACACGTGATCTTGGGTGTTTAAATTGCTGTAAAACTGAAAGTAGTTGTGAAAAACTAATTTGGCGAATTGTTTATTAACATTAAAACCTCCTCGTGTGAGGGATTTAGCTCTGCCCAACGTGATTTTGGAGGCGGAGAACAGTGCATCTCAGCTGGACCCACCAGTAGGCAGGAATAACTGGTACTTTTGTTTAGGAATGCAACAATGAAACTCAGTAACATGGTCAATGTTTTACAGTATTACCTTAAAAATACATTACTGAATTAAATCAAGTGCTTATCTCTGCTAGAGGCCAAGAGGAGAAACACTCTGTGATACAATTTAAAACAATCACAACACCACAATTCATGGATCATTGACAAATTTTACGTTTGAAAGAAGTAGACTCACTGAAGTGGCTGCCATATCTTGCTCTGTTTGAAAGGTGAGTACACAAGGAAGTCTGTGTCGGCGGAATGCATCAAAGTGTGTTAAAGTTGCACCTTCACATAACGTCATACTGTTCATAAGTGAAGCTGATGTGATGGAATTTAGTTATGGTTTCAGTACTGATAATCTTTACTTTTATCATAAGAGCAGCTCATTGAAAATCAATGAAAACTGCACATTTTCGTTCGAGTGAGAGTACTTGGGTTAGCTATGAAACAATTTGAGGTTAATACTGTTTTGCTATGGATTCACTGTTTTTAATGACATTCTGGCCTTTATGTGGAGGGCAGAGGTCTTTGTTGCCAGACCACCACAATAATCTTCTTCAGAGGGACAAACTGCTCTGAGGAGGCATCTACAGTTGCAGCTTTTACTTAAGGATTGGTCAGAACTGAATTTGGACTGCTCTTAACAGAACATTTAGACTCTGCACCCAAAGACCATAAATTTGAACCAAAAAATTCAAGAAAAGATGTCGTAACAGTGTCCTCTCTTCACTTCACTCCAGCAGTGATCTGGGTGCACTCATACCTAATGAATTGAGACAGATGACCAGAAATAATGTGACCAGTTCAGTAAAGGAAGCTTGCAGACATAGAGATTGGCTATAGCCTGCCTGCTACATTACATATACAGGACGAGCCAGAGGTGCCCTGGAGCCTGATCTCAGCTTTACTCTGCCTAGTATTGGCATAAACATCTAATAGGGCCTAAAAGGCTCAGTTGAGAGCAACACATGCTGGGTAAGTGACTGAAAATGGGACATGGAAAAGGTTTCAGGACATTCCAAGAACAAAGCATTCAGCATGTGTCTGTTTGAATCTATGAGATATGTGTCCCAATAGTATGGGTTAAGGCATAGAGAGTAAGTGAGTATGGCTGTAGTCTTTGGTCTTCAGTGAGCTTAATGCAATGTCTTGTATGCACATACTGTATAAGTGCTTTCTACATTTAATAGTGTGTGTGTGTGTGTGTGTGTGTGTGTTTGGGTGAGGAATCTATTTCATGTAAGTGCATATTTATTTTCTTCTTGTTAGATGAAGGGAGTCTATACTGATGTACATGATCAAAAACTAGAAGGTTTCGAAGGTTTTGTAGGCAAATGTCAGAGTTAGACATACTGATAAACTTAGAGAATGCAATGAAGACACAAGCGAGTCAAAGTTGTCTTTGGTTGGCCAGAGACAGTCCATTCTCTCAGAGGAGCTGCCCTGTGTCACAGCCTTTTATTAAAGAAAGAAAAAACACTCATGTTACAGCATCATGGGTGTGGCTACACACAGTTTCACAAATACAAGTCCTACTGAATAAAACTGGTTCTGGCCAGATACTGACTCAGCACACATGTCCACATCTGGCATTCAAGGACAAGTAGATTGGCTGGGGTGCGAACAGACTGCTTCCCAAACTCCTCCACACAAAAACAAATTCCTGCTCAGTCTGCATAGCAACCACCCAAATGCAACTCTAAGGCAAGATGACAATTCTGTTAATAGTTCATAAAAGTACTTCGAAAATAAATGTAAAAAGTATTCAAATCAATTCTATCAAAGTTCACCCAACTAAATAAATGAAAATGTCTTTTAATGGTAAATCATAAGGATAAAGAATCTTTTTAAACTAAGCAATGATAATTCATGTACAAATCTTCCAACAGCCAACAAGTTGGATTTCATGTACATAAATATGTGACTATTACTGTAAAATTGACTATGCATTTGAGTTTGGATAAGGGCCAATGGGTGGGGTTGGGAGTGGTGGGGGGTAAGTATGTGTAGCTGCTAACAAGGCCAGCCCACATCATCACTTAATGGAAATACAGAGGATGTTTCTTTAGGGTTCAGCCGGCAGCTGTTGTTTGTCATGAAAGTAGCCAGGAAGATAGAGTGAGGGAATGGTGGAAGATGGCGTAGTCAGCGTCACCACAAACAAATATAAAACTAAGCAGACAAAAAGAGAAGTCCAAGAAAGAGATCAAGGAGATACTATACAGCATGGAAAGATGTATTGAACATCCTCAGTAAATATATTTGAAATTGTGTTGAAATTAACAAAATGTTGGGAACAGCCCATATTAGGGTATATGTCATAGAGTAGTCTGGCACATGGAATATGTATTGAACAGAATTAATGAAATGCATTTAATACAAAGCAGAAAAGGCTTTCTAATGACAGCTTCCAGAAATCTTCTCTATGGGAAAACCGGTCACATGCGTTCCTGGAATGTGATTTTGACCTATCTGTCACATAAAGTTTCTTCAGATCTTTGAGGATCTGGAGGCATTTTTATGCACACTGACCTTCAGTTATTTCCATAGCTTTTATTGGATTCAAGTCAGTTGATTGACTGGACCATTGTAGTAGCTTCATTACTTTCTGTAAAACCAAGACATTTGCCTTGGCTGTTTGATTGGGACCATTGTCTTGCTTAAAAGTCCACCTTGGTTTCATCTTCAGATGTTTATCAAAATATTAATTTCTCTATTGAATCCCTCTATCAATTGTACAATATTACCTCAACCATAAGGTTGCTGAAAATCAGCAACAGAACATAATATTCTCACCTCCAAGTTTCAATGTTGGTATGGTGTAATTTGGGTGATGTGCAAAGTAATTTCTCCTTGAAACATGGTGTTTGCAATAACATCCAAAATGTTACATTTCATTAGCCTAACAGCACAATTGCCTAAGTCATGTTTGCCAAAAATATGAATTAAGTAATAAAGCTATGAGGCTAACTATATTGTCTCATCTGATCAGATTATATTCTCTCATTATTTCATTGGCTTGTTTAGCAGATCACCTTACACAAGGTTTAACATGTTTTTTCTTCAGCAGTGGAGTCTTATGGTGTAGGTCTGCATAGAGGCCATTGAAGCTGAACACATAAGACTCTATCCTCTGTCAAAAATCTTGTGTTGAGTACCCAGTTGCGGCTTGTTTATTGTGAAATATTGTTCTTCCTAATTCTGGTTACTTGGGCCTTTTTGCGTCCCCCTTTCTTTATGTGTTGAATATTTATTCTCTGTCATTCTGCTTAATAACACATAACCAAATGATATGGTTTTACTTTTAATTCTTCTTGAGTGGATTTCATGTCAGTGCACAGTAGAAATAAATTTACTGTGAAGGAAAAATGACATGTTGAATGTTTATTCTCCCCTAAGCATAAAGGGATGTAGGAGAGGGATAGAGGAAACACTTTCTTGAGTCAACATAACCCCAGAAGAAATAAAATGGAGCAAACAGACAAGGAATAAAAGAGAAATCAAATGATGAAAGAAATAAACTTTAAATGAGTGGCATTTTAAAAAAAAATAGGGAATAACAGTAGAGTCTATTTGCCAGAGGGCGTCAAAGCAAAAAAACTGGAGTATAAAATAGTTAGCTGCATGAAGATACAGGTCAACACCTCATGACAGACATAAAGGGGTGAGACGCTGTGAACAAAGGTCTAAATAACAAAAATAAAACAAGACATAAGGATGATCATTGTCAGAGAAATATAATTTCTCAAAATAGCTGAAATCCTGGCTGAACAAAAGATAAAGCACATAATAGATGTGTGTTTGTTATAACCAGCATTTCTCTTTAGGTGTCCAGTAAATACTTCCTCTGATTCAAACGTGTGTTTCTATATTTATGGGTTTTAATAGGAAGAGCTCTAGCGTCATATTGACTGGGCTGGTCAGATCCTAATGGTCGCCTTAAATCTCATGGACACACACTGTATTCTGGAGTGAGTTACAGACAAATTAACGTGGAGACCAAGAGCAGCAAGGCTGCCAGAAGGGAAGAAAACAATCACTTGAATGAATGTCGGACATTTAGGATGAGTAATGGGGGTGGGGGGGTGGGGTGGTGGGGATCATGGTTGGGGGAGCAACAGTGGGGAAGAAGAGGCTATAAACGATTTTCATCAACAGCTCAGAGAGAATGAGATGGGCTGGAGAGGGTGGGGAGAATAAAATGCGCTCGCCTTCCATTGTAAGAATCGTAAAATACTTTTAATGACCAAATATTGGGTTCTTTGAAATGGGATATGGGATCATTTTGAAAGCCTTATGGTGTCACACTTTGGTTCTCCTCTTTTACTGCAGGCAACCTGAATAATGTCTTTGAGTGCCTCTGTATTTTTCCATGGCTGTGATGTTGTCAGTTAAGTTACGGTAAATCCATTACTACTAAAGGTAACTTGGAACAAGATGTTTTATTTCACATTTAGATTGTAGTTCAAATGCTAATCACTATGGTAACATAGCAATCTGTAATAAAGAAAGGCAGAAAGTGCAGTGTATGGGAAAATTATCTAACCTTTTTAACTTTTTCACATCAATGTTATTTTTGGATTTCATGTCACATACCAACAAAAAATGATGTTTTTCAATTATTGTAAAAAGGCCCCCCGTTGATATTTTGAAAATATATCCTACACTTTCAAAATCTCCCTGTGGGTGTCTTACCTAAACTGACTTGCCTGGCATGGAGAACATTAGTCAAAGAAGCATTCATAATGCCCATCATAACTTTGGGGGAGCTGCTGGAAATCCACAGCTCAGATGGGAAAGAAACTGTACATCTGGCCTTTATCTGGTCTTTTTAAGAGTTGCCAGAAGAAAGCCATTGTTTAAATAAAAAAGTAAGAAGACCCATTGAAATTTTCTCAGAAGCCGTGCAGAGGACACAACAAACGCGTGGAGGAAAGTGCTCTGATCAGATAATATAAAAATAAAAAATTTTGGTCACCTTGCAAAATGCTGTTTGTTGAGGAAAACTAACACTACACAATATTCTGAACAGATTATGTTATGAAACATGTACAATCCATTAACCCAGGATTGTACAGGCAAACATTAATGAAGCCCAGTCATACATTTGCAGATAATACCATCATCATCAGCTGCATATCAGTCAGTAATACAAGCCATGTTGTCATGGTCCCATAACCTGCTGCCTTATGTCAGAAAGAAGATGATTATGGAAGCCTGCAGGGGGGGACCTCACACCTTAAAAACACAAACCGAAAAACAAACCAAGGAAAGGTGATGAGAGTCAGCAGCTTCAGGTTCACAGAGGATGTGAGCTGGTCACATTATATAAATATGATCCGAAAATGATCAAGATAAAAGGCTCTTCTTTCTGATGCACCTGAGGGGGTTCTGCATGGACTCCACAATACTCTAAATACACTAAAACTTTTGCTGGTGTGCTATTGAGAGTATCCTAGCAGGTGCCAAGCTCTACAAAGGGTGATAAGATCAGCACAACACTTTATTAGGACTGAACTGCCATCTATGCCAGGCATCTACGGACAGCGTTGTAGAAGGAAGGCACATAACATCCTTCCTGACCCCTTGCCCACTCAGCAGATTCAACAGTTGAGAAAGAGGTTATTGACAGCTTGTTCTAAGTATGCTTTACAAGTGAAAATACTATCTTATATTATTATATTTCTATTATATATCTATTATTTATTGTTGAATATCTGTTCCCCTTTTTTTATTTCAATTTCTAAATAATGGGTTCAGGGTCCAAGAATTCAATGTTAATTAGAAATGTAAACTGAACTAAACTGATTAGGAAATATTATCTTGAAACATAGATCCTTCCTGATCCAATGAGATGTTGGGTTTTGAGGGGTGTCTCTCTTCCCGATATTTTAAAACTTGTTGACGGAGTGCGCATTTTTTTCAATTTTCTCATTGTGCTTTCTGATCCTACTATATTTGTGGTGCAGTTTCATCTGGTACAAAAAGAGTGCAAATTTCTCACACCTGCTGAACTTGATGGTAGTGTTTGTCATATCATTAGTGCTGATAGATAGATATGCTCTGATGGAGCAAATCACAAATAATATGCAAATGTTGATCCTAAATAAGGTTCTCAGAGGGACAACATCTGTCCGAACAGTTGTTTGTTCCCCAATCCATCCACCTGTAGATGCAATAATCTCTTCTTTTTTCTTTCGGCTTTTCCCTGTTAGATGTTGCCCCCACAAATCATCTGTATCTATCTAACTCTATCCTCTGAATCTTGCTCTTTCTCACTCCCAACACCTCAATGTCCTCTTTCACTCCATCCATAAATCTCATTTTTGGTCTTCCTCTAAGCCTCCTGTCTAGCAGTTCCAGCCTCACCATCTTTCTACTGATGTACCCACTATCCCTCCTCTTTATATGTCAAAACAATCTCTCTCTGGCTTTATCTCGAACACATCTAACATGAGCTGTCTCTCTGATATATTTATTCCTGATCCTATCCATCCTCCTCACTCGCAAAGAGAGCCTCACCATCTTAATCTCTGCTACCTCCAGCTCTGCTTCCTGTCTCTTCATCAGCGCCATCGGCTCTAAACTACACAACATCACAAGTCTCACCGCCGTCTTGTAGACCTTTCCTTTCATTCTCGCTGATATTCTTTTATCACACAGCAGACCAATAATTTTCCCCCTTTGATGGCTTGGCAACTCACCCACGGTGAGTTCTCGCTCAATGACTGCTGGACATAATCATAACCCCATGGTGCAGTGATTGAGCTAGCCACTCAATAAAGTTAAACTTAGTTTGGTGCTAAGATGCTGCTTGAATACTGGCAGGCTTGGGGTTTTTGTTGTCTTGCTAAAACACCCATTTCAAGAGTTTTTCCTTTTTCGGCATAAATAATCATGACCTATTCAGCTATTCTAATGTGTTCCAACTATTTCATGATCCCTAGTATGTAATAAATCAACAACCACAGTTTGAGAAACCTCTCCATAGCATGAAGACACCATATGTCAGAGAGTACTCAGGCTGGAATTCAGAGCTTGGAAGTCATCTGACAAACTGCCAGCCAATATTTCATCAGTCGATAAAATGTTTCACCACTTCTCTTTGGGCAGGTCAGTGGCAAACTGTAACCTCAGCCCATGTTGCCTGCTTCGACAATGAGACTTTATGGGTGCTTTTTGCCAATAGACTGCCTTCACATTGAGGTTACCTGTGAGAGGTTCTCACACGTAACTGTAGGCCTCTTTGATCACCTTCAAGCTGATGATCGGCCAATTAGTCTTTACCATTTTGACAATACTTGAATCCAGAGGGATTGTAGTTAGCCATTATCTTCCTCATCTTTCTGGTTTGGTTTCCATTTTGAAGCATTTATGCTGGGGAGCTATACATTTTTGTGCTTTATTGTATATTTTTGCTCTGAAAAATGTTTTATTCAGAATTCTCTTGTAATCAACATAAAAATGGCCACCAGTTTCTTTTTTTTTTTTTTTAAAGAATGGCCTCACTGATTGAACTAAATTCTGCTATTAATTTGAACACATATAGTTACACAGAATCTGCAGCATGCAGGTCATGTCAGGTATGTTGACTTTCTACTAGGGCTGAGCAATATGACCTAAAATTAATGTATCAGTATAACTGGGCTTTATCGATATATATTGATGTTTAAAATTAGGTTCCTAATCACTGTATTAATGATCAAACCCCATAATGGAGTGGTAAACCTGACTCAGTCTGTGATTCTCCATCCAACAGCAGAATAAAAACACCAAGCCTTACAGCAGTCCTCCTATATAATGTAACAGTAAAAGTTACTTTGAACCAGTCCAAATCCAAAACAAAGTTTAAGCTGTAGTTTAACTGATCATTTTGGAAAAAGTAAATCAGCCTGGTAAACATATTTGCAAAAAAAAAAAAAGCAATACTTAATGTTTTGGGGAAAACACTAATTCCGTTGCCTAATAATCCAGTCACGCAGAGTTGGCCATGGACAACTGACCAGAAAACAAACCTGTTAATAACAGACACAAAACAACTAAAAAGCGAAACAGCACACATAGGAGCTGAGCAGTGGCACATCAGACCAATGTTCAGACAGCTGTGATTAGCAGAGCAGCCTTTTAAACAGACCACATGTTTAGTTAGAGAACATGCACATTACAGGCTGCTGTTTTAGGTCTGAGATACTGTACAATGTGACCAGGACATTTTCAAACACTGAGTAAACCAGAATGACTGAAATAACAACTCTTTGAAATAGGGTTGGAAAAAATGTGATCGGCTCACAGATCAGAATAAAACCTGTTTTATAAAGCAGCCAAATTATACACCCATTTCCCAACCGCATTAATAATGACAAAAGTCTATTACCCAACCAATTTGTCTATTTATAATTTCTTCATCATAAAACTAAAGACTGGCTCTGCTCGTCATTTATTGGCCCCTGGAATACAGCATGCTTGTGTTGGTGCTTCTCTACCTCTATTTGAAAGATTTTTAGCTAAACTGAAGCCTCCACAAAACCCAAACGTATGTGTTAGCAACAAGATTGCTTTTAAAAATGTAGATTGACAGTTGTGATTCCAACCTCCTATTAATTTATTTGCCACGCAAGAATATGATTGCTAAATCAGCGATTGGTCTGTTTAATGGACTGCATTTAGTTTAAACACAACTCTATTAGCTTAGAACAGAACTGTTTTCATAAATATCATCTGTGAGCTTTATTTTCCACATGCTTGGAATATGCCAAGCATATGTCAATCCAAAGGAGTGTCAAACTTTGGGAAAGAAAACATTGAAGTATCTCTACAGAATAATTGCTTTACATTGACAGGAAAGTTTTAACCATCTAGATTGAAATATGCCAGTAAACACGCCTTTGTAAACCTTTCAGTCTAGGGTTAATAACTTAATTTAGTTAAACGTGTCTTGAAATTTAACATTTGTTGTATACAACCAATGACATGTAGAGATTGAGTCATTGTTTGCAAAATTCAACAGGAGGTAGTCAAGATAAATGGCAAACAAAGTCTGAAGTCCAATAGCAAATTCAATTATTTTTGCAAGTCTTCTCTCATGAAAAAAAACAGCTGTTATCGGCTGCCAGTGAATGTCATTGCTCGTGAACAGAGGGAATTATTCCTTCAAGTTTTGAGTAACTGAATCTGGAAATCTTTGTTTTCCCTATAACGTGATAGAAGATTCAGAGTAGGTTTGCAGTCTGCAAAAATAATGCACATGTATGAAACAGCATCCAGAAGAGATAACAGGCAGCAACACACTATTAACCCAGCTTCCTATTTCTTGTGGCTCCTGCTTCAGGGGAAGCTGAGATGTGAGTAACAACCCCAAACTTGTTGTGTTATAAAGACGGTGTGGGGACACTCGTAACACTTTGGCTGATATACTAAAATCATCATGACCTGCCAGGACTCATAGGTTTGCAAAGATGTGAGTCGGTGTCATCTAAAGAAAAGTGTCTATGACAACAACTGTCTTGATTCTTCATGGCATAGATGTAAGGTGTAAGAGATATGCCTCAGGTCAACTGCACAGGAGCTCCTTTGGTACACATTACCACATACTGACATATTAGCGTCACACAGTTGCTGTAGATTTGTCTGTTGCACATCTATGGTTCAAATCTCATTATACACCACATGCCAGAGCTGCTCTATGGGACTGAGATCTGGTGACTGTGGGGGCCATTGGAGTAGAGTGAACTCATTGTCATGTTCAAGGAATTAGTTTGAAATTATTTGATCTTGACATGGTAAATTATTCTGCTGGAAGTAACCAGTAGAAGATGGGTAGAATGTGGTCATGAAGGGCAGGACAACAATACTGAGGAACGCTGTAAACAATGCTCTGTTGGTACTGAAGGGCCTAAAGAGTGCCAAGAAAATATTCCCCACATCCTTACACCACACTTAAAACAGTGCAAGATGGGTCCATGCTTTTATTTTGCTTGCACCAAATTCTGACCTGACCATCTGCATGTAACACCTGGGTGTTATCAGACCATGCAACGTTTTTTCAGTCCAATTGTCCAATTCTTCTAAAGCTTTGTAAGGTGTATCTTTGTTTTGTTGTTCTTAGCTGACACAAATCACACCTCGTGTGAGTTTCTGCTACTGTCATCCATGTTGGAAGTATGGTGCATCCAGAGATATTTCTTTTTTTTCCATGTTGGATGTCACAAGTGGTTAGCTCAGCTACCTTTTATCATATTAAACCAGCTTTTTTTATACCCCTCTTACCTGTAACATGAAAACTATGTTTTCATCCTGGCAATTGCTGCCTACTGGTTTTCTTTTTTTATTTTCGAGGGACCATCCTCCATAAATCTGAGCAATGGTAATGCATGGAAAACGCAGTAGATCACTTGTTTCTGAAAAAAAGACTCCTGTTTTCTCAAACAGGCATGTGTAATGTTTATTACAGAATATATTATCAAGCTCACATAAGTATATGCTAGTACAGTGGGACTTAAAATATCTAAAATCAATATAAAACACAGAGTATGAACAGTGTGTTCTAGTGTTAGTGAGGTGAAGATATAAGATCAGAAGAACACTGCAACCTTGTAAATGGACTAAGGCATAAGAAAAACATTACCTTTCTGGTTGTCAATGACAAAATTGCCCTCATCATTTCCTGTAGTAATCTTATACGTGATCCCATCCCCATCAGGGTCCTTTGCCAGCACTGTGGCAACAAGTGTGTTGGGTCCTGCATCTTCTGAGACAAAGGTCCGATATCTGATGAGATACATGAAAGCAATGTTGTCAGTACTTTACCCACAGTCTATGTGCAACACATCTAGAAATTGTTGGAAAGAAGTAATAAGGAGTTTGTTTCTGAATAGAAACATAACAATATCCCTGATGATTTAAGGTAATACAGTAGTCCAGTGTCTATCCATTGCAAAGAAAAAAAATGATAATGTTAAATGTTGAAATGTTATTATGCAACTGAAGTCAAGCGTTGCAAAGATGAGCAGCGTTAGTTTGCACAGTTGCCAGTTTGAGACCATACAGTCTGAACCCATATCTACATCCTACCTGTAAACCTACTATTTCTGAACCATTGCATATCAGTGTATTTCACTTGGTAGTTAGTTATGCACTGGGTTGAGAATGAGTCGGAGCAGCAATCTCCTTATTGGGGCTTGAAGCTTGTGATTCGCCCTCTGGAAAGTGGCCTGCGGTGCAACAGTTCCTCGCTATCTACTCAGAGCAGACCACCATCTCAGCACTGGGGACGCCTGAATAAGGAGCCCACCGCACTGACAGTCTCTGAGCCAGACGCCTCGCACGTCTTCCACAAGGTGACGGTGAAGTCCTACGCTGGACACCTCCTCTCTGCTCCTGGAGGGCCTGGTTGATGCTTTCACTTCTGCCTGGTGTCTCCAACCACGACAAAGCTCAGTCGCAGGTTCTCCAGGCTTCCATGACCGCTCTCCAAGGTTCTTCAAAGGGTTCTACAGGCTTCCACTGCCCATCTCCAAGGTTCCTCTTAGGGTTCCAGTGCAGATCTGCAGTGTTCCTCGACGGTTCCACAAGTGTTTGGGCCAAGTTTCCAGAGATCCTACATGTGTTCCACAGTGTTCTGGTCAAGTTGCCTGAGCTCCACAGTGAGTTCCAGTCGCCAGAGTTTCACTCTAGATTCTAGTAATCTCTGGACCAACCTTCTGAGCTTCTTCGTGAACTCCAGTGCTCTGTAAACCAGTTTTTAGAGCTCCATTATAGTTTTCAGTCTACAGAGCTCTCACTTCTGTCAGTCTGCCTCAGGGCAGCTGTGGCTACAATGTAGCTCACCACTGTCAGTGTGTAAATTTTTGTATGAATGGGTGGATGACTGATTGTGGTTTAAAGCACTTTGGGGTCCTCTGATATGATAAAGCTCTATACAAGTACAGGCCATTGTGTGTATATAAAGCACCATCAGCTTAGTTCAATATACCTGAGACTCCTTCACTTAAACAGTCTGAACTAATAGTTCCATAGCAAAAAGATAATGTAGATTCTTGATCAGTTAAGTGGCTAAAAAACTCTTTTAGGATAACTATGAAGGCTTTTACAGATTAAAAACGTAACTAAGAGACCTCCCTTGTATTATTAAACTTTTATCAGCCATACATTACAAAGCCATCCTTTGTTTAATCTCCTTATATTGAAGTAGAACAATTTGAACCTTGGATTTAAACTTTCTGACCTTGCACATACATCAGAGGGATTTTATATGCTTGAGAGCCAAGCTTTTCTTGAAAGGTTGGCCTCTTTGTTGACATCAGGTGGATACTTCATGGACAAAGCTTATCTTCAGAAATTGCATCACAACATCACAGCCCATTTAACTTGTTAGGTCAACATTCCATAAATAACTTAAATGCTGGAATGTAGTCTGTAACATAAACAGCAATGTTGTTCAAAGAGACATTACAGATGCTGTCGGACCAGCCTCTTAAACTGGGGTCCTGGTAGAAAACTGCAGCATTTAGAATGTTCTGAAAACCTATTTGCCTCCCTACAGATGTATTCTGTGTTCACTATTTTTTTTCAAACAGATTTGCCATACATAATGCTGTTTTCAAATGATGATTTTACTTCTTGGAATGGCACAGTTATCCCAATCAATCTGGCTCCAGGTACAAAAAAAGGATTATGAACCCACTTCTTAAATCTCAAAATGACTGACAAATTTAGGAGGTTAAGTTAAATCTTTACTAGCCATACCTAGCTAGTAAGAAATGAGCAAGGCAGGATTACTGCCAAACCTATAGAATCAAGAAATTGCTTAAACAGAAACTATCTGAACACATGAACTAAAAGATCTAAAAAAGCACCATATCATGCTCAGATCAAAATTCAAGAACAGATGAGAAACTGACATTTATCAGCCTGGAAAGAGTTGCAATGCAACGTCTAGGGCTTGGGGGCTCATGTAAACCATTGTGAAAAACAAAACATTTTATAGAGGTTGATCTTCAGAGTGGCTGGTCTACCAAAAATTACACCAAGAACACATCGTTCACTCATCCAGAAGGTCATAAAAGAACCCAGAGTAATACCTAAAGCTCTGCAGATAAAAGTCAAAATCGCAACCATGGGAGAGTTCCAAAGCAAAAACCAATGTTGATCAAAAAGAACACAGATGCCCTTCTTACATTTGCCAAAAAAACATCCCACACTTTTGTGGAAAATGTTTACGGACAAGAAACAAAGTGTAACTAGTTAGAAGGTGTGTTCCTTCACATCTGGTCTAAAGCTAAGGTTTGTTTGGATAGTTTTTCCCCTTATTGACTAAAATCAAAATTTTAAAATTACATATATTTACTAAGGTTCACTTTGTCAGATTTTTTTTTGTGGTTTGGAATATTCAAGTGTGAAAGAATCTGTTAAAGAGGCAAATACTTTTTCACTGCACTGTAGAAAGGTCAAACCTGAGCTGGATTATTCTGAACATAATTTTAAGTTGTTAAACTTGCTATATTTGTGCACACAGCAAAATGGTGATTCTTTGGTTTACAAAAAATATTAAAATCTGTTATTTTTATTCTCTCTAGTGAACCTAGTATTGCATGTTCTCTTATATGATTAAATGTATCGTTTCATCCCTATTATTTTCAAATACTCAACCAGTAGTTTGACTAAGATTCTTCTTCAAGAATATTTCAGAAGCTGTCAAATACACAATTTAATAAATATTATACTCCTTTTTGTATCCTGCACCTAAAATTAAGTAAACATAAAATAAAACTACTAAAACTAAAAAACCAAACTAAAACTAAGCATTATTAAAATATTAATACCAAACAAAAACTAGTAAACCTATTCATAAACTAATTAAATCTAACTAAGTTATAAAAAGAAAAGACACAACGAAATAAAGCTAAAATATAATGAAAAATCCAAAGCTATTATAACCTTGTCTGTTTCGTAACAGAGTGGTAAGCAATCAGAATGGACTGAATTTCATATTTTCCATCAAATTATCAATCAGGATTGTTTCCTGACAATTGCTTCTACCTTGGTACTAACAATGGTCAACTCATTATTAGCAAGGATGTATTTATCTTCATTGCAGGGTCATACATGCTCGTTTTTTAACATGTAACGTGTCTGCCAACTGATGTGTCAGTTTTCAGTATAAGGTTACCATACACTGAGTCCATACATAAACTGATTGTTTTTAATAAAATAAAACTATAAAATCTGACACATATAATCCAAAGTCCTCAATGGAAGAGTAAATAATTAACTTTTATCTCAGTTTGTCTTCATCAACACCACATTTAAAGCTTCATGGAGGATAAAGCTTTGGAATTTAAATAGAAAAATTTGTTTCTCCAGATAAGGCAAGGATAGTGACTTGAAACAAGAGCAAGATAACTTTGTGACATTGTTTAGGCAACATCCATTAACTGATGCTTAATTCCTTCATAAATTTAATTATAGTGGCAATATAAATCTGTTTTTATGCAAACATCAGTGAAAGGAATTGTTACCCACTCAACCAGTGTGGTCCTAACAATGTATTTCTAAAATGAACATATTATACATTTTGAATACAAAGCAATAGGTAAACCTAATATAAATAAACTCATGATAGAATACTTAAGGCTGGGGGAGAAATAACTAGTATTCACATTTTGTGCTGGTGGATCATAACCATGTCATATGTAGAGCTTCACAAGGCAAAAACTGAGACAGGAGTAGGAAACAAAAACGGATGCTGTTTTTTTTATACACCTGCATTTAAACTTAAACAGGCCATTTGTCAGCTGATTAAATTTTTAAAAGCGTATTCACATCAGTGAAGTTCTTTTGCCTGCTTGTTTGGTCCAGACCAAAAGCAGACTTTTTTGTCAATCACTTTTCACGTACGCGTTGCTCAGACCCCTCCCCCCCACAGTGCATGTCATCATTCAAGCTAAAGATTGTAGGTGTACTGATGATGTGCTAATGGTAGGGGCAGGTCATACTCGATGTCAAGCATATTATTGATGTTTCGTACCTGCCGTGAATGTGCAATAGCTGTTTATCCGCCGTCATCGTTGGCCCTAGTTACCAGCCTGCACGTCCACAGCAGGCTCTGCTGTGTAGGAGTTGTGGGGAGAGGGCTGTAGTACAGAGGAGAGCAAGGGGAGGGAGCTGTAAGGTGTTTTTGTTCAAATTTTCAGGCTAAGTCCATGGTTTTCTCAGAACTCCCTACTGTAGCTTTAACAGCCTGACTGAGTTTAAATGCAGTTATGAAACAAATTTGTTTCGTGTTTTACTCCTGCTTTTTACTTTTACATTTTGAAGTTCTGTTTAAAACCCAGTTAAGATCAAGTTGTATAAAACGGTATATTTATAGTCTATTAGGCTTTATTTTCCTAATTACTTAAAAGGAACACCAATCGAAGTCAAATATGATTTTATGTTTTGTGTGAAAACTCTTATTGAGACTTCACGTCATCAGCAGAATTAAAATGAAGCAGTTGATGTAATGGTGATCCAGTACAGAAGCTACAAGCAGAAAATGATCACAAGAAAACATATAGGATGCATTAAAAACTACTGTCAGGAGAAAGAGGAGGATGATCTGCTATCCGCTGATAGTTACAACAGTCAACAGAGACATACTAGCTGGTTGTGATTAACTTGCCCTTAGGGTTCTAACAAAGAAGCAAAGAATGCAAGGCATGAAACAAAAACAAACCATCTATGGGAAATTAATCAAACCATACAGTGAGACATCAGAGACATCCTGAAAAACCCAGGGCCTTAATGGTTGGATTTTGCAGATTTTTAGCTTCAGAACACAGGTGTAAGCTAAGATGAGAGCAAAAGCATCCTGAAAAGATTTTCTTTGTATGTCAAATAGTCTTCTGAACACTTACAAGTTAGACAATATATAGATGCAAATCTATTACTGTTTACAGTCCCGGGTAAATGTATTTTGCTTCTTTGCCACACTTATCACACAACCCTGCCCGATGTGAAACTTGGCACCTTGTTATATCAAGAATTAACTAGAAATAACTAGATTTGTACACCCATGCCTTATTACTGACTGACCTCTAGAATAAAAATACCACTGAAATAGAATATCTTAGAACATGAACAAGGCTGAAAGCAAAACAGCATGCTCCAAACAAAAGATCATCAAAAACAGATGAGAAACAAAGTGACTGACATCAGTCTAGAGAGGGTTACAAAGCCATTACTAGGCTGTTGTGACTTATATGAATAACAACCAGAGCAATTAACCATAAATGAAAACTACCATAAAGCAGTGGTGAAACTTTGTAGCCTTACGAAAATTACTCTAAGAGCATACTGATTACACATCAATTAGGTCACAAAAGAACTCATGTTTGGGAAAACTATTGCATGGCCTGGCAAAACATTTGGAACTTTTCAGAACAAGAACATCATAATCATAATAATCATAATAAAAAAATGAGGTGTTAGTGGCATGGTCTTGGGCTTATTTGCTTTTTCAGGACCTAGATGACACTCCATATTTCATGGAACCATGGATTCTGCTTTCTACTGCAAAATATTGAAGGAAAATGTCCAAACATCGGTTGGAGGCCGTAATCGAAAGAACGATTGTGTTATGCAGCAGCTCAATGATTTAAAGTCCAGTAGGAATTCCCTTGTACACGTCTGTAAACGGTGTAATATCATTTACGCCTGTGCAGTTCTGCACAATATTGTGCTTGATGTAAGGATTTATTTCAGTCCTTTGCAGCCAGATGAACTAATATTGGTCTGAGGGTTATCAGATGGAGAAAGACCCTTATATCTAGCAGTTCTAAAATTTGACTTTTTTGGCAAATATAACATTAAAATGGCATTGGTTATACAACATTTGCAGAGACTTTACTGGTGTGACAAACTACGGTTTAGGTTTTCATTAATATCTTTAAGCGAGTCTTTAAATCTGTTAAAATGCTTTAAATTATATTTTTTTCTCTTTTTTAACTATCATAAATTCTTCCATGTTGCAAATTCTTTGGGTAGGGCCAGATTAACCAGGGATCACCAGGGTTTATATGGTGGGCATGGCGAGTATGCACTGTTAAAAAAAAATCCTACTTGGAACTTAGCATAGAAAGTTTTCTGCATCTTAATCTATACAAAAGTCAATTAAACCTGTCCTGTGAAGGTTCCATTTCTTTGCTACATACAATTTATTGGTACGCTATTTTATTAAAGCAGCCTAGTGAAATAAGAAAGACACATTTTGTATCCTTAAACTGTTAAAATAATTATGGAACAACAATGAGTATGTCAGTATTAGCTTTTTTACACCTAGAAGGCTGTGAAGTTACTTACTGTACATACATTCTAATATAAGCCTGTGAGCATTAAGAAAATGCTGCTGAATTAGCCACAGATATCCAGTGTCTAATACTGCACAGAGAGGTTTTTCAGCACATTTTGCTGAACTGTGCACCCTGCAGCACTTGTATGGAAACTACATAGCACTCATCAATATTCTTCATGTTGCTTGCACTATTACACAGAATGACTTGAGCGTGCTCCTTGTCGATTTCTCAGGTGCATCTTTTTGATTAGTTATGTGTCCTGCTATATGAGATCCACAGAAGTGCTTGGCATGCAAAATTGCATGCTCTTTATCATAGAATGAATAACACAAGTGGGCAGTCATGCTAAGCATTGATACTGGGCAAACATCAGACCTCCTAATGTATGTAGTAATATTGCTGCAGCAGCAGATAAACTATTTTATTGTTGGTAGAAAAAATAATTTCACACTTTGAGCAATGCCATGTCAAATGTGTTTTGACTTTTGTATGGTAGTTGTATTCACCAAATGTTTAAAATATAGGTCTCTAGAAATAACTGGCGTGATGACAAAAAAGGTGTGGACTGTACCTTTTATTTGTTTTTCTTGACATAAAAAATTTGGTACATTGTCTTTTTGAGTGAACCTGCTTCTATTACATCTATATAATAATACCTAGGAATAAGTGGTGCATCAGGACCATATCAGATCATCCTAGTTATATGCTATAATATATTAATTTTGCTGTTCAACCAATTTTAGAAATTCTGTAAATATTTTTTATTTTGTCAAAAATGTGGTTAGAACTACAAAGAAATTAACTGTGAGAAGAATTAGTCTGCTTAGTATTACTGTGATGAGTTCATCATCACAGTAATACTCCTTTCACTCAATTGTGTATCTGCCGTTCATTTCAGTGGCTTAGGAAGACATAGGAAAATAAAGTTTGCTCAATACCTTATTACCCATTTAACACAATAGCTCACATAAGTTGTCGATCACCAGATAAGCCAAGCTGCTGCAGATTATCTGGACATATTGACAATTCTGCATTAGCGCTGCAGCCAGCTCCCACACACCATGTATACTGGACATATGCACCACTGGTACAGCAACACAACTGCAATATCACAGCAATTACCCAAAATTGACATAACTTAACCTCATACTATACTATGCAGACACTTCCCTCACCTCGGCATGCGGGATGCATGAAACTGAAAGTGAAACCAAAGACATCACTTACCGACGACTCACATTGCATAGTTAATTAACTTTAACAATAAACATCTGACCATTTGGGGGTCATCACAGAGCTTCGGAATTTAATTCCTAGTGACTCAGATGATCCTTTAAAATAGAAAGAACTGCAACAACACTGTGACACCCTATTGAAAATAAAATTAATTTCTGACCAACCATGAAAAGAACATTGTATATACATTCACCGGCCACTTTATTAGGTACACCTTGCTAGTACCGGGTTAGACCCCCTTTGGCTTCAGAACTGCCTTAATCTTTCGTGGCATAGATTCAACAAGGTACTGGAATAAGTCATCAGAGAGGTTGGTCATATTGACATGATAGCATCACATAGATGCTGCAAATTTGTCGGCTGCACATCCATGATGCGAATCTCCCGTTCCACCACATCCCAAAGGAGCTCTATTGGATTGAGATCTGCTGACTGCAGAGGCCATTTGAGTACAGTGAACTCATTGTCATGTTCAAGAAACCAGTCTGAGATGATTCATGCTTTATGACCTGGCGCGTTATCCTGCTGGAAGTAACCATCAGAAGATGGGTACACTGTGGTCATAAAGGGATGGACATGGTCAGCAACAATACTCAGGTAGGCTGTGGTGTTGACACGATGCTCAATTGGTACTAAGGGGCCCAAAGTGTGCCAAGAAAATATCCCACACACCATTACACTACCACCACCAGCCTGAACCGTTGATACAAAGCAGGACGGATCCATGCCTTCATGTTGTTGACGCCAAGTTTTCCAATTTTGGTGAACCTGTGCGAATTGTAGCCTCAGTTTCCAGTTCTTAGCTGACAGGAGTGGCACCCGGTGTGGTCTTCTGCTGCTGAAACCCATTCGCCTCAAGGTTGGACGTGTTGTGCGTTCAGAGATGCTCTTCTGCATGCCTTGGTTGTAATGAGTGGTTATTTGAGTTACTGTTGCCTTTCTATCAGCTCGAACCAGTCTGGCCATTCACCTCTGGCATCAACAAGGCATTTGCGCCCACAGAACTGGCGCTCACTGGATATTTTCTCTGTAAACCCTAGAGACGGTGCTTGAAAATCCCAGTAGATCAGTAGTCAGACCAACCCATCTGGCACCAACAACCATGCCATGTTCAAAGTCACTTAAATCACCTTTCTTTCCCATTCTGATGCTTGGATTGAACTGCAGCAGATCGTCTTGACCATGTCTACATGCCTAAATGCATTGAGTTGCTGCCATGTGATTGGCTGATTAGAAATTTGTGTTAACGAGCAGTTGGACAGGTGTGCCTAATAAAGTGGCCGGGAGTGTATAATAATAGGGCCAAAATTAGCAACATTAGCAAACAGTTATCACTTTAGATTGTTATGTATTTGAATAAAACAGTTCACATTCTTGGGCATATCTAAGCTTTCTGCAAGGACAGCTAAAACCTCTAATTTTCAGTTTTTTTATTTTAGTTCTGTCACTTCCTCTCAAAGTAGTAAAAGAAACTAAAAGTGTAGTTACACTTATTAAGTAGTACACAAATTAAGTTGGTGACTTAATATCAGTTAACAGACAACTATTCAGTACAGACGGCACATGATCATTTTGAAATACATTGTCACGTACTGCTAAGCTTCCAGTGAGGAAGGATATTAAGTGCAAGAAAGAGTAGTTTAGATAGGAGGCAACCGGGGACGAGACTGAGATTGAACATTTGTTCAAGATGTTGAATGTCTTCTTTAGATTTGTCATGGAGAAAGCATTTTTCTTTCTAGCCATCTGCTGTGAGATCAGGATCTGAACCACAACTGAACAAAATGATGGGAAAGATTTGCCCCATACTCAGGATGACTCTAGTCCCTGCAGCGGATAGCAGAAAGAAAAATCTGGTATGAACTAACAGACAGTCCTCTATAGCAGGGGCCATGAAGACAAATTGTTCAGGGTTTTTTTAAACTGACAGGCCCCTTTTTCTTAAAACAGTCTGTTTTTTTTATTATTTATTTTCATTATTACAAAGGGCAGGCATTTGTAAATATGTTAAATGGATTACATAAATAATCTCAATGATGTGGCTATATAATAAACAAATGGCAAAGTGACTACCAGGTAACAGCTCTGCAAAATATACTGATGAAACAACTGTGTATGGGCTTCTGGTAGCTTCAATGCATGAGGGACTGGCACTGGAATTCCTTTCTGCTCAATGCCAAAGCAAAAGTGTAATTTAAACATAACACTGGTGCCTTTCATGCTTTATATAGTTAAGTTAAATATTTACAGTACCATGCAAAGTTTTAAATATTAATATTATAAACCTTGAACTGTTGAATTGTGTAACCTCATAACTACAAACTTCATTGTATTGTAAGATTTATTGGAACATTATGTGATAAATCAATGCACAGTAAAATCCATTATAGTTCAGTGAAAGAGAGGGTCATATGCCATTTTTTGTAATAATACAATTAAAATTCTAGCATACATTTGTATTCAGTCCACCCGGATAAACCACCGGTCACTTTAATTACGACCTCAAATCCTTTCTCGTTTCCACCAGCTTTGCACATCTTAAGACAAAATGTTTGCTAATTGTTCTTTGGAAAATAGCTCAATCTCAGTCTTATTGGATGGAGAGAAATTTTTAAGTCCTGCCAACAATTCTCAAGTTATTTTTGATCTGAACTTTTACTGGGTCATTAAAAATGGACAAACACACCGGTTGGATAACTGTGTTGGCCTTAAAGAAGTTCTGACATGACTGATGCTTGACATCATGGTTTTCATGACAAAACCCAGCACTGCTAATGTTGTTAGTGCTCTCTGGTTTAAATACTGGTGACTACTGGCTGAGCCATCCCACAGTTTAATTTGCTGCTGACAACACAAAGTAAACATGCCCAGAATATCATTTGTTATCCTTTGTTTTCATTCATGTTGGAGACATAACCAAAATTCCCTTTATCAAAAGTTATTTGATTTTCATGGCAAAATGGTGGACCCACACTGAAGCTGATAAGTAGGGCAGAAACTAATCAGAACCAGTGCCAACCTACCCTGGTGAGACTCTAACTGATCCCAAAAAAAAACCTGATGCAACGTTACCAGAAACACAAAACAAGGCTGCATAGTAGGGATCCTTTACACTATAAAATAAGCTTGGTATGAACCAGTTCCCTGTTTTTTACACTCCAAATCTATTTAGATTTTCTTTCCTGAATTTCAGGTACATACTCCATTATGGAGCATCTATTGTTTTACTATACAGGAAAGCAACACTTACATTTTTTTTTTTCCTAAATGGGTATAAATTCTCAACTACTTATTGTTTTTACCCTAAATAAGACAGCAAACATATTGGTGACCGCTATTGTTTATATTTATCAATTTTTTTTTTCCTGTGCCTTCAAAACGCTTGCCCGAGAATTGAAAATGGTATCGAAGCTGAAGTACTTTTCTAAGTATCAGTTTGGCATTTTAGTATCGTGACAACTAGTGGTGTAACTGTACGAGTAGTCATACGAAAGATATCATGGTAACAAAGATCTGAACAATCAAAAAAGCAGGGACAGCAAAAACTTGTTTGTTCAGACAAGCATCCCTCTTGACCTGGCAAAACATGCAGATGTACACACGGGTACCCATTACTGAACATTTCCAACTCCACAGATCAACAAAATGCGGCTCGAGTTTCTTTCTGGATAATGACATATTTAATGAGGCTTCTATATCGTGCTGTAATTTCCTGTCTTTTCATCATACGCATTGACTCAAGATTGAGGACTGTTTCATCAAAGGCATCATGGATGCATTTAAATTAACATACAGAAGAAAGCATGTGAGATGGCCTGAATGACTTTCAATAAGTGTGTGTGTGTGTGTGTGTGTGTGTGCGTGTTCCTGTCTTGGCATCACAGTGAGAACCATTTTCTCGATTTCACCATCAAATTGAGGACCATTTGTACCAAAGTGAGGACATTTTGCTGGTCCTCACGACCTATTTTGCTAACGGTTAGGTTTAGGACTAAGATGTGAATTGAGTTTAGGTTAAGGTTAGGGTTAGGGTTAGGCATGCACTGGTAATGGTTAGGTTTAGGGTTATTGTCAGGGTTAGGGCATAGAAAGGGTTGAAAATGACTGAAAATCAATGGAACTCAATGGGAGTCAACACATGGTCCTCACTACATATAGCAAAACAAGTGTGTGTGTGTGTGTGTATCGTTCTGGGTTAGTTGCTGGAAAAAACTCAGAGTCATGAAAGAAAAACTGATTATTCTGCTGTCATTGTGATTAAATCAATACAACCCAGCTTAAACATACTCATACGTATACACAAACACACACACATGCATCTTTTTAAACTATATTGGTGCATTTTAGATGCATTTTATATATATATGTGCTTTAAAACTACATTACTTTTCCACCCAGACTGTATATCCCTCGGACTCCCTCAATTATAAAACACACTCACATCCACATAAGGTTTGGGCTCAGGACCTCCTGAGGTTGCTAGTGGGCATGGTTGATTGACCCTGCTTCACCAATCTGCCCAGCTCTCTGCCAGAAAATCAACCAATTAAAAAATGCAGGCACCACAGCAGCAAGAGCGGGGAAGGGGGAGGGTGTTAACAGCAGCTGCTAGGCTGAATTTCGAAGCAGCTTCAAGGGTCCGACCTGAATATGCAGGACAACCAAGCTCTGCTTCTGATCTAAAGATATAAAACAAAAAGTTTGAATTGTCTGTATTCTTTATACTTTATATGAAAAACTTCTGAGTTTATGTGCATTAGCAAAGTTTACCAGTTAGATGTATTAGGGACTTCCTACTTCTGATTTTGGGAAGTTCTTACATGCATTTACATTGTTGTGAAAAAATGTTTGCCCCCTTAAATATTTTTCTTTTTTTGCCACTTTTAAATGATTCAAATCATCAAACAAATTTTAATATTAGATTAGGATAACCAGAGTAGATACAAAAAGCTGTTTTCAAGTGACGATTTCATTCATGATGGGAAAAAAAGGCTATCCAAACCAACCTAGGCCTTTTGGAAAACCGTAAATGCCCTTAATGTTAATTTCTGATTTGAGTGTGATTAAACTATATCTTTTAGACAGTTGAACTAAATTTCACAAGCCAACTCCAGTCTGATTATTACCTGACCTTCAGAATAATAATTTTAAAATAATTTAAAACAGAACTTATTTGATGGCTAAAAGAACCTAAAACAACAACACATCATCTAAAAAAAACAATCCACAACTGGAGAAAGCATGCAGAAGTGATGAACCTTTCCAGGAGAGGCCGGTCAACCAAAATTTCTCCAAGAACACATCGACGAGTTCACCAGGAGGTCAACAAAGAACCCAAAAGCACATCTAAAGTTCTGCAGGCCTGTCTACCTCAGGAAAGTCTTCTGTGGACTGATAAGACAAAAGTATGGCTTTTAGAAGTTGTGTGTCATGTTACATCTGACCTAAAGAAAACTCATCATACTGTCAGTCAAACATGGTGGTAGTAGTGTGATGGTGTATGGTGTATGGCAAGATCTGGACAACTTGCCTTAAGTGATGATTTAAATTTATAATTGATAATTTCAGTTAAAAGTGTTAATGCACAAGAAAAAAATTAAATCACTCTGAAACTGCATACAGGAAAAACTCTTCGACACTGACACATACTGTGTGTTTTTTCCTATAATGCTGCCACTACAAGGCAAATCTAGTGATATCTATGGAGATTATAGTCCTATTTCCAGCAAAAAAAGGAATAAAACATACTGTTAAAATCAAATCTTTATATACTTTATATATACTGTAAAAAAATACACAATTTTTTTCTCATTTTGACATTAAATCTAAAACAGGAAAGGTTTAGTTTGGGCATTTGGATTTACCAAATTTACTTATCAGTCAGAAGCTTAAATACCTTAAAATTAATAAGTCTTTCAACAATTTGGGAAACCCAACAAGATGACATTAACAGCTTTTTAAGCTTCTGTTAATTCACAACATCCAAGTTCATTAGAGGCATGCTTGTGGATTACTTTAAAGGGGATTTTTAATGCAAAATTCACTTTTTGATTGTTTTTATACTTCCATTTGGATCTCTAATGCTTCTACAAACAGTCCAAACACAAGAAAAAAAAAAAACACTCAGCCATTTTTTTGGATATACCTGAATGTTTTATTTTATTTGGAAAACGTGTGGTTTCAAAAGCGAAACGTTGCTAGGTGCCTGTGTAATTGTGGCTTCGCAATTACACAGGCACCTAGCAACGTTTTCTGAGTCCCACCCCTGACTAGAAACTGAAGTGGAGCTCCACCGACTTGATTTTCAATAGAGGATCACAACTCGCTGGCTGGTTTTACCTTACATACGCTTTACAATTGCTACCCTCAAAGGCAGATGTTCTGTTCTTGGCTGCAAATCACTTCACCACGGACTGCTTTGAGAACTCACATCAGTACACGTCAGGATTTGCAGAAATACTTAGACTGAAGAAAAATGCAGTCCCTACTGTTCGTGGAAAATCCGCAGATGACAAAAATGTAAGTACTTATTGTTGTGTTTTAAGAGCAAAACATAGTTGGGCGTACTGTGAGCAGCTCGGACTCCGCGTGCACTGTCCGCATCTTTATAGTCGAGCATACCAGTTTCCTATATTTCTGGTGACAAATTCCTACATTTCCCACACTTTCTACCATGCTGTTATCAGACAGTGAGGCAGAATTAATTAGCTTTGGAAAAACAAAAAGTAAAGAAGGTGGTGTTAAAGGCCATTACACCAGACTAGTGATGAAGAAGAGGAATACACCTCTCAGTCCGAGTGGCTGTGACGCTGCGCATACGGGCGACCGGCTGCTCGGAGCAGTGTGTCACATATAGAACAGGTCGATGTTGAGACTTTTTCCCGCCGAGCAGTTTATTGTGTGGTACCGTGTACGTGGTCGTAAAAATTGAGTCAAGTATGCGCAACTATGTTTTGCCCTTTATAAGTTTCGGTTTCGCGGCCAGATACAGCTAATTTGCGTAAAAGCGACAGAGCCCTTAAACAGCTCACTCTGAAAGTAGCTCAAAAAAGGGGAAACTGAGGAAGTGAAATCTCATTATCTGACTATTATTTTGTGTGAAAAATGCAATTAACATGTTTTGTATAGCCCATAGACCTAACAACCAAACGTCAGTGACTTGTGTGGCATTATGGAAATATTAAAGACATCAAGACATCAGGAAGAGAATTACAACCATCCACAAGTTTAGTTTATTGTTGAGTACAATTTCCAGATACCTGAAGGTGCTAAGTGCTCCTGTCACATGCAACAATTACAACTGCATGAAAGTATAAATACTATGGCAATGTTCTAGGTCCTAAAGGGAGAAATGTTTGATTTTGTATTATGAGAATATGGGCCTAAATGCATTGAGTGCATTCATTAGTTTCAGTCAGTAGTCCAACTTTTCTTTACCTTTCTTTATTTTACTTTGCCATGCCACTGCAATGTACATTTTATGTTTTTTGTCATTGCAATGTACCTTTTTCACCAAGCACTTTGAATTGTCTTCAATTGAATTGTTGCTAAAATGTGCAAGAGATTACTGTGTTTAGGTGTGAAATGTGTCAATCAACCTAAGGGCAAAACACCTTGTCAAGATGCAGGCTAAAGCTTTTAACAGAATGTTATTATCAGCAGGAAAACGGACTGAAAATGGGCTGAAACACCACTCAGAGAGAAGAAGCCATTGCTTAAAAACAACATAAAAAGCAAAATCACAGTTTGAAAATGCACGGGGACAAAGGGGACAAAGACCTTATTCTTTGGAGATGCCCTATGGTCAGATAAAACTAAAACTAATATGTTTAACCATAATGACCGTCTTTACATTTGGAGACAAAAGGGGAAACCTTGTTGAAGCCTGAGAACACCATACCAATTAAAAGTATTGTTGGGTGTAATACTGCAGGAGGGTCCAGTACACTTCATGGCATAGTAGCAAGAGATGGCATAGTAAAGAAGTAA
>JAHHUM010000822.1:0-35687 GCA_036173005.1 Crenichthys baileyi
ATTTCCATTTTCCTGGCAAAAATAACCCCAAAGGTTTTTTTAAATTTTTATTATGGGGAAGGTAAATTTAAGGGCCGACCCGGGGTTAGGTGGGGACTAAGCAGTTTTTTTTTTAAAAAAAGACCCGGGTCCAAAGACGAAAAACTTCTGTTTTGTCTGAATTTAAAAGGGGCAAAAAATTTTAAAAGTATCCAATTTTTTTGTTTTCCCAAGACATGCTTGTGGTCTATCAAAACCTTTTTGGGGGGTTAAATCGATTTTTTGGATAAGAAAAGGGCTGGTATCATGGGCGTAAAAAGTAAAAATTTTTTTTTCCAAATCTGCCTGATTTTTTAAACCTATTGGAACATATATAAAAATTTAAAAGAAAATTTGGGCCCCAAGTATAACCCCTTTTGTACTCCAAAATTTAAACCCCTGGATTTTAAAGATGATTTATCATTTACATAAAACAAACTGGAATCTGCCCAGACAAAAAAGTTTTTTAAACCGGGCCTTTTAGCGCTTTTCCCCAAACCCCTCATCATTTTGGGAAAGCCTTTCTAAGAAATAGGGATCGTTTTGGATAAATTCCACTGAGATCAAAACCGCCCATAGACACAAGCCCGTTATCTGAGGCAAAAAGAAATCAGTAGTAAACTTTCAGCAAAGCTTTTTTAAAGTGCTATAAATGACTCTAAAACCTGACTAAAACCCTCTTCAAACGGGTATGCTGTGAAAATCCCAAACATTTTGATTAGAAACTTTTTTCTCAAAATTTTTAATGAATGGAAATTATAGGGGTCTGAAAATGTATTAACCCATCTCGATAAAGGGCAAAGGGGTTTTTCATAAAAAAGGGTTTTTTAAATTACACTACCTTAAAAGTTGTGGTACTCCCCAAATTACTAAAGATAAATTAATCATATCAAAAAAGGGGCGAAATTCAGAGGGAACACTTCCTTAAATAATTTGGTTGGGAGGGGTCTAACATACAATTTGAAGGTTTAAACGAAGCTAATTTTCTGATAACTCAGGAAGCTCCACGGGATAAAAACAGTCCAACACAGATCAGTTCTACGTTACTTCCAAAAGTTGTCTCACTTTTTGAGGGGTGAAGTAAACATCTTCCGGGGGTTGTCAAAGATTTTCTTTGTAAAAAAATCAATTTTTTTGAAGAACCCCCAAAAGTCATGCTGCTGAGAGCAAAGGGGAAATGGAGGGCTAACGAGCTATGCTCTGTAAAAGTTTAGCAACTGTACTAAAGAAAACCTCGGATTATTTTTGTTCTCTTCTATTAAAGGGATGTGAAAAAAACTTTTCCCTAGCTTGGTGAAGTTTTTTTTATAAAACAGAAAGGCTTTTTTCCAATTAAGTGGGAATCCTCTGGGTGTGTAGAGCCCATTTTCGCTCCAATTTTCTAACTTTGTGCTTTAAAGTACGCAGCTCTAAATTTAAAACCCGGGGAGCCCCCTCCATGAATAATTTCCTTTTTTTTAAAGGGGGTGCTTTGTCTAATGCCCACCAATGAGAAGAAACACTATGAACAAAGAATCAATTTGTAAAAGGGGCGAAACAAAATTTATTGCCCCCCCTGTTTTTTTTCTGGATAATGAGGAAATTAAAAGGGGAACAGTTTCTTTAAAGGTTTTTTACAGCATTGTCTATAATGATCTACTATAATGAAATTTTCTTTCGGTGGGGGTTTTCTCTGTTAAATTTAAAACTAAAAGGTTATTAAAAAATGGTCGCGACAGGGTTGTGAGAAAATTGTTACTCTTTACCTCAATCCCATATGTCAGCACAAGGTCCAGAGAGAAGACAAACGTGGGTGGGTTTGTTAATTTTTTGAGTAAAGCCAATTGATCTAAGTACCATTAAAGGCTATTTTAAGCTATCACTTTCAGTGTAACATGAATGAAAAAATCCCCCACTTAAAAACTGATCTGTATATAACACTAAATCGAAAAAAGGTCTGAAAACTGATCTAAAATTGAGATAAGGGCCTGGGACGGTAAAAAACAAAAAAAGAAGTGGTTTTAGTGCTTTGAAATTTTGGATGGGAAAACAAAGGTTAAATATTCAAAAAAGTTGTAGCTATTTTGGGCTGGGACTAGTCAAAAAATCGGACTGAAGATGGGTTTCTACTCCCCCTCCTCGCCCATATTTTGTATGGAAAATTTTTAAAAATTAGTAGGGGTTGATCTTTATGTAAAATAACCTCTTCGGCGCCCGGTTTCTTGAGGCAAAAAATCAAACTGATTTTGGCACAATCAGGTCCTAACTAGCAAAGTCTTTGAAGGAGGGATCGTAACCACATTTAATTGTTTTTTTTTATTTTTATCTGAGTTTGTTTTTTTTTTATTAGATTTTTCCCGTTTCCTCCTTTTTTAGAAAATTTTTAATCTTTAAATTTTGGCCGGGGGGCGAGACACTGCTTAATGGGGAAAGGGGGGGTAAGTACAGAAGCTGCAGAAGGAGTGTTAAACACGACCCTGCTTCCTGGTCTAACTCTGGTTATCAGGGGTTTTTGGAAAACAAATACTTCGCCAATTCCTAGAAAAGAAACTGCTCCCCCCCAAAAGGGGGGATGATCCCGTCCTCGGATCAGACCGGGTTTTCCCAAAAATTTTTTGGCAATTATCAATGTAGCTCCATTTTTTTTCTGGACACCACCTGACAGCCAGCGGTTGAATGCGCATGCGGCTAAACATTATCCCTGGTTAAATCGGGTAGGGGCCAAAAAAATTGGGGTCCGACTTTTTTTTGGAAAAACTTACACACCGAAGCAACACTACTTTAGTGCCCCCAATTGACGTAACCGGTGTCTTACCGCCACGTAATAACGTCTTACGTATTTAGTTTATCCTTAGCCGCGTTTCAGGTAGATTTGAGTCCCCGTTCTGGCCCCTGGCAGACTTTGACTACGCCCGCGGGTGTCTCTAGTGCCACGTTTTTTGACTAGGAGCCCCAAATTACCAATTTGGCTTCTCAGGGGTGTTCGTGGCGGGAAAATCTGTTAGAAACGCAGATGGTTGGTGGTGACCTGTGGCTGACATCTAGGACTATGCTTCCTACGTACCCTCACCCGCCGGCCCGAGGCCGCGGGTCGCGGGCCGCTGGGGACGCTACGGGGGCTACCCTCGGGGGCTCCGCGCTGCTAAGGGGGCCCCGGCTATCTGCTGGTTTTTCAACAGGCGGGGCCCGGGGCCCCAAACCAAACCCCCCGCCTCCAAAGCTACAAAAAAGCTACATTTATTCACGTCCACTATCACTAAAGGAAGAGGATAACTGAACATCTGACCAGAGGGAGGAAAGGGAACTCGAGAGAGAAAAAGCAGAACCGGTAGCCTTTTTGGGGGCTAAGCTAAAAGCTAACTAGCAACCCCTACCACTCTAGAAAAAAAAAGGTTTAAACAGGGGAGTCTCCAAAAGTTAAATACAGCAACAGAAATATGTTTTTAACGTACTTTTGTATTATGCAAGTAAAAGATATCACAGTAGAGAGAAATCAATCAAACGAAGAGCCTTCACAAACCAAAAAATCCACCAAATGCAAAAAAGGGAATGACGAAAAACGCCTTACCACGCCCCCCATATAACACAGACCGGCCTGGGTTTGACTGATGTTTGCTCTACTCATGACTCCTCACCGAACTTGTTCCACTTTTGAAGCCCTAGATGAAATTGCGCACCCTGGCTCATCACATACAAAGACTCGGGTGTAGTTTTTTACCTGATTTTTTTGCACACTTTTGGTAAATGGAAGGATTTTATTATTACAGGTATGACTTCCTTTGCCATCTTTACAGGTTTTACAGGTTCATTTGCTGTGGATGTTGTGCCATTCCCTGCCTGCGCACTCTAATTAACAGATTGATCATTACAGCTCTGTCAAAGGAGGACTCATTTAGGTCATATCAGATGCCCCTCCTCACAGGTGTAGAGGAACCCATGGATTGCTCTGATGAGTCTGACAGCGACTCTCATGATGATGATGCTTTTCTAATAAATTTACCGATATTCAATTTACATCTATTGAAATAATCCTCCTAATTCTAATGATGTAGATGTGTACCGAACACACACAGGGTAGATGATAACTCATGATTTAATTTTGCTAGTATATTGGTGTACTAATATATTCTACTACATTTTCTTCATTTAATTTTTATTCTTTATATTATTTGTGTATTCATTTTATCTGATCATTTCTTAAAAGGTTGTTGATTGAAGAGATGTTTTGCTTCCATCAGAATGACAAATTGTTTCCAACAAAGAGGATGACAATATTAATAGATTTGTTGTAGTGTTTAGCTTTGTAACAATGTTTCATTATTCATTTTACATTATTTAGCCAATTTTTATTACTACTTATTTCATATATATACAGGGGTTGGACAATGAAACTGAAACACCTGGTTTTAGACCACAATAATTTATTAGTATGGTGTAGGGCCTCCTTTTGCGGCCAATACAGCGTCAATTCGTCTTGGGAATGACATATACAAGTCCTGCACAGTGGTCAGAGGGATTTTAAGCCATTCTTCTTGCAGGATAGTGGCCAGGTCACTACGTGATACTGGTGGAGGAAAACGTTTCCTGACTCGCTCCTCCAAAACACCCCAAAGTGGCTCAATAATATTCAGATCTGGTGACTGTGCAGGCCATGGGAGATGTTCAACTTCATGCTTCACTCTGGGCATGCAACAGTCTGGGTGGTACGCTTCTTCAGGGCTTCTCCACACCGTAACTCTCCCGGATGTGGGGAAAACAGTAAAGGTGGACTCATCAGAGAACAATACATGTTTCACATTGTCCACAGCCCAAGATTTACGCTCCTTGCACCATTGAAACCAACGTTTGGCATTGGCATGAGTGACCAAAGGTTTGGCTATAGCAGCCCGGCCGTGTATATTGACCCTGTGGAGCTCCCGACGGACAGTTCTGGTGGAAACAGGAGAGTTGAGATGCACATTTAATTCTGCCGTGATTTGGGCAGCCGTGGTTTTATGTTTTTTGGATACAATCCGGGTTAGCACCCGAACATCCCTTTCAGACAGCTTCCTCTTGCGTCCACAGTTAATCCTGTTGGATGTGGTTCGTCCTTCTTGGTGGTATGCTGACATTACCCTGGATACCGTGGCTCTTGATACATCACAAAGACTTGCTGTCTTGGTCACAGATGCAATGTGCAATCAATGAAGACTGGCTACCAGGCTGGTCCAATTTAGCCATGAAACCTCAAACACTAAAATGACAGGTGTTTCAGTTTCATTGTCCAACCCCTGTATGTATATAATGAATTTTGATTTATTTTTATTATTAATTTTATTACTAATCAATTCACATTTTTGAAATTCATTTTCTTGTACTTTCCTTCTTTGTCATTTAGTAAACTTTTCTTAGGTGTTCGATAACATATGAAACTAGTTTCATTATAATCGAAGAGGGTGGATTGTTATGGAAATTTTAATGCCTTGCTTCATTTGCTCCTTGATACTCTACAAGAACTGACAAAAGTATTAGAACCCCTCTGTGTTATTCTATTCTTCTCTGTTTAGTCTTAGAGTAATGGTTTCTCAGCCTTCTGCTTGCAGCTGTGTGAGATAATATGTCTGCCACACTGTTAAGATTATGTCTAGGACAACAGGTCTCATGAGAGTCACCTTAAAAACTGTTGTAGCTTATAGGAGAACTTTTACTTTGTCTAGTCAGAATGATTTGGCAGCACTACTGAGCACATCTCCAATGCTGTAAAATCCTTCTCTCTTGCAAGATTCTAATAAAGCTGATTCTGAGTGACAATCATCAGCCTCTGGACACGAATTTTTCTACAACACGTTTTCTCAATTTTTGGATAATGGCTCTCACTGTGGTTCACTTGTGTCCCAAAGTCTTAAAAATGTCTTCATAACCCTTTTGCACACTGATAGATATCAGTAACTAAGGTTTGTGATTTGTTTAACAGATTTCTTGATTCCACAGGTCTTGAAGTTTTCAGAGAGTAACTAATGAAATGTAACCGCTTTCTAAAAAATGTGGTTAATCAAAGTTAATTTATGATTTGACAAAGGGAGCGATCACTATTTAATCACTAAGGGCCAGGATGGTTTGTGTCTCTTTTTATCTTAAGACATAAAATCATCATTTAATAACGACATTTTGTATTTACTCAGGTCTGATAATCAAACCTTTTAAAGAGACAAAGATGAACCTGGAGATGAACCTGGATCTCTTTGACTTAATCCACAATTATCCCTCTATACCTTTAAAAGCTGCTTTGACAGCTGGCATAAAGGACTAATGTATTTTTTGATGGTTTCAAAGTTGTGGCAAACTCTATTATGAATGTATTTACAGTCACATTCAATAAATTAAACAAATCCGACTCATTTGTCAGATTAAAAGTACCTTTTGAAAAAAATCAACCTTTAAAACAGGTGTCAAACATACTTTTCTTTAAGCCCACATTTCTGAAATATTTTATTCAAGTGATTTAGCCTTTAACACCTGGCACCAGCCCCCCAGTGACCCTGCAGGGATTAACAGGTAAAGAGGATGGATGGATGGACTGATGGATGGATGGATAGATAAGGCAAACAAAATGCTAATGCTTTAGCACTATTTCTATAAGAGTTTAATGAAGTTAAGAGGGTTGAATTAAGAAAAAAGGAGAAAGTGTACCCTTTTTATTTTCTGTACAAAGATCTAAAATGCCAATGAAGTCTTTCCTTTCACAAAGAACAAGAAGAGGATGTAGAAGCCCTGGGCACCAACACCTACACACCTACTTCGTCTTGTGGCTGCCATTCAGGTTTAAACGCCATGACAGCAGTGAGGTGACTTTTAAGAAAGTTTCCTTCTTTTAAGCAAAAGTATCTCGTGAAAGGGATAGGTGGCGACCAAATGGCAAAATCAGTTAAATCCCAAACTACCTAAATATTTTGACTGACAAAGGCAAATTAAACTAGAACTGCAAGCAGTTATCAACAGGTTCCAAGTCTGAACTAACTCATGTTAAACATTTTTCAACATAAACAGGATGCAGCAAGTGGGTCGCCACTATAGACTGTTGACTATAGACTGATGGAGTTAGGCACAAGCTTCCCCACGACCCACTATTGAAGAAGCGGTATAGAAAATGATTGACTGACAAACAATACAAAACCTTTACGTTTCTCTTGAGTTACCCATTATCAACTCATAATTTTGAGAAATCACAAAATAAACATTCATAAAACAGACATTTTCTGCCTCTGTATTAATTATGGAAAGAAACTTGTGCCATCAGAAACTGAATTTGAATTGCTCGGACTGAATTTGTATTTGTGTAATTTGAAATTAAATGCATTGGTTTGAAAATGAATTTCACTAAACTGAAACTGAATTTTATGGTTTGAAACTGAATTCATTTGCTTTTAAAATGTATTTCGTTGTATAAAAATTCAGTTTGACTACATTCACTTTCAGGTCTGTAATTCAATTTCAGTTCCAAAATTCCGTTTTTTGTGTCACACATCCGGGTCCTCGAGGATAGCCACAGATTAATCAAACACAGATTCATCGATTTACGTTTCACATCAGGTTAAACTTCCTTTACGGCATGTTAAGCTGGAGCAGTGCAGCATACATGACCTTGGCAGACGTCAATCACCAAGTCAAATTAACATCTACAAGAAGCGTCATATAAACAAATGATGGTCAAATAGTAACACTTATGCTACCTGTAGCTATTAGCTAAACATGCCAGATTAGCATAGTGTGCCGCCGGTGTTACGTCGGTCTGTGTTTCTCTTGCCCTTACCTCAGCGTAACCTCTGTTGCCTAGCAACCGTGTTAGCGAGAAGCTCAGAGCTGTGAAGCCCAACAAATGGAGCCTGAAGGTTAATAACACTGTCTCTGCTGTAAATGACTACATGGTTTTTATTTACCCTTTTACATATTGCTGATGGCTTATAATGCTGTTTTGTTTTAAAATGTTATTGTTTGATGATCTTGTTCATTATTCAGCCATTTAAAATGATGAAAACATTTTTTGTGTTCATAGATCTTGAAATCACACTAAAAACACTAGATAAAATACATTGATGACAAATGCCATTTGTTTAATTTATTTGTCAAGCTTTCAACAACTTAAACACTAACATATTAACTTTAGGAACAAAGTTTAAATCAGTTTATTTGCAGAGCATAAAAATAATAACAATTATTATTATAATAAATAAACCAACATTAATATTAGATTTCATCTGACTGAATTATATCTGTTTAACTTCCACCCATTGGGGAAACCCAGCGGGATTTTGAAAACAATGTGCCGGGAGTCAGCTGTTCTCTCGGGGTTTAGCGCACCTCAACCACCCGGTCAGCTGACAGCTGGCAAGGCGAGCAGCTGCTGGGGCAGCGGGCGAACACATCAGCGCATTTGTGCAATTAAGTGATATCTTGATAAACTGATCAGATATTTTAGGTTTACACAACTACATTCTTGTCTAAAAACATTGTAGAAGTTCAGTTGTTTCACAGAATGTGCAACATATTCAATTTTAGTTACAACTTTTCTCTCACCTCCGGCCTTTGCTACTTCCGTTTGAAAAATCCACTTCGACCCGCAATGAATCATGGGATAGGGTGGGACACGGAGGATACACCGAACCCATCCTTCAAATCTGGGTAAAAGAAGGACGCATTTGATGGAACCTTGGAGATTGGACAGCATTCGTCGCCTCATCCAGGACGTTATTGGCCTACAAATGCGTCCTTCAAAGGATGCAGTCCTGAATTTGGACACAGTAATAGTGAATGACATCGTGAATCAGTAAATCTGTGTTTGATTAACCTGTGGCTTCAGGGACCCGGATGTGTGACACAAAAAACAGAATTTTGGAACTGAAATTGAATTTCAGACCTGAAAGTGGAAGTAATCAAAAAACCATTATATTCAGTTTCAGTTTAGTGAAATTCATTTTCAAACCAATGCATTTAATTTCCAATTACACAAATACAGATTCAGTCTGAGCAATTTAAATTCAGTTTCTGATGGCACAAGTTTCCTACCATAATTAATCATTTCGCTAAATCCAGAAATGATCTGTATATTGTAAATAATATTTTATACACAGCTTTAGTCATGCACCGGTGTGGAACTACATTAGCTGAAGAAGTCGGCACCACCTCAGAGAGAATATTAACAGCAGACACAAACTGCTGTTAATGAGTAAATAAAAACAAATGACACTTTTTGTCATTTGTCAAATGAAAGAACTGAACTTGGGAATCACAGTTGGAAAAATCTAGTTGTTTCAGCATTTTTAAATGACTTCCTAACCAAGATTTGGTCTTTAGCTAGCTGCTCTGCTGAACTGCAAAGTAGAAGGCTTCCACTTGATTGCTCTTCTTGTCTTTCTAGAGGTCATGCCACTTAAAACTGGGATGAATAACTGAGTTATACACTCTGCTTTAAGCTGTGAAAGGCCCTGTTTGATCACAGTGAGCGTTCTTGACAGATCAGAGGTAGGAATTATGTGACATTTCTCAGGGGACCGACATACATTAGCCTCAGCATGAGTTCATGGTGAAATGCATGTGACAAAGTGCAAACAAACATATATATGAAGGAAAGTATCGGAGTGAATTAATGCATGGGTTGAAGCACTGCCAAACGCAAACTCCAGCTTATTCCGTCTTCCGTAAACCCAATGAATAAAACATTTGTGAATAAACACATACATTTTCATTTAAATATAACTATGAATATTTTACAATTGCTCTTGAGATTTGTCTTCCTGTCTTTCCCCCCATATTTACTGCCGGAAGCTTGTTTTTTCCTGTTTTTCCATTTCAGCCCATATGAGAACTGGTCTATTGTCATCATGTATTCAGGAAACACTGCCAGAGGATATTGCTCGGCAAACAAGTTAGATTCCCTAATCTTTAGTGTGAGTCACTAAGTCGAGAATTTTGGTAGTTGAAGAATGAAAAATAGCATAGGAAGAGATGGAAATATAACAAGACTTCTTGCATCTGTATTTCTCTGAAAAAGAAAGCGGTACAGTACTGGTTAGAAGTTTACATAACACATTATTATCATGAATGCTTCAACTTCAGTGAAAAACAAGAATTGTACACACAATTAAAACATTTTTGTGGAATCAATATACCCAGACCTCCAATAGTATGTTTATAAATGTCAGTGAGCGAACTTAACCACAACCGCAGCCTTTTTGTACTCAAGCACAAGCTTCTTCTGGACCATTGGTAAAATTAACTGGTAAAGTTAATTCAAACTGGTAACACAGTCCTACCTTTTAGGCATTTTTAGGTCAAGTTTTGGGGGTACTTGTCCATTTTCATTATTTCACCGACTTTGGATCAATAACACTGGAAGCAAAAAAAACGTCCCATAGCATGATGTTGCCAGTACCATGCTTCAAAGTTTGTTCTGTGTTATACAATACAATACAATACAATACAATACAATACAATACAAATAACTGCATTTATGGAGCACTTTAACACTGTTCACCAAAGTTCTCACCTTGACTCCTCCAAACATATTTCTTCTCACCATGGCCAGAAAGCTCAATTTTTATCTTGTCTGACTCGAAAATGTTTCTTTGGATAGTATGTAGCGACTAGTACTGTTTAGTAATGATAGCCACCAACATAAAACCTAGCACAAACTTAATATCAACCATGTTGAAAATAACAAAGCAGATAATGTAATAACTTACCGACAATGAATCAAAATCATAATATTTTCCATTGACCTAAAAGTGGATTATGTATTACCGTGGTTCACCCTAAGCAAACACCTGAAGGTCACATGATCACAGTTCTCGCCCTGAATTCTAGCACATTTCACTAAGTGATTAAACTACCAAATGTAATTAACAGTAACTAACTGAACTAACTTTTTGGCAGATAGTTTATTGGCCATTAATGTATTTTTGGTTGCTACATTCTTGGCTTGACCCTGTGGAGAGCTGCAAATTCCTCTCCAGCTTGAAGGTTTCAGTTTTGAAGCTGGAGCTTTTTGATCTGCATAATCTGTCCATGGCAAAGTACATTGCTTCAATGTGGAGACTGACGCAGGTGTTCTAGTTAATGGCTTGGACCTTGGTGGTTGCTAAGGACTCTACAACCCACACAAGTGGCTCAGGTAGTGCAGCTCATCCAGGATGGCACATCAATGCAAGCTGTGGCAAGAAGGTTTGCTGTGTCTGTCAGCGTAGTATCCAGAACCTGGAGGCGCTACCAGGAGACAGGCCAGTACACCAGGAGACGTGGAGGAGGCCGTAGGAGGGCAACAACCCAGCAGCAGGACCGCTACCTCCGCCTTTGTGCAAGGAGGAACAGGAGGAGCACTGCCAGAGCCCTGCAAAATGATCTCCAGCAGGCCACAAATGTGCATGTGTCTGCACAAACGGTGGAAACAGACTCCATGAGGATTGTATGCGGGCCCGACGTCCACAAATGGGGGTTGTGCTCACAGCCCAACACCGTGCAGGACGCTTGGCATTTGCCAGAGAACACCAGGATTGGCAAATTTGCCACTGGCGCCCTGTGCTCTTCACAGATGAAAGCAGGTTCACACTGAGCATATGTGACAGACGTGACAGAGTCTGGAGACACCTTGGAGAGCGATCTGCTGCCTGCAACATCCTTCAGCATGACCGGTTTGGCAGTGGGTCAGTTATGGTGTGGGGTGGTATTTCTTTGGAGGACAGCACGGCCCTCCATGTGCTCGCCAGAGGTAGCCTGACTGCCATTAGGTAGAGATGAGATCCTCAGACCCCTTGTGAGACCATATGCTGGTGCGGTTGGCCCTGGGTTCCTCCTAATGCAGGACAATGCTAGACCTCATGTGGCTGGAGTGTGTCAGCAGTTCCTGCAAGATGAAGACATTGAAGCTATGGACTGGCCCGCCCGTTCCCCAGACCTGAATCTGAGCACATCTGGGACTTCATGTCTCGCTCCATCCACCAACGTCACGTTGCACCACAGACTGTCCAGGAGTTGGCGGATGCTTTAGTCCAGGTCTGGGAGGAGATCCCTCTGGAGACCATCCGCCATCTCATCAGGAGCATGCCTAGGCGTTGTAGGGAGGTCATACAGGCACGTGGAGGCCACACACAATACTGAGCCTCATTTTGACTTTTTTAAAGGACATTACATCAAAGTTGGATCAGCCTGTAGTGTGTTTTTTCACTTTCATTTTGTGTGTGACTCCAAATCCAGGCCTCCATTGGTTAATAAATTTGATTTCCACTGATGATTTTTGTGTGATTTTGTTGTCAGCGCATTCAGCTTTGTACAGAACAAAGTATTCAATGACAATATTTCATTCATTCAGATCTATGATGTGTTATTTGTGTTCCCTTTATTTTTTTTTGAGCAGTGTATATCTTCTTGCGCATGCATGGGTTCTCTGGCATCCTCCCACAGTCCAAAAACATGACTGTTACGTTGAGCTGTCACTCTAAACTGATCTTATGCACGAGTGAGTGTGTATGATTGGTTGTTTTTCCTGTTTCTTCGTGTTGCCATGTGATGGACTGGCGGCCTGTCCAAAGTGTACGCTGCCTCTCACCCAACAACTGCTGGAGAGAGACACAAACCCCCCGTGACCCTGCAAGGATGAGCAGGTATAGACAATGGATGGATGTATAATTGTAACTCTGTAATTATAGAAAATCCATCTTTGAGGTTGTAGTCATCCCAACCTGGTGAATAAACCATTCTGTGTGTATTTTGATTTTTATTTGGGAATTTATAGACCATAGGTAACTAGACCACTAGTTTTGTCTTTTCTCTATATGAGGCCCTGGAAAAGAATGTATCAGATTGCTAGTCCCCAATCTAAAAGCCCTGCCTGAATGTCCAACTCATTTGAAACCGAGGTGTGTAAAGATGAAGAGAGCAGGCAAATCCACCATGGGACAAATGCACCATTTCTGTATGAAAATGATACTTGAAAGGCAAGATAAAATATTCACCAGAGAGAAATATAGGAAGATAGCTCTTAGCCTTAAGCAAGAATGGCTCCTTCTGTAAGATAGTGATGGAGCAGGAGAGAGAAAAGTGGCAGTAGGGAAATGTGTGAGAGGGAATATAAAAAATTTCATTGAAGACAGAACAGGTGAGAGAATGACCAGCAGGCAATCAACACCTCCAATCTATAAAACTTACTCTGTCAAATTTAACTTGACTTAGAAAGGTCACATCCGTTTGCAAATGTGTTTTGAAGTTCATAAAATATGGTGAACACATTCCCAAAACACTTGCATGACTTGTAATGATTCTAGATTCAATATAAGAAAAAAAAGAAAACCAATCCCCTTTCTTCAAAGATGAAACAAAAGTCAAAACAAGAAATAAGAATAATTTCCTAACTGACATTTTGTCTCTGCTCTCCTCAGGAGTGTCAGAGGCACTCAGAAGACCATTAGATCATGCGAGAAAAGCAAGATGTATCGATTCAGGACGTAAGATTCTTGGTCACCATTGATTAGCAGACACAGGCTTTTTGTTTGTGTTTCTGTCATTGGCCGGCTGTGGCTTTTATTTTTAGGCACAGGGGCTGATCGATGGCGAGGCTGCTTTTCACGAGTCTCAGTGGCCAAGGGGCTCCCCGTGGAGCAGAGTAGGTCACAGCGAAGCCCTCCAAAAGGTTGAAGCGATGATGGCAATCAATGGATAGGAAATGTCAGCTAACATGGCTGCTTACAACGCTGGAGAGCATTTTTATGTTTTGTTTCACATGAACAGTTGTTTAAAAGACAAGACATCCAAAAAAATTTAACATTTTCTGATTTTATAGATGTCAGGTTTAATGACCATGTCATTCTACCACAGGTATATGTTTAGGTCTGGACTTGCTTTGCATGCTTCGATCTAAACCAGTTTACTGTAGCTCAGGCTCAATGTTTAGAAATTAACCTCTACCCGTGCTTTTGCACTCGATAACAGGTCTTCTTCATTAGCTTGCAGTTAGCTCTAATCATCTTTCCATCAACTCTGAACAACTTTCCTGTTTCTGAAAAAGAAAACATCCCTTCACCATGCATAGCATTATGCCTGCATGTCATAATGTTATTTGTCTCATCTGAACAAAGCACCTTCTTCCACGTTTGCTTTGACCCCTATGTAGTTTCCTTCTTGTCAGATTTGTGAACTTCTGGACCAATAGTTGTTCTGTCAAAGACTTTCCCACTTGACTCTGAAGCTCTTCCAGAGTTACCATTAGCCTGATGGTTGCTTCTCTGATGGCTTCTGTCTTCTGCCAGCCTTTTTAGTTTAGGTGGATTAATGTGGATTTTTAGATGCTGGACTGAGCAGTTCTTCATGAGATCTTAAAAACCTTGGGAAATTGTGTTATACCCTAACCTTTCTTTAAACTTCTCCAGAACTGTATTTATAACATGTTTGCTGTGTTCCTTGGTCATTTTGATGCTGCTGGTTTTTATGTTCTCTAGAAAACCTCCGGGGCCTTTACCAAGCAGCTGGATTTAAACAGAGATTAAATTACACACAGATGGACTCTGTTTACTATTAAGTTGACTTCTGAAGGCAGTTATTTGCAATGGAAATTATTTAGGGTCATTAGCTTTTATAGGGTAATTTTTTCAGATTTGTATTTGTAAAAAAAGGTAAAAAACTATGTATTTTCTTTTACTTCACATATATGCACTGTCTTTTATAATCAATCCCGATAAAATACATTGATGTGTGTGTTTGCCAAAATATTTTTGCAAAGCACTATATGGTATGTTGCCAACTAGTTAAATATACTGTTACCCCAACTTTTAAACCCCAGCAATTTGCTAATTTCCTTTGGGAACAATAATGACTGTGAGTTAATGGCACAATTTTAAACCACCATACATAATCATCCAATTTTATAATTTTGAGGCAGAAAATAAGGGTAATGATTACCTCTTTGTTGTATTGTGAACATAAATTTGGGTTATGCACAAGCTAAATGGGAAATCGGTCATGATTCTTGCTCACCACTCAACTGGGGAGGCAGCAGGAGGTTCAATGTTTTGTGCAGGAATACATGGACATGACTGTAGGCTGGGATTGAACTGCAAATCTCTTAATTGACCTCCTGTTCAGCAGTCACCCTGGTTTGTGAAACATTTTTTTTTTAGAGCGGTGACAGTATGACTAAATGCAGACAAAAAGGGAGTCGGAGGTGAATGCAACACATTAGTTTAATAAATGAAACTGAAACTTACTAAACAAAATAACAGGGGTTTCTGCATCACCAGGTTTTGGTGCGAAATGTGTGTTTCAACCAGACAACAAAAGCAAAAGATCTTGTAACGGTCCTGTCATTATACACAGTGAAACAATTCATGTACTGGCAAGGACTGAAAGGTCACTCAGAGAGGAAGACATCATTAGTCAAAAAGCAACACAAAAACCCCTTCACAGTTTTGCAAATGCCCTCAGGGGAAACCTGCAAGCTTGAGAACACCATCCCAACTGTGGAGCATCATGTTGTGTGGGTGTTTTGCTGTACGAGGGTCTCATGCACTTCACAAACTAGATGACATCATGAGGAAAACATTATATGGAAATATTTAAGCAACATTTAAAGAAATCACGCAGGACGTGAAAACTTGTGCAGAAATGGGTATTCCAAACTGACAATGACTAATCATAAGGCCAAAATAGTTGAAGTGGCTGAAAAACAAACAAAAGCAATGTTTCGGATGTGGCCATCACAAAGCCTTAATCTCAGCCCCATAGAAAATGACCAGGATAGAGCTGAAAAGGTGAAAGGTGTGTGTAAACGAGGCGGCATACAAATCTGACTTAGTTACACCAGTTGGGGCTTAATTGGGTCTTAATTTCAGCAAACTATTGTGAGAAACTGGAAGGATGCCCAAAACATCTGACTCTTGAAGAGAAACTTAAAGGGCTGTTCTACCAAACAGTAAAGGAATCAGTTAAAAAAAATTGCTTTGTTATTAATCTGGCATTTAGAAAATAAAAATAATTTTGGTAATCCTAGCTAAAACAGGAAACACTAAAACTGATTTGATGACGGACTGTGAGGTAAAAAAGGTTATGTATCTTTTTTATTTAGTGGAAGTAAATTTCTTGTTTTAACTGTATATGAACTCATGGGCGTTTCTTCTCAAGAGCATCCTTTGAAAATCTGTTTGGCAATGTAGCTTTAAGCTATGGTGCCTAATATTAACAAAAATTTAGGATTTTGTACTAAATTCTCACTAATATCTGTTACACTAGTGTTTTTGTTACATGCAGTCTAAAAGGACTCAGAACAACAACGCTCCATCTGCTGCACAATAATAATTCTCATAATGTTCTCTGCTCAGTAAAGAGCTACAAATCTGTCAATGCAGACGTCACAAAATGTTTAAGAACACATCACACAATTAAACAAATGTTTTGAAGGAAAGTGACCCGTCGGCATCTTTATCACCACCAAACGGTTGTACGCCTCCCTCACTCCCGTTCATCGTTTCCATGTGAAAATCCACTCATGAAGCTCACATCCACCCACTCCACTGAGCTGCCTGATGACTCTGCAGTGTTACACTGTGAAATCACAATCTGCCTTTGAGAGGCACTTAAAGACTTTTAATCCACTCTGAAATTGAGCTCCATTCCAATAGGCTGTTTTTTTCATGAGGGTGTTGTGAGCTTTTCTGTTGTTTTAAATCTTGTTCAAAGTCAAATATTTGTGTTGTGTAACATATTGTGGACAGCAGCTGATGCAACCATGAGGAAAACTGGACCAACTGCACTTTTGTCTCTTTACAGTGTGAAGGCAGGCAGATTTCAGCTGAAACTCTTAGCAGAAATAAAGGTCTGAGATGTTTTTCTCATGCATTGTGATTGTGTTCCCTATCATTTACAACACATGCTGTGTGTTTTCTTTTTAAAACATCAAACATTAACCTAGTTAGGACATAAAAAGAACTATAATTTGATGTTTTGAAAAATAAATTATTACCAGTAATATTGGGAAAACTAGTGGGAAAACTCCTTTAATTTTCAGAGCTTACTTGCAGGCGAGTGGAGGGCAACATAACTGTCCAGATACAGGTATTGAAAACAGGATCCAAAACTGGGCGAGAATCCCAAAGGAGACATCAAAGCGACATATCACGAGGACATGGAAGAGACATAACGACACCGCGTGGAACAAAGAACGAAGGCAAACTTAAATACAGACAAAGGTGGGCATGAAACAATAGAGCAGGTAATCAGAGGAACAGGGAACAGGTGAGACAAGGAGACAGGGAAGCAGAGAGAGCAGGTGAACCAGATGGGGACAAATGAGGGCATGGAGGAGCTAGACGAAGAACAAACTGTAAACACAGAAACCAGAACACAGATCTATGAACAGAAATACGAAGGGCAGGGCAGAAAATAAACTTCAAAACTAAAAAACGGAGGAACAGATCTAAACAGACAATCAAACCTATAAGAACACAGAACAACGCAGAACCTAGACAATTCAATAAGAAACCCAAAAACACACCTGAAGCATAGAAACCAAAACTACCATCACCAGAAGTAAACAGGAAAAACACCTGACTAAATGAAAGTAAACAAACACCAAGCCAAAACTCCACATCATGACAAGGACTGCTGTCATTTATAATTCATGTCTTCCCTTTAGGGAATATTTTTTGTAAGTATGTTCCTATACCATTTCATCTATCAAATCTTACTTCCTACTCTTCCATTAAGTCATTCTTTCTTCTATGAGGTGTAAGGTGTTATGCCACTTGCTCCCTCACCCCTGGAACTCTCTGCCACAGGACATACCACACTGAGGTTCTTATCCTTTTCTAACCCTGCCTAAAACACATCTTTTCAAACAGACATATTCACTCCAAAGTTTAGGTGTAGAATGACATCATTGATTAAAATTATTCTTTTAGCGTGTTTTTATATTTTTCATGCTGCTGGAAGGTCTCAAGCCCATTCTCAAGTGTTTCATTGACTCAAACAGGTTTTTTTCTGGACTGCACTGTATTTTGGTCTATCCATCTTCCCATCAACTCTGACCAGCTTCATTGTACTTGTTGAAGAAGAACATCCCTACAGCATGTTTCACCATGGCGATGGTGTGTAGTGTAATGTTCATTTTCCACCACATATACTTGGCATGTTGGCCAAAACTTTGGTTTCATCTTCTTTTTTACTTTCATGGCTTGTGGCAAGCTGTAAACTTTATATGGATTCTTTGAACAATGGTTTTCTTCTAACCAACTGGTCCACCAGAGCTGTGGCTGAGCTGTGGCTCTCTGGAGGTCCTTTAGAGCCTAGGGCGGTTTGTAATTGTGCCATACTATTGCTGTCTTCAGATGATTGCTTGAACAATGCTCCATTAGAGGTTGCCTAAGGAAGGAAGCCTAAGTCGTATCTCTAGAAATTAAATTATAGGATATTATCTTCTCTTCCTGCTAGTAACGGATCCAAAATAATTGGCTCATTTTCTTTCCATCTTTAAAGCCATTGTCTAATCTATTACTCTAGACGTTTACATGTAATTTTTTTGCGTTTTTATATAACTGACAATAATTTGCTGTGTATTTTACCCACTCCTAATGTATTTTAGCCGCCTCCGAAATGTCAGTTCTCATGAGGGGAACTATGTCCAGGGATCAGTTTTATAAACTCAGGTAGTGTGACTCCTTGTAGGGTTTTATCTATTTTAACCTGAAACTAATTCAGTTTCATCTAGTCGTTCAACCCCTTTTGAAGATGATTGGGCAATCAACCGAATATTACAGAGTGAACGTCACCATCAGAAAATACACTGGCACGAAGATTTGTAAATAGAACAAAAATTAAATGTGTGAAAGAGCAACACATTTTGTTGCACCTGTACAGAGCTGCATCAGAGGCTCAGGTGCTGCTGTAAGAAAGATAACAGGTGATTACAGAAACATCTTCACCTGCAAGCCCGGGGGGTTACCCAGAGAGCCCGGTGTCAGCAGGGCTGCTGTGAGTGCAGGGTGGCAGCCGGTCAGCTGCATCTTTTCCGACACAAAGCTTGGAACATCGATCTATGCTACAGAGCCTGCTTGCACTCATTATCGGCATTACTCTGAGCCCTATGGGGGCGAGGGATGCTGCTCTGACTGGACAGCAGAGCTGGTCGACAGGCTGAGGAGAAATGATAATACTCCAGTTTCTTAGGCCAAGGAGCACATGCAGGAGCCAGGAGGATTATGGTAGAGTAAATGAGCTGCAGAAGTCTTGTTTAGAAAAGAAAGTGAGTTTGACAATCTTGGAGTCAAATGGTCAACTCCAGTGTTTGTTAGGGGAGAAACAGTGGATTTATTGCCTGGAGACATGATGACAACAGCATCCAGGCAGCAATTGCAAGGGAAGCAAAACATTCAACCTGTACAAATATTTATTATTATGTCTGCAATAAATAGCGAAAGCCAAATACTTTCCAGTATGTATTTTGGCCCAGCTTGTACCTGCAGGTCCTACTGTACAGAGGAAGAATTTGATACAGACACCCTAGGATGATAAAATGTGAGATCTCTGGCAGTGCATTTCTTTTACATGTCTAAAAATTCCCTGCATGTCTGACATATTTTCCTTAAGGAAAGTGTTTTGTATAAAAACTGCATTTGGTAGAAGCTGTCATCTTTTATAAATTCACCCATGCATACATTTGTGTCCCAGAGCTGGAGATTCACTAGTATCCTCAACACAAACAGTTATGGAACAAAGATAGTATCCACATACACATATGTGTACATATTATTCCTATATCCTTTCTTTTTATTTCATCTAAAGTTTATAAATTTATAGTTGATGTCTGTATTAAGTGAGCGCAGGAAACCGAAGTCAGTCAAATTTCTTGTTTGTCCATACAAACGTAGCCAGTAAAGATGATTCTGACCTAGATAACATTCAATACAGTTAGAACCTAAGTGTATTGACATTTGATGACCAAATTAACCACACCCAATTTTAATAGTTTGAACAACCAACTTTAGGAGTAATAACTTGACGTAGTTGTACTTTTATTGGTCTCTCACACCACTCTTGAGGTCTTTTGGCCCAGTCGTCTTTACAAAGTTGCTTAGCTCATTAAGGTTTGAAAGCCTTCATTACTGCACAGCCCTCTTAAGTTACCGGTACAGCATTCAGTCATGTTGAGGTCTGAACCTTGGCCATTACAACAACTCGATTCTTTTTTTTATTTTCAGGTAATCTGTTTAAATTTCTGCCTTTTTGGGGGGATCATTGTTCTATTAATGATGCAGCTTCAGTCACTGATAATTTAACTTTCAAATACTTTATAGAAAGGGGATTTCCACCACAGCCCAGTTCCTTTGGCTGCAAACAAGTCCAGATAATCAAGTCAACCCCACCCTGCTTGACAGTTGATGCTAGTTTTTTTGGAAATGATCTTGTTTGTTATTTAGCAACCACAGCCCAGTTTATTATGGCTAGACATCTCTCCGGCATTCCTGGAGTTTTGTGGCTTATTCAGATGCAATTTTACAAATTTAAGTGAACATTCAGGAAACTGATCTTATATGTCCCTGAGTGTTCTCCTGAACAATAAACTGGACTGGAGTCACAACACTTATGCTCTTTACAGGAAGGGTCAGAGGAGACTCTACCTTCTAAGGAGACTGAGATCTTCTGGAGTGCTATTTAAGGCTATTTAAAACTGACTCTATGCTTAGGTCCATAGCTTTATTGATCAGATAAGATGTTCAGCCAAATGTCACTTTGAAAGACTAATAGCAGCACACTTAACTGGCAGATACATTAGAGATGCATTAATTCAAGACTACCAGTGAATTGTCCCTTTCTTTAGGGGGATAAACACTTGAAAATACACTTGACAAGAAAACGGCTTGTCAAGTCTTTCACATTTCAAGTATGTGTTATCACAAAGTGCCACTAAAACACCATTCACAATGCATATTAAAACTCCCTTTAATATGATTCCAGCATAACCACGGTTCTCCCTCAGTACCAGAACAAAGAATGCTGCAGAGAAAAGACGCAAAAGTGCACTGATGATCTCTACTCTGTTCATAAGAGAATGTCTGGCATTTACCTACATATTGAATGATGCACCTTGTACGTCTGTCAAAAGAATCACTTTGAATTTCAAACGTAATTCACGTTTGAGGGCACTCGAAAGGATGATGTGAGGTAGCCGGCCTCCAAAAATAGGCTGCTTATTTTTATCGTATGTTTAAAGCTTTGGATATCTGTCATTTTTATTTAAACAAAATTAGACAATGTTTGAGAAGTCTCAGAAGAAAGTCTGAATGTCAGTTTGATGCATGAGATGTTGACATCAGTGAGGATACATTTCCTGCTGTCTTAAAATGTGAGATATGCTGAGCATAACAATGATGTTTCTTACAGTAATACTTAGAGGAGCTGAATTAATCTCGGACTGAATTAAAACTGATTCACTTAATGTTTAAGAGATCATCTGGGCATAATGCAGGTTTTATTGCATTTAAGTCACTTTCTTTTATTTTTGAAGAATAAATGACACACTGGTAGAAGTTCCTTATTGTATTCAGTTCTTCAACATTTTTTGGTTGGTTCAGTAGTCTCTTTCAGAAAACAGTTCTGTCATATAGCTGTTGTGGGAAAATTCTTTTTCATGCTCTGAACTTCCATTTACCTCTCTCCTCTGACCTCTGTGTTTTGTTACCATAGAGGAGTTGGTCTATAAAAGCATTACCAGAATTTTAATGGTTAAAACACATCCTGGAGGGTTGTGTCTGAGGAAGAGCAGATGGCTGTCCTCATAAATAACTTTGTTACCTCTGACCCCAGGTGGGGTATAGAGGACCATGTCTCCAAACTCTTTTAAGTTGAGGTAACACCCACATACTGTTTAAATACTCTGTAAACTGTGCTCTGGGCTCTGTTTCACTGATTTGTCAGTGACAGGGTCCTCAAACGCAGAAATGCCTTTGAATAAAACTTATAAAGACAAAGTCTGGATTTTCTTTTATTGTGAGTTAATTTCTGTCCCACTTTGATAAGAAAAATTCCATTATATAGCCGTAAAGACAAAGAAGGCTCTTTAAATGTCCGAATGTTCATAAATCATCGATTTTGCTGCTCATGTCCCTCATTGATGTAAGCTTTCTGAAATAAAGACACAAGATGAGTGTGCTGGAACTCAGCAGATCCAGGACTCACAGTTGAAACACGTCTTTAACCTCCTAAATGCCAGATGACTACTCTTCCTACTAAGCCACAGTTGCCTGGAAAGGGAACATGAATGCTTTGAAGTAATTCACAAGGCATCAAACAGTGTCATGCAAGCAAACTTAAACCAATCATAATGAGAAAGTGCATCACAGCCATTGGTAGCGGCACACTGGGATCTTAACTTCTATACTTTTGCCAACAACACCTGGAAGCTTGGCATAATTGGATATATTTCTGATTGTGCTTTGAAAAAAACATCCACATTTGATGACAACATAATAAAAATGTGGCTGAAAACAGAGCGGCTTTTATGATAGAACATACAGTACTGCTCAGTGAGCCTGCTGTTGGAATATTGTTGATAATGGGTGCTTGAATATGCAATGTTTAGATGGGTGTGGCTGTCAACATTATATGCATTCCACGATCAGCAATCAGCGTTGTGTACTTCACCTGTCAGTGGTTGAAGCTGTGAGTCACTGGAGTATATAGAGGAATGTGTGATGATATCAACATGTTGGTTATATTCAGAGTTAAACATGCTAAAGTTAGGCAATGCATTGCTAAGTACAAAATATGGCTTTCTAATTATAATTTTTTTTATTTAGCAAAAAAAAAAGAAAACAAGTTATACAAACCAACCCAAACCTAAGTGGCCTGCAAAAAGATATTTTGCCCCTTAATCCTAATACCTGATTGTGCCATCCTTGGCAACAACTGTTGCCAAGCATTACTTGGCAAGGAGACTTTTACATTGCTGTGGTGATGTTTTCACCCACTTATCTTTGTAGAATTGTGAGCATGAGCCTGTCATGCCACAGCATCTCATATAATTTAAGTTTGAACTTTGACAACGCCAACTCAAAATTTTAGTTTTGTTTTATGTTTCTGAGTGATTCAGAGGTGGACTTGTTGGTGTGTTTTGGATTATTGGTCTGCTGCAAGTTCACCTCTGTATTGCTCATAAAAATAGACCCAGGTCCATAATAAAAAAACAACTGTCAAATAGCCTTTTATTCTACACTCTCAACTTTAACCTCATTAGCAGCCAACAGTTGGCTACTTGCTTTTTTCCTCAGAATGTTTTGTATTTTGTTTGTCACTTCATCAATGTTTTTCAACCAGACAAGCTTTTAAAACTAGCATTTAAAACTGTCAGGGGTTTCTTCAAGGCTTTTGGAATAAGTGGTATCAGGCAGCTTGACGAGCAACATGAACGGACTGTGTCAATATAACATAGCAAAACAGAAAGGACTTCCTCTCATAATAAAGGTCTCAAAGATAGACTGAAGAGGGTTTCAAGTTCAAATCATTCTAATCATAATAATCTTATACACTAACTTTACCAGGCAATTCACATGCGCACAGCAACTAGACAGATTTTGGTTTGACAGGAAATATTGTGCTGTTTAATTAATTAGTACTGAATCCAGTGAAGCTGTCTTTAAGTTTCGGTTTGAGCTTTCATTTTCATAGCTCAGATAAGTGACCTGAATAAATCACACCATAGGTGTTAAACTCCAGCAACTTGTGAATGTGACTCTGCTTCTGAATCAAATAATTAGGTTATTGCCAGGACTGTAAAGTTTACTGCATGCTGAGGCAGCAATGCAGTCTTGATTCAGATGTGGTGGACCAGGGACACATATAAAAACCTCAGAACAACAGCCCAACCTCAAGGAAAGGAGTTTGATACCCCTGCATTACACCATACTGTTGAAAATAATGAAAGCCCTGCATGTTTCAGACTCTGCCAGAGCATGCTCCTTCGTGTATCTTTTGTTCCTCCTGTAGATCCTCGAGATCTGAAAGTAAATTTATTGTATCCCTTTAAATAAAAATAATTACTACCTTTACTTCCTTACTTGAAAACAAAGGACTCATAGGCAGTGCCAAATCCCTTTTCTCCTAATCACGAGGTCACCCTGCCACTCATTTTGACACGCATTACGTTTCCAATCCTCTCACCCCTCTACACATCCTATGGGAGAATACATTACCACGCTGGTTGTGGAGAACACATCATGTGACCTCCTCAAGATTTACAGCTTCAGTTTGCACATTTCTGGGCTCCTGACAGATTTTCATCCATCTTTTTCTTAACTGGAAAGACAAGCTGGTCTGCTTAGTCTGGCAGAAATGACATCCAACAGCTGCGAATGCAATTGGCATGATTGAAAGACAAGCCAGCAGGAGGAAGCGAGACAGGGTGCATTCTTGACAAACTGTAATGATTAAAGCTCTTCAAAACCCACACTACATCTCTTAGTTCCGATCTGTTCGCGACAGCCCTCATTACTGTCCCTGCAATGGCACTTGGTCCTGCTTTGCCACGCATATGCAGCTAAAATTAGCAGAGCACTTCATCCCTCTGCATGCTTTTACATTCAAACCGGACTGACTGGGCTTAAAAAAGTGATTCGCAACAGAAAGGAGTCAAACTCACACCCATGACATGTTAAAGACTCTAGACTTTGCATCTATACCTCCACTTTCCTTTGAGGCCGTTGGTGTGCAGTTTCCTAGATTTCCCCTGAAATTAGCAGCCGCCTTCTTAATTTCATCACATGCAGGCAACAAGCCACTTAATTTGTGTGTGCTTTCAGCAGAGGAACATGCATTTAGCAGGTACTGGTTTCTTGAGTCATTAGGGATGGACTACAGCACCAGTGTCTGATTTCAGAGGGACATGAAGCCATGCCTGTCTTAAGATAAAGTCCCCTTGGGGGGAGGTTGCAAGTAAAACTCCAACTATTTATTTCTCATTAATCCCATGCAGGCAAGGTGGCACCTGCATGTAGAGATTGTCATGTTTATTTGTGCCTTTTTTCCTTTCGCATTATTCCACTTGATATCAGAATCTGCAGCAGTTTCATCTCTGACGCATCTGTGCTCCCTTTGCTATAGCCGCTAATATATAAATGTTTTGGCATTTTAGCAGGTCCAGTGCTGTTTTCAATGTGGCAGGGTCAGGGTTGGACATAATTGAGGAGAAACAAGGTGGCTGGCCAGTTAGTTAGCCGACATTGGAATAATAGCTCATGCAGAACGTCCACCGCCACCTCTAAAAGCAGCATGCTGCGTGTTTACAGTCGAGCTTGGAGGTTTTAAAATTCCAATGAGGCTCCGTCAAGCCGTCTTTATCAGGCTGGATGATTTAAGAGCCTTCAGAGAGCAGGAGACTGCCTCTCTCACAGGGCCAGTGGAGTGTGCAGCAGGAAGGAGGAGTTTTGTGAAGTGCCTTGAGACGACGTGTTGTGAATTGGCGCTATATAAATAAACTGAATTGAATTGAATTGAAGCTGGTGGGTGTCAAGTGTGCTTGATCTTTAGGCCTCTTCACGTTTGGAAGCATACAGCCTTTGGAAGACCAGTCAAAGCAGAATCACTAGCAGCTTCTGATCTATGATTTTGTTTGAAGGGAATCATAAAAGAGCCGAATATCTATAAATATGCATATATTTGATTTTAAATGTATAAAACTGGTCGCAGCATATCTGAAAAATTTTTTTTTTTTTACAGATGTATTCAATATTTCTGTAGCTGACATCTACAATGCTTCACAAAACTTTTTTTCACAAGGCAACCACCGACTTAAATGTATTTTATTGGAAGTTGTTGCAAATTAAAATCTGAAAAGTGTGGAGAGCATTTCAATTCAGCCCTGTTTATTATAATACTCCTAAATAAAACCCAATGCAATCAATAACTTTCAGAAGTCACTGAATTATTCAAAAAAGTGAACCTGTGTATAATTTAATCTCAGTATAAATTCACCTGTTCTATAAAAGTCACAGAGGTTGTGGAAAAATACAAAACAGGGTTTTGTTATAACATAATATTTTAAAAACATTCCCAAAAAATGGAAAAAGTATGGCATTATTGCAAATCTACCAAGACAAGGCCGTCCACCTAAAATAGCTGAGCAAGTAAAGCATTAATCGGAGAAGCAGCTAAGAGTACCATGGTAACTCTGGAGGTGCTGCAGAGATCCACATTTAGGGTTAATACAACAGTTATTAGTTGTGCAATACACAATCTGGCCTTTATGCAAAAGTTATTGTTGAAAGAAAGACACAAGACGTCAAGACTGCGGCAAATATTTGAAGAAAGTGCTCTGATCAGATGAGACCAACACTGAACCTTTTGAACCTGCATGCAAAAACATATGTGGGGTAGAAAACTAATATTGCACACCACTCTGAACACAAAATCCCCAGTATGAAACATGGTAGTGGCAGTATCATGCTGTTGGGATGATTTTCTTTGGCAGGGACAGGGAAGCTGGCCAGTTAATGGATGGGGCTAAATACAGAGCAAAGCTGGAAGAAATCCTGTGACTAGGTCAGGTTCCTCTTTAGCTGGTCAACAGCCCAAAACATAAAGACAGAGCTACAGTGGATAGCTTTATTTAAAACATATGCCTGTCGATAGACCAGACCTAAATCCAATTGAGAATTTGTGGCAGGCCTTAAAAATTGCTGTTCACAGATGTTCTCAACCCAATTTGAGTGAGTTTGAGCTATTTTGCGTAAAATTGGCAAAACAATTTAATCTGTAGATGTGGCCCTTGTAGAGACATACCCCAAAGGCCAGCTGTAACAGCAGTAAAAAGTGGTTCTACAAAGCTTTGACTCTGGGGACCTGAATACATTTCCACATCACACTTTTCACATATTTTCATTTTAAAATATAATTTTCCTTTTAAATATGCGCTGCTTGTGTTGGTCTGTCTGACGAAATCCCAAGAAAATATATTGAAGTTTGAGGGTTCAGCATGGTTAAATGTGAGGGGGAGTGAATATTTTTGCAAGGCAGTATAAATATGGGTCTTTATTTAGCCCCCTGGCTTCAAGAAATGGGCCTATATGTCAAATGGTCATGGAGTACTTCAAGGGTCAAAGAGATTCTGATTAATTTATTTGAACTGCAGGTCTTTCACAAATCATTACGGAGGTGCCTACTAATGTGGCCAACACCGTATGTGTATGAATATGGCTGTAGTTGGTGTGTAACTGAATCGTGTAGCCAGAATGTTGGAATAGACACTTGAGATCAACACACCTCATCCATGCCAAGAGCTGTAAAGATAAAGTTATTGACCCAGAAGCGTTGGCTTTATCGATTAAGAATATATGTAATGCAGGATCTTTGTTGGCAATACATTTTTCTAATCTTCTGACATTTACTTTAAAAATATTGTATTTCAAAGATATCAGTTCTCTGCCTGGCATACCTATACTGATTACATATTTTAAACATTACAGTTTACAAACAGTGCAGCTGTCCAGTTGCCTGTAGCAATATTTAAACAGGTATGTTCCAGTCCCTTCTGCCGTCACAGAAAATCATAAAACAGACATGAAGCCAGAAGAATTTTTTTGTTTTTAACACTGGGAATGTTTCCTAAATATTCCCCAGTATTACCCTAGCAAACACAATTTTTTAAAAGATCTGAAGTCATTTTATCTGATCGGTGGGACATGAAAAGTTTATTACTGTTTATTACTTTACTGTGCTCCGGTGCTTAATCCAACAAATTATTATTCATTATACGAGACCTCATGCATCATATTAATTTTAAGAAATCAGCACATATTTTATTTATTGAATAGCTACACCTACTACAAACCTAAAGATGAGCTGGAAGAAAAATAATCAGATGAGTCATTTTTTTCTAGGATTATTATATTACTTAAGATATAAAATGCTCTCACTGTCCCAAATATGTAATATTACACCACCCATAATGAAATATTAAAAATTCAAGTGTACTTTCTCTTATCGAGGTTCAGTAAACAAGTCATTCTCTCTGGTGGAAGCAATTCCCAGTTTTTTCTTGTTAGGTAGACACACTCTACTTTTCAAAACTAGTCCAAAAGGTTTCTTTACTTTTTCTAAGGCATATAGATATGGCAGCTGGAGATACTGTATCTCTATAGTAATCTTAGGATAAGTAAGACCAAATTAACCCCTTTTAGTGGTTCTGCTCCCCATGGATACTTTTTTTTCAATTGTTGCTGTCTTTAAATGTTGTTTTCCCTTTTTATTGTGCTTTCTCTAAGGAAGTACAACTACTTACTTTACTTTTGCATATCCTTTTTGTCTTTTCAACCTCCAGCTATTAGTGGCAGACCCTCAAATTTAAGAAATGGTTTGAATAGCACTTGCCTGACGACATGGATGTTGGCTAAAAAGAAAACATCATGCCCTGAACAAAAGGAATTGTAAATCAGTGACAAGCAAAGTAATTGATGTCTGTCAGTTTGCAAATGATTACAAAACTCTTTCTAAGAAGTTGGGACCCCAACAAACCACAATGAAAGCCATTATCCACAAACGGAGCATGGAGGAGGGGTGCAGCTTCCCTGGAGTCACCAGCCTACCAAAATTACTCAGAGAGTTTATAGAAGATTAATGAAGGAGTTAACCAACAACACGGAACAACATTTAAAGCACTTCAGGCCTCACTTGCTTCAGTTATAGTTAGTGTTCGTGATTTATCAATTTACGATGGTGGTGGTAGTGTGATGGTCTGGGGCAGCTGTGTTTCTTTGGGACATGGGCGACCAGCTGGCATTGATGAAATTCTGTCTCTCTCTCTAGCAGAAAATCCTGAAAGAAAATGTCCGCCTCTCAGTTCGTAACCTTAGGCTCAATCACAATTTAGGTTAGGTAGCAGGAAAATGACCAAAAGCACACCAGCAAGTCCTCCTCTGAATGCTGAAAAAAAAAGAAAGCTATTTTGGGGTGGTGTAGTTAAAGTTCAAACCTAAATCAAATAAAGATGTGGCAGCATGACTATAAGCATGTCATTCATGATACAAAATCCTTCAAATGTAGATGAATTTAAACAATTCTGCAAAGAAGATCAAAATTCATTGATGGAGATGTAAAAGATTAATTGCAAGTTAACAAACATGGTAGTTGGTGCTGCTGAAGGAGGCACAGCCAGTTATTAAGTTTAGGAGGCAATTACTTTTTCACATAGAGCCAGGTTAGTTTCGGTAGCTTTTTCTGCGTAATATATCACAGCCCACAGCCTTGTGTCTCTTTGTGTTGTAAAAAATAATTAACAGGATCTTACCTCAATCTGCCACTGGAGAAATCCTTGAATCCTTAAGCTTCTTCCTTCCACACCATTCAAGAATTCAAACCTTAATCAATAATTTAATACATTAATAAAAAATCAAAAGATGACTTGACTAATGATCTGAGACTGCTTCATTGTGCTCATATTTGTTTGCTCAATAGAAACCAGCCAATTCACAGAGGTATGATATTGTTTACTGATGCTGTGCCAAATTCTCTGTAATTTGGTGCAGAGTACAGAGTTTGATGCAGGGACTCACAAATAATGCTGGGGAAATTACAAGAAGCCTATTTACAAATCATAATAAATCACAACATAGAAATAGTTCAACAATGAGAAGCTGTGGCTCTGTGAATTGACATGTTCACACAGAGAGGGGAAAATTGTAGATATTTGCCATTAAATTGTGCATGAGTTTGAGTTTATTTACTTTAAAAAAGGGGGACAATGCACATGCACATGTAAATATGCCAGATTATCGCAAATGGCTAATTTCCATCTGGAGCCCCTTCGGCAGGTTGAGTCAACGACATAAAATAATAAAATCAATAAAACAACAGTAACAACAATTAGAATAGCCAATAGCCAAGCTTTAAGATGTTTGGTAAAAGAGGTCATTAGTCAGGAGTTCACGTATTGAATTCCAGCTGTGAGAAGCACGAACAGAAAAAGTAGCTTGACTAAAGGCACTCTTTCTAAAAGGAACCACACAGTCACCTCTAGAACCAACTCTTGTTGTACTATTTGAGTTTTTTTTCACAAATTCTTGTAACGGAGGAAGTGCTTTGCCATGGAAGATTTTGTAAATCAAGATTGCATTGGTTTGTTTAGGATTGTTGTCCCAGTTTAAGCGCTCATGTTTTTTTACTATCTGACAGTGCTGGTACGTTTTTGGTTTTTTTATCCAATACTTTCAGAGCTTGTTTATAAACTGTTGGGCTTTAGTGTCGTCTTATAGGCTGATGGCCAACTTGTTACGCAAAGGACATGTGTGACATGATCATGGTATCAAAATACAATTTTGCTGACTCAAGAGTTATTTTGTGTCTAAGAAACCGAAAGTTGGAAAAGTTAAACCTAATTCTATTCACAGTATTTTTAATCTGTCGTTTAAAAAAAAAAAGGGTTTTATAAAAAGTGATTTTTAAGTTTTTTAAAATCTTGTACGGAAAACAAAATTTTGTTAAACCCTTTCACAAATAGTTAGGTCCCTGTCAGTATTTTCCCTTTTTTAAAGTACATTTCACCAGTTTTGGAATGTTCCAAAACAAAAAGTTTGGGATTTCTCAAGCCGTTATACAAATTTATCATACCAAATGTCCGCGTGTTTTTTATTTCCCTTTTCATGGGCAACAGAAAAAGCATCATTTGGGATACATTTTGGGAGATGGGCAATTTGAAGGACAAAAAACTTGGCAGATCTTTTTGAAAAAACTGAAAAGCAGTGGACCTGCACTGACCCCTGCGGTACCCCAAAAAATGTTTTTGCGTGAGTTGACTTCCCTGTTTTGTATCCCAACACACTGTGATCGGGGGAAAATATATTCCAAACCAGTTTAGAGTACTTGGGGAAAAAATTAAAAAAATAGACAATTTAGCAGCATATCTGGTGGGTTTAAAGGGGTCAAACGCTTTTTTGAGATCAAGAAAAAAAGCCCCCAATAAAACCACCTGCCTCCCTTTTATTTTTTTTTTTTCTAAAAGACAAAATCTCGGAGGACGACGTTTTTCTAAAGCCAAAAATGCATCCTGTTAAGGTATATGGACCATTGTTTTGGGTGACTACAATTTGCTTCGTACTAAAATTTTTTTCCCAAAACTTTTTAGACTGCTGGGAAAGGGGGTATCGGTCCCGTAATTGGGTGGTTATTTCACGATTTTCCAGGGCTTAAAAAAACTGGGGTAATGGGCAGACCCTTCCCCGGGTTCAGGGAAGGAACTTTCGATATTTTTTTATTTTTTACTAGTAATTAAGGGCGTGAAAGATTCTTTGGATATTTTAGAAATGTTACATCCTACAAAAATGCTCTTTTGGGTTTAGAGCTTTTGAGGCCCACATTTTATCAACCCTTTTGGCGGGGGACACTATTTCACCCAAAAAAGAAAAGGGGTTTTTTGGGGGTTCGTGGCATTGGTGGGTGCATTCTATCTGGGGGCAACGGGGGGGGGGGGGGGAGTCAGTTTTTTTTAAATAATTTGTTAAAAATTGTGCAAAGTCCCTTGGATTTATGAATGCTTTCTCCTCTGCTGTAGCTCCCAATTTCTCTATGCACTATACCATTTCCCGTTTTTTAATTTTTGTCCAGATTCTTACATTTCCTCTTGCAGACTAATTTTTTTAATAAAAAAGAATTTGCTTTTGCGGATCAAATTTCCTTTCCACCTGATTTTACCAAAGAAAGTAAATTCTGCTACCCCTTCCCCCTTTTTCTTTTTAAAGTGAATTTTAAAGCATGATCTGTTTTTCATAATTCCGTATGGTTTCATTAAACCAGGGGTGTTTTTTTAAATGGTTTCGCTTAGATTTTTCGGAAATCAGTATTGTTTTGGAAAAATCGGAAAAAATACAGTTGTCACTAACGTTATTTTGGGGGGGCGTTATCTCCAAATTTAATTTTTGCGCCTAGTCCCCAATTGGAATCTCCCTCCTCGGTTCTCTCAACGTTTTTTATCTGTTTTCTTAGTACAAACAATCTTTATTTTAAAGCTTTTTTGAGAAAAGAAAGAAATTTGGCTTACAACCCGGGTCATATTGAAGTCTTTTGAAATTTTCTCCAAATTTTAGAAAAGACAAATCTATGCTGTTTTCAGAGAAATAAATTGTCTAGTAGGACCTTTTTAATTTTGTAAAGTTTAAAATTTGTTTAAGATTTAAAATGTATTTGTCCGATTGAAATCTTTGATTCGATTGAAATTGACTTAGCCCATTTTTAACCACCTACCTTTTACCCCAATGCAACAGGAAACAACACTCCCCCTTATTTTTTACCTCTGCCTTCCCCCCCCCTGTTTGGAGGAGTAAGGGGGGATCGGGTTTTAGCCTAAAAACCGCTCAGTTTGGTTGAGGTGCAAAAAACCCCCTCCATTTCGCTACCCCTCAAAACCCCTTTCTTTAATGGTTTAAAATCACGCAGAGAAGGGATCCCCCGTCCTTGTGGTTTTTAGATAAAAATGGGGCCCCCATGGGCTCTAGAGGACAAACTTTATCAGTTTCTTTTACTTAGTATCCCCAAAACATAGCCATTTTAAAAAGGGCCCAAAAACCCAACACAGTAGTTTATTCTAACCCCCCCCAAAAACCCCCGCACCTTTCCAAACCCCCTTTTGTAAAGTCCCTTGAGACAACATGTTTGTGAATTGGGGCTATAAAATAAAATGAATTTAACTGAATTAAATTGAATTGAACGTCTCCGAACCCATTTGTCACCAGTTAAAACCAATCTCCAAGCAAGATAACTTTAAATTTTTCGTATCCAAAATTTCCCTTTAAATAAACCGAAATCGCATGGAAAGCACTTGAGGGTGGGGGGCTATACATCCCCAATCAGCTTTTTGCATTTTTGGGAGCGAGAGATATTTTAAGACCAATACTTCCAAGGTTGTGTCCCCTGTCCCTTCTGTTGCACTTTAAGTTTCCCCTTCATAAAAATTTCCCCTCCCCCCCGATTTTCCCACCCGTCTTTCCCAAAGATATTGACCTGGTACATGCAGTCCACCATCGATGAATTATTTTAACCCGGTCTAACAAACATAAAAAAGCCAGGTTCGAGTTTCTGTAGGTGACGAAATTTGGGTTACACTTTGGGGAAAAGCTTCTAAAATTTTAAAAGTCCACCAAGAGCCTCTGGCTTATGTTGGGGTTCCCCAAATTACCTTGCTTCGTTAAGGGGGCAGTATAGATTTCCAAAAATTTTTTTCACAGGGTTTTGGGGGGAAACCCACTCTGGACTCACCACCCCAACACTGCTAGGGTCTGAAAGAATGGGTAAACAGTGGGGAGGTTCAACTGGCATGATGGGCGGGTTTTGCCAGCGGAGATGAGGTCCAGCTACTGAGGTTTTAAGTCTAGTTAGTTGGTGGAGGCCCCCGAACGGAGGTGGAGGCCCAGGGAACGGAGGTGGAAGCCCAGCTAGCTGAGGTAAAGGCCCAGGCAGCAGAGGTGGAAACCCACACAGCAGAGGTTGAGAACCAGCAAGCTGAGGTGGAAGCCCAGATAGCTGTGGTCTGTGGTGTAAGCCCCGGCGGCAGAGGTGGAAGCCCAGGCAGCAGATGTGGAGGCCCAGACAGCAGAGGTGGAGGCCCAGGCAGCAGAGATGGAGGCCCAGGCAGCAGAGATGAAGGCCCAGGCAACAGAGGTAGAGGCCCAGGCAGCTGAGGTGGAAGCCCAGCTAGCAGAGGTGGAAGCCCAGCTGACTGAGGTGGAAGCCCAGCTAGTTGTGGTAAAAGTCCAGCTAGCAGAGGTGGAAGCCCAGCAGCAGAAGTGACACAGGACCAGGATTTATCTCAACATCACCAGCCAAGATCAATATCAATAGAAACTGTAAAATACCCAAGAGTGGTTTAGAGGATTGTCCATTTTTATCCTGAGGTGGCCTTGCATGGCCATCATCAATTATTTTGGTAAACAGAAAGTGTTGAGACCTCTTGATCGAGCAGATTTTCATCCATTCTTTGATGACAAGTTGCACACACCAACAAATATAAGACTATAAAGGCAAATAACAAATAGGTTGATGACGTATGCCATGATCTTTTTGTGCTTTTAAGAAGCTTGGGTAGCAAACACACAGGACCTGCCAGACTGTGTGACTTCACCACGGCAGCCATCTTCACCTGAAAGAACTCTGACCGGCATGAATCAGTTGTTTACAGCTTCGATATATCAGAATCAGCTTCATTGACAGGTTTGTCGTGACACAAACAAGGAATTTGACTCTGGTACACTTTGCTCTCAGTTTTAAATTTTTTTTCTATATAATAATGGAAATAAATAATATCTTTTTAAATGTACATATATACACAATTTACGTCCTAGGACACGTTGGAGGGACTATGTCTCTCTGCTGGCCTGGGAACACCTTGGGGAGAAGGACGTTTGGGTCTCTCTACTGAGTCTGCTGCCCCTGCGACCCGGTCCCGGATGAAGAGGAAGACAACGAGTACGAGTACGATATACACAATTGAAATTAAAAGAGAATATATTGTGAGATCAGTCCAAGACAATGTAGACAATGTAGACAATGTACAATATATATATATATTTATATATATATATATATATGTGTATATATATATATATAAACCTCAATTGTTGAAGTAAAAATAATCTACTTTTTAGTAAAATAAAGACATTTTTATGGATGCAGAACTTGTTTAATACCCTTTTTTTGTGAAACTATTTTCCCAATTCCAATTCATGAAGAATAACAGAGGAGCTTTATGTAATCTGTTATTACTCTTGTTAAATCAACCATAATTAATTCTTGCTCACTTATCATGCAAAACATTTGGGCCGTGAAGGAGCAATGCTCTAAGGGTACCTTTTGACTTCTCTCATACAACATTTATGAGCTTTGCTTGTTTTTATAACATATGGCACTCAACAGGAGCTCTTCTTTCCATATGTCACAACACTCAAGGGAACACTCAGTTAACATCACTGGGCTCTTGTAGGTTATAGCATCCAACTCATTGACCTAGGGATAAAAAAACTGCACAGGTAAATAAAAACTGAAACCAAAAATAATATTCAACTCAATGTGACAAACAGTATTATTGTTGAAAATTAGATATGCGATTAAAGATTTAATCTGGCTATTTGATTGTGATACTTTCATAATTAAATTAATACAACAGAAACAATTCAGCAATTCCATTTTGAATGCACATAACTTAACTCTCTGTGCCAAACAAACAAGCTTTCAGGAGCCAAGGCCAGAATTATTCTGCATAATTGTTGATCGTTAGTTGTAATGCTCTCCCTTGAATAAAACATTTGGATTAAAAAAGATATAAAGATTCACAAAAAATAAACATCTTTGATATTTTTTAAATGAAAGTGAGAATTGTTCATAGTTTTAATACCAGATGATGGTAAAATCAGAGAAATCCTTTCGGTCTTTTCCTTCACTAAGTTGATAAAACCTTTGATCAGTAAATATTCAGTGATTCAAGGCTTTAGAGGACCGCAAAATAAACTATTTTTCACATGTGAACTAACAGATCCACAGTGCAAATGGAGCCGTTTATCTGTCAAGCAAATGAAAAACAATTATGGATCTGTAGTGAAGCCATAATGAGCAGTATGAAGTTTTCTGGTTGGAAAGTGCTGTGGGAAAAAACAGACAATTTTTTTCTCGCTGGGGAGAACAAAGTAGCATGGGAAATTTTAATATCG